>JAQMYJ010000010.1:7702738-7716099 GCA_030014305.1 Clarias laeviceps
AAATCCCCAGTATTGTTGTAGAATGTAGAAAATAAATCACTAAACAAAAAAAAAGAAATTTTCAAGTGTTCTAAAACCTTTGAACGGTAGTGTATATATATTTTTTAAATGTGCTTTATTCGAATGACATCATAGACATCATCAAATCTGACACCAAATCCTCTGTGCTTTACCCTGGTAAGGTAAACTTTTCAGATACCTGTTCCTGTTACTATGGAAGTTTTGGAAAATATTCTGAACATGCAATATAACAAAAACAGAAACTATTACACAACATATATTAATGAAATGTTTATAATCTTTTCATAAAAGTAATTAAATTAATTTCCAAGATGTACTGCACTGCAAATCCAAACTTGCTGACTCTACTTAATGTTTTTCATAAACAGCTTGCACTCAAAACTTTTAATACATTAACATTGTTATTGTTATTATAACAAAGTTATTATGTCTTATTACCCTAAAAATGTATGTTAGGTCAACAAATATATTTTTTTTGTTCACACAGTTAAATATGTTGCTTTTTCTTAGGCAGTAAGAAATTATGTTTACATGACATGAAATTAACAAATGAAATTAGGTACATTCATCAATATATTTTTTTTCTTTGTACAACTTATTCTGTGTTGGGTCATAGTGTGCCAGATCAACAACAGGACAAACATGCAGCATGCAAATTCCACCCACACAGACCAGAACAAGATTCAAAGCTCCAACGTGGAAGGTATCCTATTCAAGTGCTAAATGAGGCTTGACACTGTGTATATATTTTTATAGATTTTTTTTGTTTATTAGTATTTTTCGAATACCTGCGAACTTGAATACGGGATAAAGCGATACAGACGATGAGTGAGAGTGAGTGAGTGAGTGAGCGAGTGAGTACATGTATTGGTGAGATGAGCAGGTCTGTTTAATTTTTTGTAAACTCCTGACAATATTTCTCCTAAATTCAAAATATAACTATTGTTATTTAGAGTGTATATTTAAAGGAAATGATATCACCACACATCAAAATAGCCCAAGATTGTGCAGTATTTGCAGAGCTTCAATAACTCAAATAAAACAAAATACAAATAATTTGTAAACAAATGGTGTTAATGTTTTGGCTAAATGAAATTAAGAAATCTGTTTTTGGTGGAATTACCCTGAATTGCAATTACAGCTTTCATGCATTTTGGCATGCTCTTCAGTCTCTTCATGTAACTTTATACCACTCTTTTTGCAAAAAAGAAAACAGCTTTTGATCATCTTCCTCTTGAGAACATTCCCTAAGTTTTTATGGAGTAAATTATATACTATATATCGTTGAGGATTCGAGCATGTTCTACCTGTGGTTCATGAGTTTCCTCCGGGTACTCCGGTTTCCTCCCACATTCCAAAGACATGCAGATTAGGTTAACTGACATTCCCTAAGTGGTATAGAAGATGAATTAAAAAAAATTAATGAATGAACAAACGATTAAATACCTATGCAATTTATGTAACATTTCAAAAATTTCATCTTTAATAATAATAAATGGTGCATGAGCTTAATGCCAGGTATAAACTCCCTTTTCCCTCCAGCAAGGCACAGTGACTGATGGGTAATCTTGCATGTCCGTTTCCAGTAAAGCAACCAGAACCGTTATTCAGTTCTTCTCTACATTGTATACTAATCCCTTTGAACTGAGCATTTCTGCTTCCTGTGATTTGGAATTTTTTCTTACCATGGCTGAGTTCTCCATGCAGTCTACATCGCAAGGAACTACCACCCATGGAGCTGTCACTCACTTGTGTTTTTTTTCCCCTAGTTCTGTGTAGACTCTACAGACGGTTGTGTCTGAAAATCCCAGGAGATCAGGTGTTTCGGAAATATCCGCACCAGCCCATCTGGCACAAATGACTATGCCACTAGTCACGGAGATCACCCCCCCCCCCCATTCTGATGTCTAATGTGAACATTAAATGGAGCTTATGACCTGTGACTGCATGATTGTGTTCATTACACCTCTGCGACATGATTGGTTGATTGGATGGATATCTGTATTAAGGAGCAGGTGTACCAGGGTTTTTTCCCCCCTATTATTTTCTTGGTGCCATAAATATTACGTTATTTTTTCCCTCTGAAAAATTAAATTTTTTATATATATATAATAATATATATATATAATTATATATATATATATATATATATATATATATAATTTTATATTTTTATATAAATTAAAAAATTATATTTTAAATATGCATGAAATGATGCACCCACATTTTATCTAGCCTTTTTGTCTCCATCACTGTCTTACTTTCTATAAGCTGTAGGCCCTCATGAAGTCGAGACCTTGTGTCCTTATAAAAGTGTACTTATGTGCATGTTTTAAGTTCTCCATGCATAGCAAGTGAGAACTAAAGAAGCCAAATAAATCCTCAGAATGGGTGGTGTACAAAAACAAGGAGTTACATTTTTACATTTTGCTTGTTTGTCATGACTTAAGCTCAGTGCTTCTATTGGTAAGACAGCTATATCCTTACATCTTCTCAAGAATTGCTACAAGTATAATAAACCAATCCAAATATTCTGACAGTGTTGGGGGAAAAAACCCTTTTACAAGTGCACTGTTAATTTCTGAGTACATGTTAACCGTGATGTTACGCTCTGTAGACGTTTCTCACAAACCGCTCCACCGGGAGCTCTGACAGCGGCTGTTCCTCAAGCTTTCCATGGGCGCTTTCTTTTTCTTTTTTTTATTTCTCCCTCACTGGCTCTCTGTTTCTCTTCGCCCCGCCGGCCTCCCACAGCTTGTTAAATCAAAACATGTCACTGCACTTGATTGCAACAGTCAAGATCTAATGTATGCCACCTGTGGGTGTGCTCCAAGGCCTGTAAATTATATTAAGGCTATAAAAAAAGATCAGCCATTGCACACCCGTGATGAACTGAAATAATTATTGCTGGTCTCATTTTGACTGTAAACCTCATGAAAGACAAAAGATTTGAGGGGGAGAAAAAGAGAATAAAACCTTCTTCAGTGCCCCAAGTGTGTAAACAATGTGATTTAGCATGGCACCCATTGGTCTCAAGACAGGAAACAAGATGTATACCGTAAACAATAGCTATTATAATGTTATAAGTTCATGGTTGACCCAAACAAATACACTTATGTCCTTAAGACTGAAATCTTTCATGAGCTATGTAGGCAACATGCTTTAAGTATTTACATACATTTACATTACATTTACAACATTTCACAGACAGCATTATCCAGAGAGACTTACATAAGTGCTTTGAATCCTTCATTAATAAATATGTCCTTATACTGATTCACTAGGTTACTCACTAGAAACAGATAAGTCTTTAGATGTGGTTAAAGTGACTCAACTGTACAGACATGTCAAGTAAGTTCTTTCCACCACACAGGTGCCAGAATAGAAAACCATCCAGATGCATGTCTTCCCTGATCACTAAGATATGGTGGGACTAGTCGAGCAGTACTGGAGGATCAGAGGCAACATGGTGCAGTGCGGGGTGTGATAAGTGGGTGCTGGGCCATTTTTAGGTTTGTAGGCAAGCATCAGTGTTTTAAATCTGATGCGGGGAGCTACAGGAATCCACTGAAGAGCCTGGAGTAGTGAAGTGATGTAGGAGAACTTAAGAAGGTTGAAAACAAGTCATGTGGCTGCATCCTGGATCAGCTATAATGGTCAGATTGTGCACAGGAGGTAGACCTGCCAGGGGTGAGCTGCAGTAGTCCAGTCTTAAAATAACAATGGACTGAACAAGCACCTGAGTGGCATTTATGGAGCGAAATGGATGAATCCTTACAAAATTATAAAGAAGAAATAAAATGATGGTTTAAGGTTAGCAATGTAGGACAAGTGATTGTCCAGGGCTTCCCCAAGGTACCTCAAAGAGTTGTCCACGGGGAGCGTATAATCCTGATGAGGAGATGAATAACCTAGAATCAACGCATGATTGTGCTGATATCTGAGCAGAAACATGAGTGTCTGAGGGAGGAAAGGAGAGAATGAGTCGAGTTTTGTCCACATCACAATGGTATGAAAGCCCATGTGAGGATATGATCTTACCAAGAGATCGAGTATAAAGGGAAAACAGAAGAGGACTGAGTACCAAGCCTTGTGGGACACCAGTAAAGAGTCTGACTGGAGCATCAGGAAATATGTCTCAAATATTTAAAAAAAAGACTAAAGACAAAAGCTCCACACACATATTTAAATGAGTCCAAGATGAACTGATATCCAAAAAGCATGAAGATTATTTATTTCTTTAATATTTTAAGCAAGAGTAATTTTTCCCCATGTTATGCAATTTAAAAATAACAAAAAAGTAAAAGAGCTCAAAGCAAACGATTTTGCTCAGTATTTATCACTTAGTAACAACCCTATGGCAATATCATAGCTTGTAAATGTCTTTTGTAGCGAGCTCAGGGTTCTTCAGTTCTTGTTTGGAAGATTTCTGCCCATTTGTTCATGTAGAAGTCTTTTAGTTTTTTAAGATTCTTGCAAACCGTGCTGTTTTGAGGTTTACGTTAAGGGTCATGCCAAAACCTTTAGCTTGTGCCTCTTGAAGGACTCCATTGTGGATTATGAGATTTTTTATTATGATTATAATAGGATCATTATCCTTTTGTAGAAGCCATCCTGCTTTCATCTTCCACCTGTTTACATACAGAGTTAAGCATCCCAAATTTTTTCTGGTATTGAATTAAATTAATTCATCCCTCTACTGTTAAAATGTTCCATGTGCCACTGGTTGCAAAGTCCAAAGTATGATCAAGTCAATCCCATGCTTAACAGTAGAAGAGGAGTTCTTTTAATTTAAATGTTTTTTTTTTGCTCCAAATATACCTTTGCTCATTGTGGCCCAAAAATGCCATTTTAACTTCATCAGTACATAGGTCATGAGACTGAAAATGCAGGGAAGATTTTCTTATAATGCATGAGTGAATAGATTAATAAAAAATATTATTTTAAACAAAAATTAATATGAACCAATGCAGCACATGCTGAACTTTTGATCACATCCTATAAATCATAGTGCATTTTTAGCATTAATGATATCATAATGAATCAGCATTTTTTTAAGATGTCTGATGGTAAGTACATGATTTTTTACTTCTGCTGCCTACTATCAATTTTTTACATTTGATGGTTGAGGCACAAATTCTGACTTTGTACAGTTACTTCTATGCAACGTTCTTTCATATAACATTTGGTTGATGTGAGGGAATTCTGAGGCTGAAATACAAATCTGTGTGTGTATGCAGGTTATGTTCAAGCCCTGGCCGGGGCATCATCGTGTAAAATTTTATATTCACATTTGTGTTTTTGTTGGCTGACTTGTGATCCTTGCATCCCATGAGCTGAATATTTTCCTAGAATGGCATTGTAACAGGTCTTATATCAAGGTCATATTTGTGCAGGCGTTGCTGCAGAGCATTGTCCCACCACCACAGAGTCCACTAAATTTTCCCGAAGGGCTTTGGTGGTCAAACAAGTTTTTTTATTTTCCTTTCTTACAATCCAACAAGTCATTTCTTGGTCTTCCAGACCTCTACTTGACCCCCACCATTAGCTGCCATTTCTTAATTACATTACGAACTAGGGAAACAGCTACCTGAAAGTGCTTTGCTGTCTTCCTATAGCTTTCTACTGCTTTGTGGGCATCAATTATTTAAATTTTCTAGCTTGTCTTCTGATTGTTGTGAAAGGGTTGAGGAGGAAGACTCTTTATAAAGATTTTAAATTTGCATCACCTGGCCTTTCCTAATGATGACTGTGAACCAGCCATGACCCTCACAGGCTCTGATATCTTGGTCAAAGTTATCTGAGAGCTCAAGTCTCCTGGCGTTCCCCTTTTTTGCATGGGGCTGTTTTCTCTTTTTTACTCTAAAATTGGGGAAAACAAAAACAATACACTGATATTGCTTAACATATTGCAAAAGAGTGTTTCATGTTTAACTTTTATGACTTTTGGAGATCATTTTATCTTTCACTGTTCACATTAACAGAAATTTAACAAGAAAACCACAAATCGAGGGGTAAATGTGATCAGGTATGTATGAGATGTTTCAAAGATTCTCTTATTAAAGTATAATATAAGTTATGTTTTTCTATATATTGTTAAAATTTTCCAAATACAACATTATTTATATATTTACAACATGCGTGTAGGTTGTTTAATTCATCTCTATCTTTACATAAAAATCATGGACCTTCCAACGTGAAGTCACCCAATTATATAGTTCTCATTTTCTGTACTTCGATAGCAATGGACTAATGAATTCAAGAGCTTTCTCTTGAATAGCACCAGCTTATTAGCGTTTTATTTCCACCATTAGCTCAGATTAACAGAGCTCCATTTGAAACAATCAGTAAAAAAATGGCAAAAGATGTGCGCTGAAGCTGACTGAAGGTCACCGTTTGTTTGAATGAGTCGACTGTTAGCCACTCTCGCCTGCCCTGATTATAAAGGCTGATTAGCAAAAAAAAGGCAGCTGATTGCATGGATATAAATGTTTTGGTTAGACACTAGACACAGGTATCATTTATAAAAAAAATAGCAAGCCGGATTCACAAACCTTACCGAGTGCTCTTCCAAGTGGGTATTATGAGAAACTATAGAAGGAAAGTGGATGTTGGTGATAGAACTGGATGATGAAATATGCTAGCGGGATGATGAACAGGCTATGTGCCTGTGAAGCCTTTCCCCGATTATTGAGGCTTATGTACGCACCCACTATAAGGCCTCCTCGGGCCTGTGCTAAATGTCAGATCGAATAAGAGCAAATGCCATCAGGAGAGGGTTATGATCATGGAAAGCTTATGGCAATGTGTAGCTTGTGTGGCTGAATGTGTGTGCTCCTGCTCTCAGTATACAGTTTTGTAACGTTATTTGGGTATATGAAGTAACCAGCAGTTACCCTGCTAGTCATGTTCTATCTTGCTAACATGTTGTCTAACACAGAATAATACTTTAGTTCTAGCGAAGGGGGTCAATTGATGATATGTTTGAATCAAATGTTAATTAAAACTATAGTCTAATTGAGAATGTAAATAATTTCTTAAATTGAAATCAATTCAATCTGAAAGAACAAAATAGCAGGGCAGCTTCAAGCTATTAGCTGCTACAGTACCTCATTGCTTTTGCGTTTCTTGCCAGACATTATCAGTTAGATATGTACACAGACCACTTTATTAGCCAGATAAAAATAGTCCCTGCTGAGCCTGCTTTGGTATTTTGGTCCATCCACATGCCATCTGGACCATCGGGTCAGGGGTCAGGTTGCCAGCTCGATGCCCGATTGTCATTTACACCAAGGGGAAGTTTGGGAACGCCAGTTAGCCTAACCTGCATGTTTTTGGACTATGAGTGGAAGCCTTGAGTAACCGAAAGAAACCCACCAAGCACGGGGAGAACATGCAATCTCCACGCACACAGATCCCGAGGCAGTGATCGAACCTGGACCGTGAAGGTGCGAGGCCACAGTGCTAACCACTAAGCACTGAGTTTGCTACAGAAATCAAATATAAAATAATTTATCTCAGTAGCTAGCTAAACATGCAGTTTATACATGCTAGTCCAATTCATAAGCCAGATGAAACATTTCAGAGTGAGCTTGCGAAATAAATTAAACATGCCTTCATATAGGAGTGTTTTTAGGGGGGGAAAAAGAAATAAAAAGATTTACAATTATACAATTATAATGGCTATGTTTGTTTATGGCAAGTTTTGCTAACAATGTGCCACTGAGTGGACAACATAACCTATTTTATCAATCCAATCTCAATCCAATCTCAATCCTATCTTTGCCAAAAATAAATCAGAGGATATTTGGAGATTGATTTAATGCCACAAGTTACATAGAAATGTGTAATTCTAAAAGGTTTTGGTTTTCTTGTTAGTTCAATTTATCCTAAGACAGGGACAGATTTATTTATCATCAAAGAGTTAACAGGGTGTTAAAATCTGTATTTCCCTCTGTGTTAAAGTGAGAAAATTGCATTTAAAGATTTCATTCTGACTGTGGTGCAGGAGCATTACAGACATTTTGACAGCTGGTACAGTATGTGATTACAAACTGAATTGATTAGGCTTACGTCCATGTTAATACTATACTGTAGCTCTCCAACATCTTGATCAAATCATTACTTTTACTGTGGGAGGAAATCACACTTAGTTTTATTCATCTGTCTGTTTTTACCATTTGGTTTATCAGACCGGCTTAAATAAACACATGCATACACTTTGTTCCCTCATTCTGTGCAGAGATTGCGCATTTCACTGAGGCCTCTGGGCAAGTGCAGAAGCTTTGGAACAATCAACAAGACAGGAGCCAGAGAGACCGAAAAAAAAAGAGAAAGAAGGTAACACATATATAAAAAGAGGTAAGAAAGGAAGTTAGATAGAGAGAGTAGAAAACAACCTATGTTGACAGGTGATTAATCTTGGTCAGGTTCTGAGCAGGAGCCAGACGGGCACGCTAATGCGAGGGCATCTATTTTGCAGCTCTGCGCTAGTGTATAACTTTCAGTGTTACAACACACTCTCCTTATTCAGTTGAGATAATGGCTCTCTCTCCTTTACTGAAGATGTTCCTCTGGGCTTGGTAGAAAATAGCAGTTTATTTCGCTGATCGAAGGCCAGTTGCTTTTACCCAAATTCTTAACCTTGCTTATGAGAAGAGCAAATGTGGAGCAGCAATGATTACACCAAGTCCCTCCTGTTTTAGTATTTAAGTAATAATTCAGTCAGCGCTTTATTAACTACTAGGAATTTAAACATGCCACAAGGCTTTGAACCTTTGGAACTCATTAAGAGAATGGAGTACATCCATAAAGTTGTCAAAGTGCTTTTTCAAATAAACATCCCAGATCTTGCACGGGATGCAGTTTCAGCTGGACTATTAGGGCGCTAGCCAGCAATATCCGTCCTTTGTGAGGATAGAATAAATATACTATACATGGACAAAAGTATGTGGGCACCTTTGCCTTCATATGCTGTAGCAGTGAGTCTTCTTTATTATGGTACTACGAGGTCCAATCATGTTTCAGCTACCTCTGTACATAAAGATATATTTTGCCAAAGTTAGAATGGAAGAACTTGTGTGGCCCTAACATCAACCCAAATGAAAAGGTTCGGGATAAACTTGTACCCTTGTACCCCAGGCCTCCTCACACAATATGAACTTTCTAAAGCTCTTGTGGTTGAACTGACACTAAGTGGAAGAGTGGAAGTTATTATAGCAGCAAACTGATCAAATTTGAAATGGAATGTTCAACAGGCACATATGGCAGTTTTAGCCAGGTGTCCACATACTTTTGCCCATACCATGTGTCTCTCCACTGCAAAGTGATGGGCGATGAAGACAACATTTCTTTTATTTTATTAAAAAAAACTTTAAACCAGGGACTTTCACATAATGCATAAAGACATCATCCAGGGTGGAAGAAGCTCGCTGTGTCCCAGTGTCATCAGTTCCTGTACTCCTTCGCTCTGATGGCATTGCGTGGGAGAGCAGGCAAGAAAGAGGAGTCATAATGAAGGAGTGAACAGGAGGGTGACTCTGCAGCGCTTGCATCGTGGACATTCATCATTGCCAGGACAGCCTGAGGGGGATAATATATTCCCCCATGGGCTGTATGGCGCCACACACATTACTCATCTTTATATGGCCAGAACAGGACAGAGCGAGGGAGAGAGACAGAGTAGGGTCATCTGAATTTTCCATCCATTTCAGCATTTCACAAAGTGTTAGTGGAGGACGGACGGAAATGGCTGTTAGTGGCCATGCAGAGGTTGCTGGTGTTCCACTTGTGCAATAGCTAGCTTTCCAGTCCACCTGTTCAGCAGTAACTGCCATACCAAGGATCTGCAACAGTTGTAACACTAATATGAGATTTGCTAAGCTGTAATTCCCTTCATAGGTCTTTAGCTGCTACAGCGATTTCAGCCATCATAAATAAATGATTTGTTGGATTCGCTATCGCATCAAACAAGTCAAGCATAGCCTATGGACAAAAGCTGGCATCGGTACTGATATCATCTCACCGGGTCTCTATCTTTGATTTTTAGAGTTTGATGTCACTTTCTAATAAACCCATTAAGCGAACACTTCAGGCCTCCCATTCAATCTGCATGTAAACCAATTAAGACTCCGCTTCTAGGCAGGTTCCTTCCGTTCGTTAATTCTCAAACGAGTCCTCTTGTGGCCATTAATTTTCAAACAAGGTCTTTCTTTGCAGCATAACATTCTCACAGGCAGTACAGGGATAAAATGAAAAAAAAAAAAAGAAACAAAGCGACCGACAAAATGAAGGCTTTTAGCTACTCTTTTATAACTAAACCTAGAAGGAATCAGAGTGTATTAATGAGATAGGCCCTCCAGTAGTTGAGCTCTATAGGGCAAAGCTAGAGCCTTGAGTGTACCAGAGTAATTCAGTGCCACTACAGATGCACATGTAGTCAGAGAACATGAATTGTGCCCTTCTGCAAACCTTTGGGGTTTAAATGAATTTTGAAAAGCAGAGTTCATCCAGACAGTTGGTACTTTCAGGGCATAGATTGGCTTTAGTTACTAAATGAAACATCTCTACAGTGCAGCAGATTACAGTATGTCTGGCCAAATTTATTTTAGCAAGTCACAGCAGATTAAAATGTTGCTATTGCTGTGATCATCCTTTAAAAGGGTGGGAATATTTTCTAGCCAAGCAAAAGAACTGGTTTTGTTATCATTTCTCTTGTCCCAACATGTAACTGTGAATATGGAACATGGCATATATACAGAACAGTACATGAAACATACTGCTCAGCCAAAAAAAAAGCATGCTGATTTTTGCTTTGATTACAGTTGTGACATTGCTTTGATAAGCTTTTGCAATGTCATCATTTCTTTGCATTAATTTCTCTCCAAGATTTTGTATTGAGGTTCATCCTACAGATTCCCAACGGGGCTAAGTTCTGGACTTATAATAAGGTGGTCATTCAATTTGTGAAAATTATGTTTCACGCTCGCTGAACCACTCTTTCACAATTTGAGCCCAACAAATACTGCCATCGTCATCTAAGATCAGGATAGGACCTGGTCATTCAGTATATTCAGGCAGTCAGCTGACCTGATTTCTTTGGGCACATACCATTGCTGAACCTAAACCTGACCAACAGAAGCTAACCCCAGGTCATAACACTGCACCAACAGGCTTGTACTAGGCAATAGGCATGATGAGTCCTTTATTTCATCCACTTTTCTTCTTACAATGATGCGCCATTCATTCTGCAACTGGGTAAATCTGGACTCATTAGACCACATGACCTTTTTCTAATGCTCCACAGTTCATTCCTCACTGATGAATGATGTTCTTAAAGTTACATAACTGTAGTTTTTTTGTTTGTTTGTTTGTTTTTTACAATTTGATTTCAATAAGCCTTAAAGTGATCTCCCTTCACAAAGATGATGGTTCACCACTATCCTTCCAGGTTTAATAATTCGTTTTAAAGTTTTTAACCTAATTTTAGTAGTGTCTGCAATCTCCATAGTTGTTTTCTTATATTGATGCAGGAGAATAATTTGACTGTTCTGAAAACAGAGTAACAACAAAGATATATCTTCTGACATGGTGGTTTAAGAAATGAGAAGCTACTCAGTACATCAGTTAGGGTTAAATAACTTGTTGCCTGCTGAACCATAATAATCAGTGCAGTAATTATCCAATGGATAATTATCTTACCTATTTAGCTAAATCCAGGTGATGACTCATACCTTTCAGAGTAGATATTCATAATGTACTCAATTCTAAGCAAACTTCTAAATTTCAATTTGGCATTTTCAATCCTAGATCCAAATTTTGTAGTACTACATATTTCCCATAGAAAACCACCAAATCTACCATGGCTGGCAGGTCTGTCTTACATTAAACATCATCATCCTACTTTCTAAGTATACATCTTTCCAAACTGATGTTCATCTCAGTTAATTTTTGCAAATGTAAGGTAACATTCATAAAGGTTCATTATTAGTCTTTACGTATTCGCATTTGTGATTGGTCAAAAGGTAAGTAAGGTAAGGCTTAAGTTTCCATAGCAATACCTCTGTTAGTAATTCAGCTGCAAGGCAAATCACATGTCCATAGGTCTCTGTAAATGAATTTTCAATTCTTATATAGTAGATTGTAAAATGGGAATAAATACAATGGCTGCAAACACCATTGGCTGCTACGGTCCCTAGTTGGACTACAGAGGTTCCTAGATGGATGGTTGGATGGATGGATATAGTAAATTAGAAGGTTTACATAGACAAATTTTTTTTATCACTGTCGTAAAGCTGTTACAGTTAGAGGTAAAAGCCATGAAACATTCTTCACTTCTAAGGGCTCTTTTGTTTCAAGCTACATCTGCCATCGTTTTATCTATTATCCGTAGCTATTTATTTCATTTTATTGTACTGTATAGCCGGGCCTACTCGTATGTGAATAGTAAATATCAGACAAAACATATACTCTTCTGGACCTCCATTAGCAGAACCCTATTTTGAAAAACAAATATTTACACAAATAGCTGTATGTCAGGACTTCAATCACCATGCCAACAGGCATAATTAGCCAACAACCTCAATTGTAATGGAATGGAATAGAAAAAAAAGCTAGACTGCACTGTTTACATTCAATAGTGCATTTCGACCCAGGCCACAGCTTTATTTCAAAATGCAAAGGTGGCTCTTCTGTGGAACCCTGCTTGTAGAACTTACATCCTATCTATAGTGCATTCAATTTTGGCTATTACTTCCATATGTATTATTCATATTGTCTGAATGCTGACTGCCCAAGAGCTGAGCAATGCAAAGGAACGAGCAGTTAACATATCCAGACAACACATTTATAGGGCACGGATTGTGGCAGGAGTTACGAATGAACAGATTGTCATCGTCAAATCACGCAGGTTAGTGTTCATGCTTCGACGAGCAATGAAAGAAAGGGGGAAACAATACAATAGGATTTCTCCGAGAAGATAAAGAGAAAAAGGCATGCAGACTTTTGAGTGGAACAACTTGTTACTTTGCAGCACCAGGGGAAGGGACTGTCTTATAATCTGCTAAGGCTAGGCCTATATACAGTACAAACATTTTATAAACATATGCATTCATATTATTAATTTTGCTCTCACAGGCAAACCTGGCCTTATATTAAGGGTTTTATATATATATATATATATATATATATGTTTTTTTTTATATACACTACCGTTCAAAAGTTTTAGATCACTTGCAAATTTCCTTGTTTTTGTTTAATGATTAATTTTCTACATTCTACAACAATACTGGGGACTTCAAAACTATAAAATAACACATATGGAATTAGGTAATTACGTAACA
>JAQMYJ010000010.1:7724824-7758419 GCA_030014305.1 Clarias laeviceps
TGGGTTTACCATCCACGCTACAAAGGGCTAACCGCTAAAGCTACGTCTTCTGGTCTACTCAGGTTAGTTCTTGACAATTTATTTGTATTGTATCATACAAATAAAACATTTACCGCCAGCAAAAACCTCATATACTGTACATAATGTTTCCCCTGCCTCCTAGTCTGAATGTGTTGTAATTCGTGCAATAATTCTTTGTAAATCAGAACATTTTGTGTATGCAGTTTATCCCATTGCAAACATAAAGTCATAAACAACAGATTGGAAATCGGTCTCAGAAATAGCCAGCTCTGGAGAGAACTGCAACTGAACCCGGTTTATCACGCGACACTTGTCCGTCCTGAAAGCCAGCGCTGCAACAACAGGCCCTTTTGAAGCTGCATAAAGCTTCATTTTATCTATGAGGAGCAAGAGGTTTTGACATTAGTTGGGAGTTCATGAGGGTACTTTTGAAAAGCATGATTAGTGCTTTGACTTTAACGCACTAAAATGACATGTATTCTGGCCACTTTATATATATATATATATATATATATATATATAATATTATGGGTTCTCTTTCCCAAAAATATGGACAAACCACCACAACCATGTCTAGGCAGTTTCTAGGGAAATAAGTGACTATTGTGAATGTATGTTTGGTCTTTGTGTTGTGGTGTTTAAATCCCTTTACTTAAATCCCATTACTTTAGAACAAATCTCTCACTCACTCACTCACTCATCGTCTATACCACTTTATCCTGCATAGAGGTTTGTGGGAGGCCTGGAGCCATGAGGCGGGGTACACCGTGGACAGTGCAAATCCATGGCAGGGCACACACACACTCATTCACACCCTACAGGCAATTTGGGAATACCAATCAGCCTAATCTGCATGTGTTTGAAGTGTGGGAAGAAACCGGAGAATCCGGAAGAAACCCACCAAGCACATTTACATACCTATTTTTTCCGCTGGGTTTTACACCAGATGCACTTCCTGCTGCAACTCACCCATTTGTCCAGGCTTGTTTCCTGGCACTGATGATGCCCTGCACCTCTAGTGTCTCGGTATTATATATACTATATAGGCATGGGATTAAAAGCATTGCCCAAGGGCCCAAAACTGGCTCATACCCCTGACCCCCAATCAGCAGCCCAGAGCCTCAACCACCTGAACAACCACTGCTCCCATCTAGTTACATCCCTAACACAAGAGTCAATTATGTAATATGGAACAGGGTGTAATAAGACACTTGAATATATTTTAGCGCTGCATAGAGCGTTTCAGCTTACCATTAAATCAAGATACATAGGTACATAGACTCTCTAGCACTTTTTCTGAGTACCTCTTAGAATTACATTTATTCAAACTTTCTCCATTATTTCAAAGTTATATCTGCACCTCGCTGGAAAGAACCGTCTATAACCCTATTGCAATTTTAAGAGCCTCACTCAGAGCCGCGGTGGCTGCAAAGGGCATAATAATATCTCACAGTGTGAAGAAATGGCTTTATTTCCTGCAGCCTCACTGCACTGGGATATGGTGCATACTTATTTGGCCAGCCAGAATCAAAGTGGCAGGCCTCCAGTTGCTAGTCAGCAGTCCTAACCACTCAGCTATCTGCACCATCTTTGTAAGTAAGCAGCAGACCCCTAGCAAGAAGATATGCAGAGAGTATTTCATGCATGCTGAGTCACCCAGAGTGTCCGCAAAATCAAGCCTCTGACAAAACATGCCTCATCAGTTTTTCCACCTACTTGATGGGACTGTAATAATACATCACTGAGAAAGAAATGAATGCAAAATATATTTGAGTCATTGCACCGTTGTGTGTAATTCATTTGTATCCTTTGCCTCTTTCCATTACAGTTTATTTAAGAGAGTTACGCTGTCAGTTTCCAGTGAAGAATTATGATTTAGCAATAAATAAAATGCATTCTAAACAGCTCAGTGAATAAGAGAAATAGTTTGCATGCAACTCTTTGACTTTTGAACCAACCAGAAGACAGAATTTGGTGACATACTATAGGCCACACCCAGAAAAGCACCAAGCAAGAATCTACCTTTGAAAAGATGCCTTGTGTTACTCAGTGGTTTGAGATCTCACTCAACTGAGCTTCTCAAAAAATAAATAAATAAAAATAAAAATACCGTTAAGATCTCTTTTGAGAGCCTAAGCAGTCCGTACAAACAGCTCTCTTGCCACTGAACCAAGTGCATGGTGGAGGTTCTGAAGTTTGATTATTTGGTGGTTCGGTATCTACATCAACTTTTGGTCATTTCCAAAATTTCCTCAGGATTCATTGCCAATGTGGTTTGAAACGAGTGTACCAAATTGTGATTTTCAGAAATCAAATAACTACAGGGATGAAGCTAACAAACAATTCTCTTTAAATAGTTGAAAGAACAAAAGTGACGTACCATCCTCAGTTGGCACATAGATGTTCAGATATAGACAGTCTTCGCTTTGGTCCTGGACGTAGGTTACCACTGTATCCAAGTTAGCAGTGAACCATACAGGTAACATATCATTGAGTAAGAAGCGGTCTTCCAGAAACTGGGGACACACTGGGGCGAACTGTGTGGCATTTCGGATCCCCGGCCAAGACATGGGCGGCTCTGGAGGCTGGAACCTCCTCTCACCTGTGGGTGGCAGAGCGTAGGGAATTCCCAAGTACTGTTCCACAGGTCCCAAAATCTCATTGGGCAGCGACGTTTTTAAGCCTCTCAACTTGCCATAATTTGTAGTGACGACTGGATATTGTTGACCCTGAGCCACTGCTAAACAAGAAACTACCATTACTACAATCCAACAGATTCTGTGTAGACTGGTGAACGGCTGGACCATGGTTGTAGGTATCCATGTGGTTCCTCCTTGCTGCGACATGGTCCAGCTGAGGTTGGGGGGGAGAAGTTATCTATGGTTCTATAATCCCACCTGAACAGATGAGGTGAAACCCCTGTCTCAGGCTACGATGGGTAGCTCATAGGCAAGACACCCTCCAATCGCATCACCAAAACTTGAACCCCCATCCCAAGGAAGCCGGTCAGGCTCGAAGGGGTGGCTTTAATTCTGGCAAACTGCTACCCTTTGACAGAAACAAACAAACAAACAAAAAAGGTAGCTCCGTCTTCTTGGCTGTCTTCCAATGTAACTGCTTTCCACTCTTCACTCCATCTTCAATGGATTGCCTGCAGGACAAACAGTACAATGCATTAAAATCCATGCTTACTGACACTGACAAACACAGTATAGATGCAATCCCCTAAGTCAAACCAGAAAGTAAGGCTGTAAGGTGTATGCACACTCAGCAGAGCAGTTCTAAGTCTTACATGATCATAGTTGAAAGTGGGATTTACCTCTTTGAAATATGATACCCGCAGTTTGTAAGCAGTATAGAAACCTAAGGATCAAATATCCCTGTTAGATGTGGAATAGTTGCAACGTAACCATAAAACACAATCGATCGGTATCACAGTTGCTACAACTTGGACCATCAAAAAAAAGAGAAAACGTTACTTATCTACCCTATGAAGTCTAAATACGACTGATTTATTATCTGTGTTAGGTCTAAAGATTTTTTTCCCCACCGTCTTTTACTTATGCAGTAATCTGAACATCCTCCCATTGATATCCATTAGTCATCACTTTAATTAGAAGTTCACCAAGATCACTAATTACAGATTTATAACTTGGGATTCTTCCATCTTGGTTTAATGAGGAAAGGCTATTAGTTTGCCACACTGCTAAGGCACTAGATCTTTAGGTCGACAAGGTTGTTAAAGTTCATCAGGAGATATAAATGTGGCTGTGTTAGAGGAAAAGAAGTAATATTCCAGCATTCTATTTATAAGCAGGAGACTGAGGATTTTTAGGCATCTGACTAATCTTGCTTCACGTCCATTTGAGAAAAATGCGGTAAAGTTAGCTCTTGTTTCTACCTTGTTCTTTTCCGAATGTACTTAATTGGGAATTTAGTAGGGTAGGAGGGTAAAGATTTTTAGAATTGCAGTGTCAGATTTGTGTCTTCAATAAACTGTACCCATATATCTTTTTACGCCGATCAGCCATCACATTAACACCACATAACATTAACACGGTAACATTGATTATCAATAATATACCAGTAAACTGGTGACAGAATCATGGGCACTCAAGGATCATGTACTGTACACTTGTGGAGACCGAAAGCTACCTTTAGATCCCACAGAAAACCAGAACGCCCAGTGCACCACAGCCAACCAAGCATGGGGCCCAGCAGGCAAATATCCCAAGGATGCCAATCCAGCCTCCAAACTCCCCAGATCTGGATCTGATTGAGTACTCATGGGATGCAGGACGAACCAGAGCAGTCCAAGTGGTACAAGGGGAACCCACAAAATATTGGGCATAATGCTTTTTTTTAACGTGTGTTTTTCATAATCTGGCTGATCGGAACTGTATACATATGTGTGCCTCATCATGTGCACAGAGTCATTGTGTATAAATTTCCCTGCTCTGCAAAAAGACTATGAAGTTTGTAACCAAAGTAATCGAAGTCAAATTCCATGTAAAAATGCATTCCAAAGTTCAGCTGAGACTCATATGAAGCTTCGGCAGTCCCACTGAGCTAAATCAATTTGCTGCATTCAAAGTTACAGTGTATTTAGTACAAATTTAACTCTTTCCTTTCCCTAGACCCGGAACTAGCTGTATGAGAAAAGAAAATATTTAAATTTGTACTAAATGCACTATAACTTTAAAAGATACTGCGTTTACTTACACTGCAGGTTCACGGTCTATGTGCAAAGCCGGAAAATTTATAATAAAAGCCATTCCCATAACAAGAAACACTGTTCTGAGTCAGAGGGGCCCTGGATGTCTGATCCAAGACCAGATTCCAATGCCTGAACACTAGTCATAGTCATCAAGATTTAGCACAAAGCAGTGCGTTTACTGTAAATGTACGGTATCTGCTCCACCATGCTTAAAGCTTATGCTGATTTTCCAAAGGAAGAGAAAATGTGGAACAAAGCGAACCGCAGAGCAGAGCAATCTTAATAGATAGAAGATAACAGTTCTTGTTGAAGAAGTTGAGTGCTCAAGCAAAGCAAGGCAGCTATACATGAAAGAAGATCCTCACGTTAAATGAAACTCATTGCCGGAGCAACCATCTCTAAATGGTTTACTGTAGTACACCATACCACTGGTCACTACAGGAACCATATACTGTACAGTACATACAGTATAACTACCTCAGATGTCTAGCAGTAAACAGGACGGACTAGAAAACATGATAACTAGGGGAAGCACCACATGCTGTATTTTAAATGGAGCTTGACCACGAATAATAGTTTTTACCATTTACCACGTTTTTGTGGCTTAAAAAATCTTTAATCTTTTGGCTTAAAATTTTAATTTTGTCTAAACTGGCTAAAGTAACTCTGGTTCAAAGGAATTCAAGGTCCCAATAGATTAGTATTTCTGGTATCCTTTTGGTCTTTTTATCTTCATGAATGCTATAATATTATTATTATTATTATCAGGAGGTAAAATTTTAGGACCTTTTTCAAGCTTAGCTTCTATGCAAACACAGTGTTTAGTCTGTAATTGTATATGCAATTAATTAAAAATGTAAAAAATGTAATAAATTGCATGAAAAAAGGTCTAAAAATATATCTACATCACACGTTTCACTACGACCAGGGGCATTTCAGGTAAAAACTGGTATAGCAAGGTGAAAATTCATGGTTCCAAGCACTTTGACACTCTTTCTCAGGAAAATATTTAGATATCAACTAAAAGCTGTTTGTGTAAGTGTGCGCTTTCCGAGTTCTGGATGTATGAACGCTGTCACTGGCACCCTTGAAGGCCTGTTTCGGAGCCTCATTTATCCAGTTATTGAGCCTGTGATATCAGAGACAAGCCTCAGATGTGACACCCTTTACCCGCTTTTAAACCTCACATCCAAAAGCCTTCAAGAGGGTGAAAGCAGCTAGAAGAAAGAGTGCGTATATGTGTGTGTCTGTGTGTGTCTGTGTGTGTGATACTCTGCGATAAGTCATACGAATATCAATGAAGGAACTGGGCTTTTCATTTGCATTTTAATGATTCTAAAAGATCTGGTAGAAGGCTGAGGGGCAGGGATCCGATCAAGTGTCGAGTCAGACAGCGACATGGGTGTGGAGGGGTTAAGCTATTTTCCAGCTGGACCAGTAAAGAAAAGAGAGAGAGAGAGAGAGAGAGAGAGAGAAGGAAACATAGCGGAAAAGAGCTGCCGTTGACCTTTGGGTGAACTTTAAAGAAGAGAAGTGACAGTTCCAGTGCTCTAAACTCAGCCACAATCACCTATTCAACACGGCCAGTTCAATATTTTTTTTCTTCCCAAGCTGAGCTCCCGCCACATCTTTCAGGCGACTGAGAGAATGAGGACAGGGACCCTAGAGAGATACGAGCGAATAGAAAGGAGGACTTATTCAAAGGTGAGGGTTGTGTTGCTGGCAATCCAGACCATGAAAGAGCGACAAAGAGAGAAAGAGAAAAGAGAGAGAGAGAGAGAGAGAGATGGAGCTTGAGCAGCTTTCAACTGCCTTGATATGGATCAGAAATAAATATCGAGCCTTATAGGCAGAAAGGTGATAAAGAGTCAGCTGCCTTTAGGAGTGATGCTAGAAGGACAGGTCCCTGTGTGCCTGTTTAACGAAATTGCACAGCTGCAGGCCAAGCTGATTGGGAATCAATAGGTCTCAATCGCCTGCTCGTAAAGAGGGCTTTCTTCATGGACGTAATGAGATGTTTTTGGGATAGAGTGCGCGGACTTTATCTGAGGGCGAAATGACATGTCAGGGAGACACTCGTTGAATCTAATCAACTCAGCAGAATAACACATTAGTAAAATGTCAAGGCCGGAGGTCATGTCATTAATTTTCTTACTCATCCGGTGATACGGCACATCGACACCACCAGCTTATATTTCGTGGAATGTCATTTAAATGATGCTTTATGCATAATCATGAGTCAGACCACATGCAAGAAAAGAAAGCGCTGCAAGGTTAACGCGCATGCGCGGTGCCACAGACGGGTGCCCTGTTCGCGCGCACCTTACTGCTTATGCAGATGTCCACAGTACCACCTTGCGGCTCAGTGCGGGACTGTGTGTGTGTGTGTGTGTGTGTGTGTGGAGAAAGTGGTAAGGGTTAGTAGACTAGACCCGAGCGAACGCACTGCATCTCCTGAAGAGTGAAGAGCGTTTTGCCGCGTTTTATACAAACAATTAAATAAATAAAATGAAGTGCGCGTGCTTTCCCAAAATAAGCAAACGGCGCGTGGAGTTTTTTGTTTTTAAGTTTTGGTTAAAGGTGCCTTTTTTTCCTAGCTTCTCACCTATTGCTACATAATAAGCCATTGAGCTTGTAAGAATTACACGTCCAAACGTTACACTCCAGAATTACAAACAAACAAATAAATAAATATATTTATATATTTTAAAAAAAAAAAGAAAAAAGTCCTACAGGTGAGTCATGGTGCTAAAACAAACCTGTGGATTTATTTCCCTTTTTTTCTTGTCATGCATGACTTTTTTTTTTCACCATCCTGTCAAAAGAATGTTTTTTTTTTTTTTTTTTACAAAAAACACAAAAGGAAAAGAAAAAAAAATGCATCAATGTGTCAGTAGCGCGCATCCGCGCGTGCGTGCGCTTGTACGTGTGTTACATAGTTCCGATCCAGACTGTTCTTATCTGTTAGATATTAAAGTCCAATCCACATCATGAAACGTCATTACGGCATGCATGGATAGATATATATAATTAAGCTTGGCAAATTTTTCCCAAATAATAAAATAAATAAATAAACATGTCCGCGGCAGAACTTGGATGTGTCTGAGGACACAACATGCAGGGGGAAAAAAAACTAAACAAACACATATAAGCATTTATACATATATACATATATACATGCACACACACACATTCACGTATACGCGCATTCCCAGTTGTGTCTCTTACCTGTGTGAAATCTGCAGCGCAGGACTCTCCCCGAGCTGCGCACCGACTTCATGGGATATGACCAAACATGAACATGCAAGAAACCAAACGACACGAGAACAGAGAGCAAAGTCTCCCCCCCCAAAAAAAAAAAAAAAAAAAATCCGCGGTCCTTGGTTAAAACAATCCAAAGAGACAGTCCGGTGCAAAGAAGTAAAGTGGATGATCCGTGTGGATTAACGCAATGCAATGCTCGAGCATTAAAACGCAGAGATTCAGGTTGCCTGTACAGAGAAAGACGGAGAGATTAAAGGGAGAGACACCAAAGCTGGACCTCTCTCTCTCCCTCTCTCTCTCTCTCCTTCTCTATCTCTCTCTGTTGCCATTGGACTGCGCCGAGTGAAATTTACAAAGCCCACAGCCAATAGATTGCCGCATTCACTCCATCACCGTTAACCAGCTGCGAAATCCTTTTAAACTTCACTCAGATCCGATGTTGCGCGTTCCAACGTTTTTTTTTTTTTACTTCACGGTCTGATGTATATGCATGACTCTTGAAGGGTCATGCATCTCTCTCTCTCTCTCTCTCTCTCTTCTTTTGACTGCATGCATCACGTCTCTGATCTGTTCTCTTATTTTCACGCACGCACTTTATTTCTGTGTAAACGGGAATGTTTCGGTTTGGTGACGTCACAGAGCGCGGGGGAAAAAGATCAAAAAGCATGCACCAACCTTCAAAGCCAAGGGAATGGATTCCGGGATTCAGTAGTGTCCAAGGGCGAGATTAGGAGTGTGTATGAAGGGAGTAAGGGATGAAGAAAATCATCATTCCATTATTCATGTGTGGGAAGAAAAACCACCATCAAGTGATCTCTCTCACTCTCTCTCTCTCTCTCTCTGTCTCTGTCTCTCATATAGGTCATTATTAGCAACAAAAATGTGATTTTGTTAGCACGCATGGTGTGCATGGAATTTACATGTTTGAAACTCCCCGTGCTTGGTGGGTTTCCTCCGGGTACTCCGGTTTCCTCCCACAGTCCAAAGACATGCAGACTTTTGTTCCAAAATTGTCCGTAGTATCTGAATGAGTCTGTGTGTGCGTGTGCCCTGTGATGGATTGGCACCCTGTCCAGGGTCGAGGGAGTCTCCAGGGATAGGCTCCAGCCCCCCAGCGACCCTGCGTACAGGATAAATCAGTATAGACGGTGAGTGAGTGAGTGAGTGAGTGAAATGTGATGTAGTGTGTAATAAAATCATCAGCTTTTTAGGTTTTGCTTCACATTGCTAGTATTTGACAAACTGATGATTTTTTTAAACAACCTTTACTTTGAGAACATGCACGTGAAAAAGCACAAAAATTGATGAATAGTGGTGCTTTGGCTACATTAAACAAAATACAATAAGATACTTGAATAAAGGAAAAGTTACATGAACTTCACACATTTAAACACATATCTGCTTGAATTGAACTTCTCATATGTTCAGTGAAATTCAAATATATAAGACATAAATATTATATATAATAATTGTTTTTATTGTAAATGGAAGTAAAGGAGTGTTCAAGTCAAACCGGGACTTGTGATGACATTTCTCTTTCGAACGGTGCAAACGTTTTTAAAGAAAGCCATACTGTACATCCGTGAATGACGATCCTGGCGATCCTTCCCATAAAACAACTGTTGAAAATGAACAGATAAACTGTTGCTAACACAATCATTCACCAACACCACTTGCCATTACAGGGAGGTATTACCACGTCTACCGTACAATCCTGACTCGCTCCAAGCTATTTCATCATGTTCAGGCCATTTAAGAAGTTCCTGGGAAGCCAGCATTTCAGACGTAAAGCAGGTAGTGCAATCATGGCTCCGGCGTACTGAGAAAACTTTCTACCTTGATGGTATCCAAGCACTAGTGAAATGCTGGGATAAGTGCATTAGTGTAGCAAGAGATTATACAGTATAGAGAAATAAATGAAAACTGTGTTCTTTTATTCTGCACAACCAAAAGTTCCGGTTTGATTTTGAATTTTGAAATATTCAAAACATAGAAAATGAATGCTCAATATCTTAAAATTTTCACCTTCAACATGAATGAAACGTGTAATACAAACCATCATAACTGCTTTGTATGAAAGGTCTAATTTTCCTTTTTGCCTAATCTTCTCTATTGAAGCGTATATTTAGACTGCAGCACTCTGATGGATTTGATCTAAAATGGATTACACGTTTTTTCACAAACCTGTGGAGTCCATGCCCACTCAAGTGCACACTACCATGAGTAAAAAGGGGACATACCAAATACTAAGAAATTCAGAAATTCATATCAATATTTCAAAGATTTTAAATTTATCTTAAATTGTTGGCAATAATATAATTTGCAATAAAAAAAAATGATATTCAATAAAAAATGAATGCACAACAGATGTTTGGACGCCCCGCTGTTTTTGGTTTTATTTAATCTCTTCTCGCATGTGGCATGTGCTTTTTTTTTTTTTTTTCCCTCAGTTGTGTTTTCTCTCACATGAATAATTCATCTTCACACATCACACGTTATTAGGTATAATTCGCATGATGTCTCATGTTGTAATGCTCAGTGTGTTATTGCATGAATGACAGAAATCATCATCAAAGTGCAAAGTCTAACAGGGGAGGGTATGGAAGTGTAAGAATAGCCTCCGTAATGGTAATATGGACACTTAAGCAGCTACAGGATACAAGGACAGTCTATAAATTATGTGAGATTTCAACCAAAGGTGTACGAGAAAAAAATAAAAAAACCACTTAGTGGCATGATTGTCAGGCGTACACATACTTTTGGTTGTACGATCCTTGTAAAGGTGTTTTGAATGGTCAGGTAATTACAATAACAGTAAACAGATGCACAAAATGGTCCATCCTTTCTGTTTCTGCAAATACTGTACATACTGTAGCTCATTAAAAACGTATAGCGTATAGTCCTGAGTTCACACCCGCAAGAGACAAAGGGATTCGATTTCTATGTAGGAGTCTCAGGGAAACATGTTTGGTTAATGACTGTTTTTTGACATTCTTGTACACTAAAACACAGCTTGTATCCAAATACAGTATATACAGTACAGTAGACAGATACTAAAAGACCTTGGACAAAACGAGCCTTCATGTCATTGCTGCATATCTTTACTGCAGTTTTATTCCTCTGTCGATAACCAGTACGTGCTGTATAATCGGAGAAATATCAGCTTCTCGATCGATTTAGTACAACTACATCTTCGAAGGTAAGACAGGCGAAAAAAATACCTAATCAACTCATGGATAAATAATGACGCTTCAAACAAGCAAAGCAAGAACAATACGATGCCCCAAAGGGCTTCTGATGTTTTCACCAAGTCTCTCTGTTAAACGTGAAATAAAATGCATTACGAGAGTAATATGAGATTGAAATACTGAACAGACCCTCAAAAGGCCCTGGTGGAGCAATAAAGCCTGATGGGTAAAGTGACTGGCTTTTGATGGCAGCAGTGACCCAGAATTTTGATCACAAGCAAAAAAGGCTTTACCACGAACCAAAGGGAACCTACTTTAAATCAAATTCCGGGATATCAAAAAGCAAATGGAAGGGCAGAAGAATGTGAGGATGTGAGTGTTGATGTACTGTAAATTATACTATCTCGGTTTTGCATCACTGGATTAACCACCAAGACGAAGAAATTAATCTACAGATACGATATACAGTACAAACCTGTTCCATCTGGTTTGATTTGTGCCCAAGACTTTTGCTTTAGTGAATCATTTCACCTGGATACTCCAGACCTTCTAAAAATGCTGCTGTAATCAGAAAAACTATGCTCACCCAAGGTCACTTATTCACAAAATACTTGTACTTAACATCCTTTCAAAACATTTAATACTGTTTCTATAGTATATGGATGTAGGAGGGTAACTATTTATAATCAAGCTATGTGGTGTGACCTAGAAGAACATTGTTTCTCTGTTTGAGTCTGGTTGGTTTCAAAGTATCTTTTTATTTTTTAATGGCTTATTGGGGATGTAAATGTACAGAACGTTTGCTTTAGGCTGTGATAATGTCTTTTGTTAAAACTCAATTATGGTCACTTAGATGTTTGCACTGTCACCTTGAACCTCCAGGATTTGGGGGTTTGAATCTCAATTCCAATCTGTCTATGGAGTTTGCATGTTCTCCCTGTGCTTGATGGGTTTCCTCCGGTTACTTCGGTTTCATCCCACAGTCTAAAGACATGCATTATATTCCGACCGGTGTTCCCATTTTTCTCGTAGTGTATGATTGGGTTTGTATGTGGGCATATGCTTGTGACCTTCAATAGGTTGGCACCTTAGAGTGTGCGGAAAAGACAGAAGCGAATGCATGACACAGCATGGCCTACTTCAAGAAAAGTAAAGTAGACTGAAAACCGAACCTTCAAAGATGAACAGACAGATCAATATATGCTTACTCTTCCTGCGGGAAGTTTAAAACCAGTTTGAATCCTAACATAGACATGAAATTCAGACCCCGGCTCGAAGAAAATGTTTATTCGGACCTTCTTAAATTTTAATCCAGTACCTCTGCACTAGAGGGACAAGGCACAGGACGTGTAACAGTCATAGACTGTTTTAAAAAGTGTATTTGAACAATTTGACAGCAAAATGAGGTATTGTTGGTATTTTTAGGAATAAATTTATTATCATAACTAGATGTGCCCATGACCTCATTTTCATGCAATTTAATTGCATACTCATGCATTTTAAAAAAATGTACAATACCATCTGTTTAATTTTGGAATGAACTAAAAAATGTAAGTGTTATTGTGAAGTGCGCGGAATGAAGGTGTGAGATCGCGTTGATTAAGTAGACTTCAATTGCACACTCATTGGCGTGTATTATAAAATGTACAGCGCCACCTGTTGAATTTTAAGATGAACTAATGATTTTTTAAAGGTTGATTTTTTTTATATATGGGCGTTTTCCATTTAAATTTTAAAGTAACATATCTTTTCTTTCCTTGCAATGAAAATGCCTATATGGTACCTCAAGCTCGGCCGAATACATTGTGTGAATGTGAAAACCCCATTAAAATTAATTCAGTAGTTTTTACGTGACGCATGTGCAAACAGACAGACAAAAATTCCAAAAAACATCTTGAAGTGTTCTATTACTCTTACATACCATTAAATATATTTTTTTTAAATATCTTCAATGTACAGACATGCCAACTTTACAATTTAATTATATGTATAGATTATTATTATTATTATTATTATTATTATTATTATTATTATTAGCTAATATAGCTTGAAGTATTATTATTTTAATAAAGTAAGAAGCATTACAAACTGATAGAGAATGTTTCATGTATGCTTTCTTAGTGTCACACTGGTGTTAAAAAGGTAAAATATGATGTCAAAATTGTTTTGGTGATATGCTGTACAAATGAATTTCGGGTGATTTTGCAAAAAGCTAGAAATTAATTTCCCACAGTTTTGGCACAATGGATAAATCAGCCTGCAGTTGTGTTTGTTGTTATTTAATAAATTAATTTGTATCAATAATATGTTGGTTGAGTTTTAATTAAACAAAAAAACTCACGCTTTGATTGTTTTTTTTTTGTTGTTGTAGTGAGTCACTGGTAGAAAATTAGATGCGTTTTGTTCCTCACAAAGATCATGAGCAACATTATAAACAACAGAAAAACTTATGTTCAAAGCATCACCAGCCTCTTCCTTTAGAGTCAATTTGAAAGCTGACCTCAGCACCGTATCACTGTAAAGATATGTGCTGTAAAACGTCTATTTGCACATTCATTACACTGGAAAAAAGCAGACGGAACCAGACACAGCAAATGCATGGGCTTCCCACACACAACGTGTGAATCTTATGTCTTTGGGACACCAAGCACTACAAGTGTTGTAACATTATTTCAATTTAATTTCCTTTGGAAAAATATTACCTTAAGTGCGTAGTGACTTCCAAATGCAACAAAAAACGGTGCTAGAGATAGCATTAGCAAGGAAAAAAAAAGAGATAAATTGCTTGGGAAGTGACACCAAGCACCACATAAGATGGCAATACAAATTAATTTTCCACTAGGCATTCCACCAGTGCTGATATAGAGCATAACAGCACTCAGATGTTGAACTATATACATCACTCTTCAAAACAGGCGTCAATTACACAAACTCTCGGTCGCCAGCATGCGTAAAAGTAGTTCTGTACGTTTTGCAGTACTGGAAAAATGGGAGAACAGCTGCCTGTACAGCACTAGTTACGGAAGAACTTTCAGCAAGAAAACACATTTGATACCGTTTGGTCATCTTAAACAACACTTATAGCTGATATTCTAAAGTGTTATAAGTTGAAATATAAATTTAATTAAATCCCGTAACTGTCAATCACCAGCTCCACCAGCTGTGGTTAGTTAGCTTCGCCAGTCGCAGAAGGATGTAGCGTAGCAAAAGAACTGGTTAAATCAACAAACAAATCCTATTCTGTTGCAAATATATGGTGTTTGTGGAACTATTGTATAAAAGCAATATCACATGATAGGGAGTGCTGCTGTGCTGAATATTGGCATGGCTGTACTGTTTTCGGTTCTTGGGCTGCACAACATCACAGTCATGCTGATATTCGGCACAACAGCAGTCCCTCTTGTGTAATATTGCTTAAGCATCCCACATAGCTTCATCAAAATCACATAATGTGCCATGTACTGTAACAGATGGTAGCGTGAATGTTAATCAGCAACACTATTAGTTAACACTGTAATTTCTTTCTGCTGGAGTGACTGTAGTGGCAGTAAGAGTAAGAGTTCATTTTCTTGGCGTCATTATTCTCCAAAATAAAAAAACAAATTCAGATCATTCATTTTGTACAGCCAGCAGTTCCATTACACTGACTTGGTGGCTACTTGTCATTTTGCTTAATACCTAAAAAACTTAAAGCTTCTCTAAGAAAGTGATATAGCTTTTTATTACATTTTTTTTATACACAACCTTGTATGACCGAGAAACACAATTTGCCAAAAATAAGTACAGAAATAGTCCAAAAATGTCATTTATCTTGTTTTTCTGTCAAACTGTTCATTTGTATTTAAACATTTGGCTCATATACTGTATGTTGAAGAGACAAACGTTTAATACATACATTATGTTTTTGTTGCCTTTTTGTTCATGTTGGAAAAAAAAACCAAGAACCCATGAAATTACAAAATGCAGTTTTTAAATGCTGATTTCATTTATCAAGGGAAAAAAGCTGTCCAAACTTGCCTGGCCCTATATGAAAAAGTAATTGCACCTAAGCCTAATAACTGGTTCTCCCAGCCTTGGCTGCAAGA
This sequence comes from Clarias laeviceps, assembly GCA_030014305.1. Taxonomy (NCBI): domain Eukaryota; kingdom Metazoa; phylum Chordata; class Actinopteri; order Siluriformes; family Clariidae; genus Clarias; species Clarias laeviceps. Next base: position 7,740,100 of record JAQMYJ010000010.1, read on the forward strand.
ACTGCACTCTGGCAATGAGTCTTTCCCATCACTGGGGATAATTTTTGTCCGACTCTTCTTTGCAGAATTGTTTTAATTGCTGTTGTCCGGACTTAGACTAGCCCATTCCAAAACATTATTTATTTATTTATTTATTTATTTTTGAGCTGTTCAGTGGTGGACTTGCTGGTTTGTTTTAAATCCTTGTCCTGCTGCATAACCCTAGTGCATAACCCTGAGCTCACATGCCCAAATGGACTTAGCTTGACCTCAAGTCAAATGATGGTCGAATATTCTTCTTCATGCTTTTCTAGTATAGCGCAGAATTCATGGTTCCACCAATTACGGCAAGTCGTCCATGTCCTGAAGCTGCAAAGGATCATACTACCACCACCATGTTGGGCTGCCGGTATCATGTTCTTTTTATGAAATGCTGTGTTATTTTACACCAAATGTAACAGAATGCACACCTGTCAGACACTTTTATTTTACATGATTTCTTGATTCAACAGGTCTGGCAGTAATCAGGCCTGGGTGTGGAAAGTGAAATTAGGCAATTACTGTTTCTCATAGGGCCAGGTAGGTTTAGACGTAGCTTTTTGGACTTAGCTTTTTCCCATTAATGAATATAATGATAATTTTAATCTGTATTTACTCAGGTTATTTTTGTGCAATATTGAAATTTGTATAAAGATCCCAATAATTTAAATGTGACATATTTGCAAAAAACTTAAAAAACAGGAAGAAGGAATACTGTACTGTATATGTATGTCAAAACCTGTACCACAGTGTAATAAAAGCTTTTCATTCATTTACAGTATAGCAATTCATTCAGTTATCCAAGACATCTAGATTTGTTAGGTGCCGTATTTAGCACCAACAACGGTTTCCCTTTGTCTCACATGCTAGACAGTACAACAGAGTGTTTTAAACCTGTGCAATACATTTATGCATGTGAAGCTTTTCACCTTAAGCATTATTTCAACAAGAATTATCATTCACTTCAACATCGTCTCAAAGCAACTCCTACGGAATATATATATTTTTTCATTCTCCGTTACTACATTCACAGTACCTGAAGGGATCATTGGAAATTGTTTTCTCCTGCCAATAAGAATATATTCGAATGCAACATTTGTACTGTATGTAATATGAGAATTGCACTCAGCTTTGTGTTCGACTCTCAGTGGGAGAGAATGCTGATTTTTTTTTTTTCATGATAAATTTGGAAGCTTGGTGCCAATGAATATTAATACATAGGTTAAATATTTATGTCAGCATGAATAAATAATCTCTTATTAACTTTTTCCAGTTCTCTAATAAATTATGACAGGATTTTTCAGAATATTAATCCCGCCAAACATAACTTTATGGTTTTAATTACATGCTATTGGTAGAAAAATGCCTCTCTTTCCCCATCTTCTAATGATCCTCAGTGCTTTGTAAATCTCATTTTCAAATTCAATAAGACAGAGAACAGAATCTATATTGGATGAATGTCAAAGTCATGCATAAATGTCCTTTCCAATTCAACGACTGGCTTCTCTGCTTGAAATTAATGTTTCGCTTCTTCGTAAAAGACAAAAGCACAAAGTATGAGCACAACCGCAGGAATATGAAATGAAAAATAATGTTTTTGAATAATGGACTAATATAACCTTTAAACAGAACCTAAAATATCTAAAACGTATAGCTCAGTATTAGGGTTTGTTCTCTTAGACTGCTACATCAATTTACTTACACTAATCTTATCTGATGTAAGCACTCATATTATTAGATGGTGACAGCGTCGGTTGTAAAGAAAAGTTGGCCAGAGAGTCACTGTTTGATCCTTTGAACAAGGCGTCCTATCCTCAGCTAATCAGCTCTGTGGTTAGAATGGATCCTGCCTCAAACCTGATTTTTTTTTTTTTCATACATCTGCCTAAATCTAAATGTCAAAGTATTTCTACTATTAAAATGTGCTTTTAAAGATCATTTTAAGTTGAGCCCGTTTTGTTCCATATTAAAATAATGTAGATGAGGCAATTGCCTGGAAAGTATTATTCGGTGACCCCAGAGAGTCTCAAACAAAGGACGTAATGGAAGTTATCAGGGAGCAGAAAAGGAAAAGGGATAAAGTGTAAAAAGGCAAATCCTACATTTACTTTACAAAACTTTTACATTGTGATTGTGAAGCTCATGATTTTTTATGTCTATAAATGTTTAATGCCCCAAACAGTCATATGTTTAAACCTGAAGTGGTTGTGGCTTAAACCACAAGGAATTTTCCCCTGACTGTTCTACTATTATGTCCCCAGTCTCACCTCTGTATATGAATTTAATCCGTTCAGAGACAAATATTACCGATATTACCGATTTCCAACACTGCAATCATATTTTTCCATATAAAAGCAATCAAAACTTTTAGAAAACTTTAGAAAACTTTTAGACATTTAAACCTCATTAAACCTCTGCTTTAGAAACAAAACTCCGGAAGTGGCTCTCTTTTATTTTTTCTACCGTGCTTCTTAACATTCCAGGGATCCATGTCTTCACTAATTCTTGCACAAAATGGAAAAAAAAAAAAAAACAGCAAAAAATATGTAAAATCGCTTTGTTTGACTTTCCACTGACACAAACAAGTGCTCCGAGTGAACGGCTACTGGAAGTACACGAGACCGGCTTGGATGCTTGTATGCTGAGGCAAATTTCTTGCAAAGCTCTTAAGACAAAAATTTGCAAAGCCATTCGTTCATTCCTGACCTTAAATAAGGATGTCTATAAGTTGATGATGTCATTCTCTTTCAGTAGTTTCTGTTAATAGGTCACCATTTGATTTGGCTCAATGGCTTTCCTTACATAACCTCCTATTTTTATCCAGGCTTGGGACCAGCACTGGGGCTGCCCTGTAGGCCAGTTGTTAGGTTTTGGCTACTTATTGAACCCAGGCCCTCAGGAATGTGTACAGTGTTTGTTTGTTTTTACATTGATTCTGTTTTGCACTCATCATCACTGTTTTATCCTATATATATATATATATATATATATATATATATATATATATACAGGGTATGTAGACTTGTGGGGGGCCTGGATCCTATCCAACTAGACACATGGCACGAGTTGAGATACACCCCTGGTAGGGGGTGCCAATCCATCACAGGACACACACACGCTCGTTCACACCCTACAGGCAATTTAGGTAAACCAATTAGTGTAATCTGCATGTTTTTAGACTGTGGGAGGAAACCAGAGTACCCAGAGGAAACCCACCAAACACAGGGAGAACATGCAAACTCCATGCACACAGACCTGAGGTGGGAATCGAACCCTCGACCCTGGTGGTGTAAGGCTACAGTGCTAATCACTACACCACCGTGCTGCCACAAATCTTATAATTTTAGTAAAAACCTGAGTACTCACTAAGCACATGGAGAACATGCAAACTCTATGCACACGAGGTGGGAATCGAACACACGACCCTCGAGGTGCAAGGCAACAGTGCTATCTGGTTCCATTTCGTCAAATATAACCTAGTAACCTCATTTAAACCACCACAATCCTGACCAGGCAGTTACTAAGAATGAATAAGGATGTAATCAGGTACATACCTACTGTACACCAAGATTAGTAGGCGTGTGGATTCTCATGACTGTGTCATTCAAGAGAAAAATGACCAAAAAACATTTGGAAGAATCCAACAAGTTGACACTTGAAGTTCTTGATGTGGTTTTGTTTTTTATCAAAAACCAAATTGATAAGCGCAAAATGTGACATGACTGCATAGTCGCTTAATTGTTGCCTCGCACCTCCAGGGATGGGGGGGGGGTTACATTTCACCGGTCTGCATGGTCTCCTTCTGTTTATTGGGTCGTCACAGTCCAGAGAAATGAGGTATAGGTTGATTGATGTTTCCAAATTTCCCAAAGTATATGATCTCCAGGTCCCTGCAACCCTACTCAGAATAAGCGGTATAAATGAAAAATGGATGGACAAAATATGACACATTTGCATTATGTTCTTTCCAAGCATTGTGCTTCATTAGTGGTTTTTTTTTTTTTTTAACTACGCCATGCCAACTAAGAGAGCAAACAGATTTTTGTATAAAAACACAAAAAGTCTGTGAAAACACCTTCCTTCCTGAACTAATGGCTCTAAAGCCCTGTAGCAAGTCTCTTGTCTGATGAACTGCCTTCAGCAAAATGATTTACATAAATGCAAGTAATTAGATAAGCCACAACAGAGGAACTGCTGCAGAAGCCATGATGGTTCATGCCTAGAAAATTAAGGACATCTCTGCTACTACAAGAACTACTAGGTTCAGTCCAGTGAAATCCTTTGCTACAGTAGGTGAGTACCTTTGTACCATCCCCACTCAACTGGTCTCCTATAAGTTCTAGGCACTATTTCGTTTATAATAGTCACAGAAGAATTATGACCCTTTCCTGGGTGAGCCACTAAGACAAAGTACAGTGGCAAGACAAGACACAATTAAATATTAATAAGTCATGAGATTAATCTTGAGACTGACAAGCTCTCAATAGCATGAGGAGCTTATGATTCAGGTCTCTGCACAAGAAATCTCACATCATCGATCGGATTCCAAGGTTACAATCCTTATGATGTATGAGAATAAAGAATTGAACCGCAGCAGCTGTGACTGGAAGATTGCAAGCAAGAGCGTGGGTCTTTGTTAGTGAGATGCTCGGTTTCATTTTGGCCCATCAGAGCATTCACCTGACCCCAAGACCTCATGTCTCCTACTCCATTCTATGTGACATACATTGGTTCCTGGGTTCAGCTTGGTGAACAGGCACTTGGTTTCGATCTAAATCAAGTGTGACATCTGACACTGTCTAGAAGACAGACAGACACAAGCTGTCTCACTGTGTTTCCGGTGCTTCTAAAGGAAAAGTGGCTGATCCATGCAGGTGGATGGAGATGTGCTAAAAAGGGACATGCAAGGCTGTCTTAAGTGACACATCTGTGAACTAGTTCTCTCAAAACATTTAGGTGGTCTGTTAAGACTAGGAACAACAAACCATTAATGTCAAAGCTGAGGATTTTTGCCTTGTCACTGGGAAACAACTGAAGTGAAAGCAATTTTTTTTCCATTTAGAGCTAAATATAAACCCCAGATTTGATCCTGGGCAACCATGTAAAAAAGGCCAGTGATATGAGGTGTGATGAAATTTATTATGAACAATGAAACCAACTGACTTCAGTGACGAGACTCTTAGCCACGGTAAAATAATTGGCAAACGTTTTAATGAATGATGGTGTCTTGGAGCCCACGTGAAACTCCTGATCCTTGAAATACTGCATAATGGATAACTTTCAGAAGAAACGCATCTGTCTGTTGGAACTGTACATGCAATCATTCACAAACACCGCTTCCAGGAACTTTTAGGCACTTTCAGGAACTCAGCTGAAAGTTACTGAAACATCCCCTGTACAATACTGACCTCCAAGCCATTTCCATAAATTTGGGCCATTAATGAAGTTCCTGGGAGGCCAGCGTTTCTGACGTGAAGCAAGCTCCGGTGTACTAAGAAAATTTTCTACCTTGATTGTGTCCAAGCACTGTTGAAACGCTGGGATAAATGCCTTAGTTTTCATGAGCAGGGAGGATTTTATCAAGAAATAAAGATTAAAGAGAGTTTTTGCTCTCATAACTGTGTTTTGTTATTCTGCACAAGGAAAAGTCCTGGTTTGACCTGAACATCCTGCTATATTAGTCATATAACGCAAGCCTTTTGCATCCTGAAATCCGCTTGGGGTGTCGACAGGGTGTCGATCAGTTTTTCTATAACATTACAGTAGTTCGGATAACTGTTTTGACTGCAAGCCATTATGTTCATGTTCCAATAGTAAGAACTTTTGGGATTTGTCTGAAAGTTGCTCCATTTAAACTGTTAAAAGAGATGTTATTTTTTGGAAGTAGTCTTCAGTTTCAATGCTTCCTAACTTTGCAGCTTTTATTTTTCCATGACAGGAAAGTCTTCAAGGACCGAGTGCTGGTGGTTTCTTACATAACAAGCTACCTTTTCTTTGTCTTGTTAACTGTAAAAGATGGTAAAAAAGAGAGTTTAGAGCTGGCTGTACAGTATATGGACATTCCACACCACTGCAAATGGATACATCATATGATTGGTCATTATTTGCTAAAAGAAAAGGAATGAAGGAAAAATGTACTGTACATGCTACAGTATAAGATTTTAATGGCACTGTGGCTTAGAGGTTAGCACTGTCGCCTTGCACCTCCAGGGTCCGGGTTCGATTCCCGTCTTAGGGTCTGTGTGCATGGAGTTTGCATGTGCTTGGTGGGTTTCCTCTGGATACTCCAGGTTTCCTCCCACAGTCCAAAGGCAGGCATATTAGGCTAATCGGTGTGTCAAAATTATCCGTAGTGTGTAAATGTATATGTGTTGTAAAATGGGAATAAGTACAACGATAATCACCATTGGCCTCTACCGTCCCAAGTTGGACTAGAGAGGATCCTAGATAAATGGATGGATACGATTTTATAGAAACGAACTGTTAAAATAGCCGCAAACCTAATTTGTTCCACTGAAAACATCAACACAAAGTGGTAAAACTTGAAAGTCTGTCCAAAATGTTTGCTCATAAAATACCATATGTTTGCACCTCAACAAAGTGCACACTTGAAATTGGATCGCAGAGCCATTCGGGACAGAAGCGTATGTTCAAATTTAATGACGATAATCCTTCTAGCACTAATCCTCTCATGTTTGTCGTTAGATGTTTAATATTCGTCCGCACGCCGCTTTCTTGTCTGGACTTCGGTGTGGAATAAATGATTAACGAACAAATCCTTATTCATAGTGTACATGCGTGTCATGTTTAACATCAGCAGTACTGCATGGTGTATGATAATCTTTATTCATATCTTGTGCTGCATATAAAAATGCTGATATTTTTTCTCTTGTTTAAGTCTTTGTTCCATCTGAAACCTTTCCTTTTATCGATACGTTCGTTTTCTGCATATCGGACACCTGAGCTGGTTATCGTCCAGCACAAATATTGCAACACAGGAGTCTGGTTTACACCGAAAAAGTGGGTGTTTGAAGCCAGATCATTTCTCGGAGGCAGATGGAGTAATGACTCACTCGGATTCTGAGCGCGGTGTATGTTTGAAAGCTGCCGCACAGCGAGTTATGTATCGACTTGCACGGGAATAAAGACGACGAGAAGAGTGCGTTCGGTAAAGAAGATGGCTGCGCGTGATAAAGACTTAACTGGTATCCGTGGCCCTGATGTAACATTTTGAAGAGTGTATTCATGAAGCACTGGAGTTGATGGCAGATACTGGATGCCTGTGTCTTCGGATTTTCTATTTTCCCGATGTTTTTAAAGGTCAGGTGTGTTGCGGCTCTGTGGTCCCACATAGCTGCTGTCAGTGTAAACATCCTTCAGTTTTATTCACCTGAGCAGCAAAGGGCTGAGCAGCCTGTAAATGCAAGTGCTTGCACACTTGCTTACATGAGCATGCAGAGGAGGCACACACACACACACACACACATGCATGCATGCACACAAACACATATTTGCACTGCAAGGTTAAAAGCAGGCATATAAATACAGACGTGATGCCATGCACTCATGCACTTATTATAATGCAAATCTCTCTCTCTCTCTCTGTAATGCACAAATGCACATCTGCTCCAGGAAAAAATACACATTAAACACAGACATTACCTCTATTCATGGCACATTATGTAGTAAAACAGTTCATGTGCTCAGCCTCGGTGGCCATAATGACTTCTCTCATATCAAGAGTCTATTATGAGGGTTGAGTAGAAATATTATGCAGGATTTATGATACACTGTAATACATAGCGCATTATTTAGAGGTTGATATTATGTAGTAAATAATAACAATAAAAATAATAAGCAGAAGGAGAAGAAAGAACTCCGTATCTGTGCATCACGCCACCCTGTCATTGATTAGTTTTCCCATAAAAGCAGGCCACGGAGCATGCTCCGAAGTAGCACAACCATGTCATATACTTCTGTTAAAAACATTCAAACGAAAACCAAGACAGATTTTGCATTACAGCAGACCAGGCATAAATTTCCATCCTTTTTAGAAGTGCAAAATAACACTGATTTATTATTACTACAGTCTTTTTCTACTGGTTTATATTTTTGTTGAGTAGGCAAATGACCCAGCGTTATATTCTTCCCAGCCAAACAATGTTTCACATATACTACTGCTTTAAATGTATTATGTGGTGACAATATCTCAGAGTAACTGCTTTTAGGAGACAAGGACGTGAGATTCTCTTTACAATGAATCCAGGACGGATAATGCGGCTGATGGGACTAGCTGGAGGATTCTCTCAGATTCATAATGAGCACATCTTCATGAGATGATCTACAGTACAGTTGGATGCATGGTAGGAGTGTATTACAATGTGGGAGTGGCCTAAAATGAAAAGTTTTTTTTTTTTTTTTTTTATGTGTGTGATTCTGGTTAAAGCAGCATTGAAATTCATAATTAATCTCAGCTCGTATTGGTTATACAGTATATCCTATACATATATTGTACTGTTTAGAGCTATAGAGCTACATTATAAGTATCTATTACTGACTGAAATGCACAAAATTGTCTAATTATGCATTTTAGTGCACTCACTCACTCACTCACCAGGGTCACGGGGGAGTCTCAGGGCATGAGGCGGGGTACACCCTGGACAGGGTGCCAATGCATAACAGGGCACACACATACTGTACTCACACACTATGGGCAATTCGGGAACGCCAATTAGCCTAATCTGCAGATCTTTGGACTGTGGGAGGAAACCGGAGTACCTGGAGGAAACCCACCAAGCACAGGGAGAACATGCAAACTCCATGCACACAGAGAAGGGAATCAAACCCAGACGTTGGAGGTGCAAGGCGACAGTGCTAACCACTACACCACCGTGCCGCCCACCATAATTTAGTTGCGTCCAACTGCCACTAGTTGTGTTAGGGCACGCCCACATCAGAAATGCCAAACAAGAAGGGAGCACATAGACCACGAGGGGCGGACATAAAATTTGTACTATTATACAGTATTTAAAAATTAAACTTAAAATAATTGCCCAAATTACATCTCCGGAAATGAGTATGTTTATGAGCATTTCTTCCCGGTTAAAAAAAAAAACCCTGTGTTATAGTTCCACATGATACCACTAGAGGCTCAAAACCAATATGCTGCTTGTATGGGGAAAATACATGACAAAGTCTACCTTCTCCATGACAACGCACCAGCCCGTTCATGTCCCGAAATGGTGTAACCTTGGGGGTGACTCAGGGGACGAAATTCTGTCTCATCCTCCCTTACTCCCCCGCCTTGCACCCAGTAACTTCTTCCTCTTCCATCACCTGAAGAAACCATTTTGTGACAGGCATTTGACGGTGATGCGCTGATTACCGAGGTGGAACAAAAAGAAGGCTTCTTCAAAGACGGTCTCCACCAGCTCATCCATATTTAAGCTCACCACCAACGTTCGTTTTCATTATTTTTTCTTAGCAATAATAGAAATTTTACTGCCCCTCATAAGACCTGATTCCTCTGACGCACATGAACCTCATTTTTTCAAACTGCTCTGTAACACACATGGAGGTCAGCGCTATCCGATGCCTTCCGCTTGCATGAGCTCACATACTCCCATAATAATTGGCAAGTGCTGCTATGATTGAAGTGGGAACACGAGTGTTCCATCTCAAAGATCATAACCAATCTGTCCTCTCTAAGCTTCTGGTTACAGATGGCTGCAGCATCACGTGGGAATCGAACTTATGATCTTTGGATGATAGTGTCGAGCACTTTACCGCTATACCACTCATGAGCCCAAGATTAAATTATTTTATTAAATTATTTTACTAGCATGCTTGGTTAACACTTTCCTACATTTCCCACAATGCTGTTCGACTCCCTGTTGCTAGAATAGTGCAATGGGAAAGAGATCGATGGAGCAGAGCTTTAGTGCTTAAGTCTATCCAGCATTTTCGCCTCCTCGTCTGTACACTCTGATCAAATAAACCAGATTCCAAAGCTTTCTTGCTAATACCACCTTATAGATCGTATCTGATGTAATTCGATGCAGACGCGTCGTAGGTTTGCACAGCATTCCGGGACTTTGAGACAAACATTTTCTGTCTCCACTGTGTCTAAATTGGATTTCTCACAAACCTGATGGGCAAGGAAGGAAAAAAAGACCCTTGTTTATTTGTTTTTTTGAGCTAAAATCAAAACCTGACCGTCAACCTGCAAGTTTCTGATTGTAGAAAAGCTAGACGTCAGACGCCCCACGTGATGTCCGAGAGGCAACCACTAACTCAATACAGAAATAGCCAACACTCTCCAAGCAAGTTGGTTATTCCTGTATTAAGTTAGTGATGTCCGAGAGGCAACCACTAACTCAATACAGAAAGAACCAACTTGCATGGAGAGTGTTGTAGCTGTAGCTGCGCTGGGGTGAGACAATTCATTTTGCTGTCACACAAATTTGTTTTGCTCTCATTAAAATAAAATAATAATTTAAAAAAACATCTGCGCACAGTTATCAAATGTAATCAGCATGGATTTACTTTGCACGTGCAGATGTTTGTTTTGTGAACACTTTTGCAATAATTTGGTCTTTTCACATTTGTAATGGTGACCAAATGATTTTGTGTTTACAGCTCATGCTTTGGGTTTCTGAAGTAGTCAGAGTGACACAAAGCAAAGTGATGGGTTAAAATGGGTGAAGTCAAAGTCCATGGCATGGGTCAAAACACTGACAGACAATATTAACCCAGCATAATCCATAATCAACTACAGGGAAAACTGGCGAGGGTCAATATCATAATGAATAACCATAGTCAAAACTTGGGAAAGCTTAAAGTTCAAAGGAATACAATACTAGCATGGTAAGGCTTGACAAAAAGACAAGGAATTAACATGGAATTAATAGACCAAGTGAGACTCAGAACATGTGAACACAATCAGGGAACACACCAATGACATGAAATGTAAACTAAAGCATGTGATTTGAATCTACATCTAAATCCTGAGAATGGGGAAATCACAGACACGGCTCAGTCAGTGATACTGTAGTATGGAGTGACAACCAAGGTTTGATAGAGAACTTGACAGAATACTATCTTTTTATCAAAATTGAGTTAATCACATTTTCTTATTTTGTTCTTAATCTTTCCTTAGTCTTGTCTTCCTATTCAGGAAATGGTGGCACATTGTCTTAGTGGTTGGCACTGTGGCCTCAAGGTCGGGGTTCGATTTCCAACTCGGTATCTGTGTGCATGGAGTTTTCATGTTCTCCCCGTGCTTGGTGGGTTTCCTCCAGGTACTCTGGTTTCCTCCTACAGTCCAAAGACATGCAGGTTAGGCTAAATAGCATTCCTAAATTTGCCTCAGTAGTGTGTGAATGACAATCCGGCATCAAGGTGGCAACTTGACCCATTAAGTAAATGCCACAGAAAGTATGGATTTCTCTCTGACGTGGAGAGTATTTGTTGCCCAATGTGCTGGATGGCATGTGGACAGACTGAAATACCAAAAAATTTATATATATATTAGGTCTGTCATTATTAACACATTAACGCATGTGATTAAAAGAAAATTGTAACGCATTTATTTTTTTCTTTAACGCATAAGACCAAGTTTGACCCTAATGGCTTCCCATAATTGCAGTGAAGTTACCCGGCTGTATGTGATAATGGCACATTTAGCGCGGATAATAAGATGACTGAGGAAACATCACCGGGTTCATTATAAAAACCTCAAGCCACCTTCAAGGGATCTAATTTTACAAGAACACATTAAATGTAAGTTGTGGGAGTGGTGGCTCAGGAGGCTAGGTCTATATGTCGCTGATCTGAGGGCCGGTCCCATTCAAGAGATTCTAACTTAACATTTGTTAAATGGTAATGTTTGGGATATTATAAAACTGCATAATCTACTGTGTTTCCTTTATCCAGTTTGTCAGGCATTTCTCTATTCCAACATTGCATGTTTATAATACAAGTAAATCTAAGTATTTTAAAATGTTGATTATTCGTGATTAATCACAGACTGTGATTAACTAGATAAATTTTTTTAATCGATTGACAGCACTCTATCTATCTATCTATCTATCTATAAAATAAAAAGGCAAAACACAGTTTAGCTATTTGCAGTGCAAAAACTTTGAAGCTCAGTATCTCAAAACTACTCAGAATGCAGATAGAACCTTATAATTCCCAGTGAACGATTTGTCTCTTTACTTTTTTCATTTTTTTTTCTCTCTCTTTCTCGCTCTCTTTTTGGTGTTCAGTAATAATTCATGTAAAACATGTAAGATTTAAATTACAGGTCACCAGGAGAAGCTCAGCACCACCAAAAGAAACTCGAGTTCCCGAGTGCAGTATAAAGCTAAATTGTGGGTACGTTTCAAAAGCCATAATTAATTAACATTCTCTCATTTCTAACAATATATTTCTACTCCTCAGGGGTTTGGTATAAAAATAAAAATGAAATTAAATCAACCTCCAGCAGTTCAGACAAGTCTCTCTGCTCTCAGTTTAACTAAGGCAAGAGTTGCACAAGGTTCCTACTGTATGTCAAATTAAAACCCATTTAATTTGAGTTTACTTGCAATTTATAGTCAGATTTTTTTTTTTTTTTTGCAATTTCATAAACAAATCTTATACTCACAGGAATTGAACCCATCTCTAGAGGTGCAAGACGACAGTGCTAACCACTAAGCTAACATGCTGCCACAAATAATTTCACACAAAAAAAAAAAATATGTTTCTTGACTTATTCACAAATCATTAAAAAAATGTCATTGTAAGTTGAGAATCAACATATAAACATGTATCTTAAAGTAGGCTCTATGGGTCCATACCCAGAAACAGTGAGTGGTCTCCTTGTAATAGAGAGAGATAAACCCAAAATAGCAGGATGAATCAGAATGTTCCGTTGAGTATAAGAGATAATGATCAGTGGTGTGTCAGGAATGCTATGTGTAGCTCAACAGACAGTGAAAGAGTGAAAGAAACACATAATTACTGTAGGTATGCTCTCTGTCATATAATGGATAAGGTCAGTGTACATTTTGTAATATGGGAGTTCATTAACGCTAGGTAACAAAGAAAGATTGTGCTATTAAACCTATATGTGATTCATTGTTATTTGTTACATTGTTAAAAAAAAACAAAAAAACATATGACTTTGGTATAATTAATCCTAAATAGCATTATCTTCCAAAACAGATTTTATTGAAGTTGAGAGAAACAATCTCAGCTTTAATTAGGCAGAACAGCTCAATTTTCTCTGTTCCTAGCCAGGCATTAAAGGGAAAGGCTTTCATTTTTTGTAGGGAAACACCTTTAAAAGTGTAACGCACATCACAGATCTGTCTGAAGCAGAGTGCTTTAGAGAAGTTCCATGAAAGCCAAATTCTACAGCAGCTACATTTTGCTCATTTACAAGCTTTTATCAAAAGGCAAAAAGACAGCATTAAAGAAAATTGATGAGGACATCAACAAGGTTATTTCTAGTCACATTTAACCATCTGGAAGCAAACAAGCTTTCTGCTCGTTTTATAGAGATATACTGTAGGACAGTGGGGTCCCAATTGGGCAGTGGTAGCTCAGAGGGTTACGGAACTGAGTTACTGATCGAAATAATTGGTGGTTTGAGCCATTATTTGGCCCTTGTGCAAGGCCCTTAACCCTGTCTGCTCCAGGGGTGTTGTATCATGGCTGACCCTGCGCTCTGACCCAACTTATGCTGCTACAGTATATGTGAATTCTTGTCTAAAATTTAGAAATAACCCAACAGTTTTAAAATGTTGAAATGTTTTGATTCTCCATTATACACTATATGGATAAAAGTATTTGGTCAAACCTGCAATGACATTATATCCAAATAAATATACTTTAATATGGAGTTGGTCCCCCTTTTGCAGCCGTAAAAGCTTCCACTCTTCTTGGAAGGCTCTTCACAAGATTTTGTAATGTTTCTGTGGGAATCCATGGCCATTCATTCTGTAGAGCATTTATGAGATCAGGCACTGATGTTGGCCGAGAAGGACTGATCTCCATTCCAGTCCATCACAAAGGTGCTCGATGTGGTTGAAATCAGGGCTCTGTGTTTGGGCCAGTCAAGTTCTTCACCAAACCATGTTTTTATAGTCCTTGCTTTGTTCTGGGGCACAGTCATGTTGGAATGGAAAAGGGTCTTCGCCTAAACTGTTGCCAGAAAGTCGGAAGCATAGCATTGTCCAAGATGTCTTGGTATACTAAAGCATTAGAATTGCCCTCCACTGGGGATAAGGGGCCTGGTTGAAAAACCTGAAATCAATAATTAACAGGTTTGGCCAAATACTTTGTCTCCATATAGTGTATCTAGATCTTTATTTTGTGATGTTGATCATGTTAAATGATGTAAGTTTAGTCATTCCTAATCTTCTGTGTTGAAACATATGTTTAGATGACAACAATGAATTTGATCTAAAATAAATCTTAAGGTGTTGCACTAACTTGCAGTGACCACAACAACTTGGGTGCAGACTTTCATTAAAGCAAAAAAAAAAAAAAAGATGCACCAAATATTAAGAAACTCTGAAATTCATGTTAATATTTTAGATTATTTTCTTAGTGGAAAATGTTGTATTGAATTATAAAAGAATGCAAAACAGAAATATTCTCATTAGTGCTCTCAGATTAATTTATTTTTTGACCTCCCACTGCATAATGTAATTTCTCAGAAGCAACCAGATCAATGAGTGAATAAATATACAAGGGCATTCTTGGGACTTGTAATGAAATTGAAACACTTCAAGCACAGTGCGATGAGACTCTTAGCCACAGTAAAACATTTAAATGGTGCAAACGTTTTAAAAGAAACCGTATGTCCATAAATGACGATCTTGACAGAGTTGGCTTAGAGCCCACTGCAGTCGTTCTTGTGAACATTCAGCGAATAGAGAGATAGAAAGTTTTCTCAGTATGTTTCAGGCCAGGATTTTAGACATGAAGCAGGCGGTCTGATTATGGCTCTGGTGAACTGAAAACACGCTCTACCTTGATGGTATCTAAGCACTAGTGAAATGCTATGATAAGTGCTCTCGTAACTGTGCTCTGTTATTCTGCACAATCAAAAGTCCTGTTTGACTTGAACGTCGCTCATATTAGCAGTCAATTACAGTAAATTTCACAAGTTGATTAGTGACTCAAAAGTTAGTGAGTTAAAAATCTCATGCTAGTTTTGTGTTTTGTGCCACTTTTTAAGAGCTTTACATTAAGTGTCTGTCAGTTGAATAGATCATCATTATCATCATCATCATCATCCCCCATCATGCTGTAGTTTTAATCGGAATTTAAATGTGTTCATTTGTACTTTATAAACTAAACTGTTATTTATTCATTACATAATACAGGATTATAAATTAATTATATTAGTTGAAGTACATAAAAATAAAAAAAAAGCTGAACTGTCCATCAAAGTTGTGTATGTCTTTTTATAAAATGAGGTCATTCAGTCTTATTTCTTTTTTGTCTCCTTCTTTATCAGTCATCTTTGGCTGTATATGTGTGATCAGAAGCACATCTAGTCAGAGTATTTAAATTTGCATGTAACATTTTAACAGCTTGAAAATTGACTTGAGGGTATATTATTAGAATTAAAAAAACAATCAAGATAATAAGAATAATTCAATATTTTATGCAATGAAACTGCTGTACAGCAATCAATACTTAGTATGAGGTTCTTTATCTTTCAATATAAAGCCTGCAGGGTCCGGCTGGGCATAGAGTCAAAAAGACGTCTTCAGTACTCTGGTGTCGCTCGCTTAATCCATGCTGCTAAATCGCTTCCTATGTGATCCTATTCATTCTGGTTCATTCTTCATACTAAATATTGATTGCTGTATAGCAGTTGTATTGCATAAAGTTAATAATAATGAATTATTCTTATTATATTGATTGTTATTATTATTCTTATTATTTTTTGACAATCTGATCACCAGGTATTGGACTTTGTTGTACGACAGAACTGCTGAATTATAAAATATGAGGGTTGATTAATGGGGGTTGATTAATGTTCTATAAAGCAACTCCTGACAGTCCATCTGATAGGCAGATCACAGGTTTATAATTAAAGATGACTGGAATCGGCTGGGTTTTTAGCTTAGGAGAACATGATCCTAAGATATAACCAATTCTGTGCCAAAATCAGACACACTCTAGAATGGCACAACTGAAAAAAAATATATTTATTTTGTCATTCATGCTTTGAGGAGGGAGGGGTGCACCGTCACATCAATCACAGCGGCACCAGTCAATCCTGGGCATCTGCGCTTTATTCATGACCCCTAACAGTGCTTATTGAGTGCTTATTGCTTGTGTTTCAGAGGAGGTACAGAATGCGATAGCCTTTACATTCAATGTTAAATTTGGATTTTAGTTAAAAAAAGAAGCTCTGAGCAGTGATAAAGAAAGTCCTGTGCAGTTTGGGAGAAATTGTTATAGTTCATATCTTTTCTACAAAAATACAATTATTTTTTTAACAAACATAAACATATAGGGCTCAGAATTGCACAATGTAGAGTGAATATGATGAACTGAATTTTAGTTCATTTTTTCCAACTACTGTATACAAACATGATTGAGCAAAAAAAAAAAAAAAATTAAAAAAAGGTCACATAGGCAAAGAAATAGAAATTGTTTCTATGAACAAAAAATATTCAATAATAATATGCTCATTTTGAGTGATGTCATATGGTAGTGATAAAATGTACATCTTATAAAACTTATGATACCTTTAGATCTACATGACATATCTCCACAGTTTGAAGTCTGAAGCCTCCCCATTAACACACACCGGTAAGGCTTGCATATAACCACATGTATCATTTTTTTAAATCCTCATTGACCTATGCTGTGTTGCTGGCACAGATCTGTGCTGCTTGGGTTTTAAGGGTTTTTAATAAATAAAGAAGAAGAATTGTCGAGAATTTCCTGTGCTCGTTGTACCCCATCATCCAGATTTCCTCTCTCTTTCATAATGGTTCATGTATTTTTTAGAATTTTACGTTTCATGACAATAAATTCTGCAAGAACCCAAGATTTGACATCCAAGTGCATGATTTGTCTGATATAGTGTCATGGGCAGGGCTTCTCATGTGGGAGCTTTAATGAGTAAAGGACAATCAAGGACAAAATATCTGAAATCCATTGCTCACATTTCCAATATCAGTCTGGATTTGATCAATGTCACAGCAAAGGCAGGGTTTAAACCGAGCAGGCCAGGTATACAATAATTCTCCGCTATCAGCTGCAGAGAAGGATGGGGTCCCATATTGAGTCCTAGTTCCACTGAAGATTACTTCCTCATCCCATCACGGGAAGACTTTTCTTGCTACTCCTGCCCTAAGATTTCTCATTAGAGGTCTGGGGCCAGATTTATATAAAAGTAATTCAATTTTAATAGAATGAGTGTGTGTGAGAGAGAGTGTGAGTTAAAGAGAGAGAGAGAGAGAGAGAGAGAGAGAGAGAGAATTATTGCAAGTAGAAAGTGTGTCTACGTGACTACAAATGAAAAGTAGACCTTTCCTACAGATCACAAATGTCCAAAATTGCAGTTAATATAAGTAGAGATATGGTGTGACTTTTCCTTTACTATGCCATTTAACTTTTTTCCATATTATAATGTTTAATTTTTTAGGCCTTGGATCGATTGTCTGCATGATTGTATCTGTTCATGTCTGCCAGAAGACACTTGTTTGTCATTTGTATGCATGATGCATGGTTTTCTACACCAACATTGAGCTGATTATGCATTTGTAGTACATCAATTGTAAAATAAAACTGGTATGTACTTAAAAAATTTGATAAGTAAGTTAGGATGGAATTATTATTTAAAAAATCATTGGATTTTGTTGCAGTTGAAAATGGTTATACTTTTTTTTTTTTTTTATTTCCATTTATCACTAGCACTGGTTTTACTGAATTTAGGAGGCATTATGCATGTCAAAATTTACCCAAGTAATATTTATGAAAGAAAATTAAGCTGGGAGATAATGTTTTTGAAAAGGAGATGATCACTTTGTGCAAACATCACCAAAATTATCCAAAATCATCCAAAATTCACATTGATATAACCAAGCTTTTTTGGGATAGGAAGGCAATTGTATTGGGGTGATAGACACACCTCATTTTGTGTTTTCACCTCATGTAATGGTCTCATTGTGTACAGGTGTACCTTATATTGGGGCCAATCCCAATCTTTTTCAATGTGGCATCAATTTCAACATTCTGTGGGTATAAAAAGCTGGTATTGTCAGTAAGTCATTCCAAGTTCA
>JAQMYJ010000010.1:7758519-7768618 GCA_030014305.1 Clarias laeviceps
GCCATCAATGTCCCCTGACCTGAACCCCATAGAGCACGTCTGGGACCAGTTGAAGCAGAGACTGGATGATCGTACACTGCGTGTAGCACTTGTGGAAGAGTGGAACTTATTGTGAGTAGTGTATACAGTATATATATATATATATATATATATATCCATGTAAATATGTATGTAAACACACATAAAGATGTAAAATTTAACATTTTGGCACAGTCAAATCTTGGATTGCGAGCATAATTATTTTTGGAAACATGCTTGTACTGTATATCAAAATGAATTTGTCCATAAGAAATAATGGAAATGTTGATGATTTGATTGACAACCCAAAAATATTAATATAAAAATAATGAATGCAAAATGTAAAGTAAAAACAAAACAAATTAACCTGCACTTTACCAGATTTGGTGTCCTGTGACATCTTGCTTTTCCCAAAACCAAAATCACCATTGAAAGGAAAGAGATTTCTGAACGTCAATGAGGTTCAGGAAAGTATGATGAGGAAGCTGATGACGATTCCAAAAAAAAGGATTTTGCTTAGTGTTTTGAACAGTGGAAGAAAGATGCTGGGAAAAGTGTGTGAGGTTTCATAGTGCCTACTTTGTGAACGGAACTGAAGCATCATTGTACTGTGTATATCCCAGAAAACTATTGGTACACACTGGACAGAGTACCAATCCATTGCAGGGTGCACATGCACAAACCACAGACTCACACTTATTCACACTCTATTGGCAAATTTGACACACTCATTAGCCTAATCTGCATGTCTTTCGACTGTAGGAGGCAACTACAGACCTGCGGTGGGAATCGAACCTGCAACCCTGGAGATACAGTATATATACAGGGTGGGCCATTGATATGGATACACCTTAATAAAATGGGAATGGTTGGTGATATTAACTTCCTGTTTGTGGCACATTAGTATATGTGAGGGGAAAAACTTTTCAAGATGGGTGGTGACCATGGTGGCCACTTTTGTTTTTTCAATAGGAAGAGGGTCATGTGAAAAACAATGGTGTGCTCAACCCTCTTCTCCGTCAGTGTGTGAAGAGTGGGAGAAGAGGGTTGCACTGACAATCCAACACAATGTAATGTATATACAGTATATATACCAGTTTTTACCACAGGGCTAAATTTCACTTCTGATTGATTACAAGGTCTTGAATTTTTTCTTTGTAAAACTGACACTGACAGTAGTTTTAGTTCTAACTTAAATCCCAGTGTGTCAGCGTTCTCGTTTTAATAATTTATCATTTGTAACAATTTGTTGAGAAATGTGTACTGTATAGTGGACATCCATTTAAACCATATATACAAACCAATCAGGGATAACATAAACAGCACATATCCATTAACACATTAACACTGATTATCAATTATATGTCATTTACCTGCTTGCAGGATTATGGGCTCATTTATGCATGTGGGGAACAAAGGCCAGCCTGTCTTTTCTGATCCCAAAGAAAAGCCAATGCAGCAGAAAGCAAGTCAATGCTTTACCAAAGTAAGGCACCAGAACACCCAGCGCACCACAGTCTATTGCTCGTGGGGCCAAGCAGGCAAAGAGCCCAGGGCTGTCAACTCAGCTGGCATACTCCCCATATCCCAATCTGATTGAGCACCCATGAGATGCTCCATAGAGGTCCCACCCCACAACCCACAGTACTCTAAATATCCACTGCCAACATCCTTGCACTGGATATTTAGAGTGGCTTGCTCATCAAGGACAATCTGATCATTTTGATTTCTACATATTTTCTCACACATTCCATACACATTTACATAATTTTCTTTTGATTCCGTAAAGCTGCTTTGTGACAATTTTTAAAAGCGTTACACAAATAAAGTTGAATTGAATTGTGTGCCAGACACCACAACACACCACGAGAGGTCTTGTGAAATCATACCCTGAGGGGCCAAAGCCAAATATTCATGTTTCTTGACATACAATCAAGGGATCCTTTCTGTATTTCCTGACCTGTAAATACTAGTTTGGCTACCACAACTAAATACTCCAAGTCGATCATAAAACTTACTGGAGGCAAAATTATGTTAGGCTCGATCTATAACTTCTTCTAAATAGCCAGAATTCTTGGTAAGAATAAATAACCTGTAATGACCTTAGCGCTGTGGCCTCCATATGATAAACTGGAACATATGCATCTTCTGGAGGAATTGGCACAGAAGCTGTGTGTAAATGTGTGTGTGAGAGAGATATTGGGGTAAGTGAGAGTTAAAGCAGAGTGATGTCCCTACTGCTGTGTATAAGGAACATTTTCTTGAAATGGCTTGATGAGTTCTCAGGTTGGGATCGATACGTCACCTGCAGCCCATCTGTACGTTGCATTCGCTCATGTCAAATCCAGTGCGGTGACCAGCCGTCTCTCATCACAAGGCCAACAAAGGTGGAAGATGAAAAGGAAGAAAAAGGAGGGAAAAAAGGACAAGAAAGAAAAGCAGGGATCTTAATCAAAAGCTAGCCTAGACTCTGCTATCAATTTGGTATCAGCGGTCCTAAATTGCTTTGCAGTAGCTGCAAAGGCAGGCTTTCTCTCTTTCTCCCTTTTTTTTGTAGTGCAACAAAGCATTCAAGTATCTCATAATGGCTACTTCTTACAGCAATTTCTTTTCTTTCTTTTGTACCAGACGTGGAATCACTCAGTGGTAATACGAATTCTTCTCTGTATACGTCTAAGAGTGCTGCATGGAAGCCATGATTGTCTGTCAATTGAAAAGCTTCGTGGAAGGTCAAGCTCGGCTATCAGCCTCAGGGAAATTGGGACACACTGTCCGTACCATTTAATTACTTCTAAATTAATGCCAGGAACAGAGACCGTTTGATGGGCGGTAATCTGCCAGGGTAGGACGGTCAATACCAGGCACTTGCCATTTTGCTTAGGTTAGAGAAAACAACCTTTAAGTCCATGTGCTGAGACAAACATTGTTAAGGATTTAAGCTGAACAGTACATGTCGGCGATATTTCTTCTTTGAGAATCAGTGGTGTTTAGTCAGCCTACAGTGCTATGCATAAGCTCTTTTTTTATATCACAAATGCTGAATCTGCAAACCACCAGCACCCCTCCTACTTTCCCCACGGACTCGTTACCCACCTGCTGGTTGGCAAAAGCTACTGTAGAATCTGGGTTCCTACTTCCCCCACTTGATTTCTCTTGTACTTAGGCTGTTTGACATCCACACGCATAAAGGCAAACTCATTAAAGATCAAAATCTACCGCACATCTTGTATATAATTTTCTCGATTTCCTCTGTAGTTTATGCATGCATGTGTACTTCTTACACTTTGGCATAGAAAAGCAACTAAATTCATTAAAAAAATCCTGCCTGCAAGTACAAACAAAAATAAGAACATTTGTAGAAGGATGATATAAAAACAAAAATTCAGTGACGTAGTTGAGGTTGATAAGGTGACAGAACCGGAATTCAAACCATGCTGTCAATAAAATTTCTCATCTTAAAAAATACCCTACAGTAATTGTTCTGGATTATGCATTCCTTGATTGCCAGAGGCATTAGTGTGAGCAAGGGCAACGGCCCGTTCTTAATCCCTTCCTGTATGGCAAATAATATTGGTCAAATACTGTAAACTAAAACATTATATAATATGAGCTTAAGGTAACAAATGTCTTTTTTTTTTCCTTTTTTTTTTACGCTTCAATGTTTTCTGACCATCATAACTTTGTCATCAACTGTCTTTGGACACAACTCAGCGGCTGGTGAGCATGCAACATTATGCATTCTAAGTCTGCTAATCTCACTCATAATCAAATAATTATTTCATGATGTGTCATTTTTAGCCTATTAGTAATTTAACCTAGTTTAAAAATGTTACAGGACATCTCAAGTTTTTAGGCTGTGTAAAACAAGAAAGCATGAAAAATTGTTTTGGAGGGCCTTTCAAAGGGGGGTGATGTACAGTACTGTGCAAAAGTCTTGACCCGCACCTGATTTCTTCACATTAAATTAAATTAGACTAGCGACAGGCTGCAAAATGCCCAAAGATACAATTTAAAATTGCCTGTTTTTATAACAACCTCAGCAGCAACCTCATTTCCCCTCTCGTCAGTTCCAACCACTCAGCATTCAGCGTCGCCAGTATACTAATCACCGGCCTGATCATCTGTCATCATCTGCACCCGATTCTCACTGGTTCATGGCCTTAAATTAGAGGGTTTTTTTATGCTTGAATGATTCGTAGGTCACTGTTTGCTTAACAAAAAACAAAAAAACAATGCTCAGGTACAAGGACTGGACTGAAAATGAGTGCCTGGTGAACTATTTTTCAAAACTACATTAAAAAATACAAGAAAGTCTGACGCAAAACATGAAGAAATGAGGGGTGGCGCAAAACCTTTGTTCAGTACTGTACCTTAGCTGGAAATTAGCTCATTTTCTCACAGTGCTTTATCACTCTCAGTGTCACCCCTTATTCAAAGTGAAGAGTTCTCTTAGGTTTATAATTGTGTAGAAAAGTTGCTGAAGCTTTTTCCAAACTCCTTAATATACATGTTGAAGTATAAAACCTGTTGGAACAGTCCAAAACAAGCATTGTACTATTGAAAACATTAGACTCTTCCACCAAAGCATGGTGTAGAAGCTATACACTCTCTCTCTTCTGTATCGGTTGGATCAACTTGTTCATGTGTCATGATCGGGTTGTTATGGTGCGTAGAGGAGACGGAATGCCCTAATGATATTTAAAACCAGACTTCCGTATAACTGGGGCACTTTAATGAACTCATCTTTGTGGTGCGAGTGCTTGTACCGAGTCGCCTTTTGAAAACTGTAAAACTGACTAGTGCTGAAAAAGACTAATACCATAGATACTTTCTAATTTCATTTGCCTTCTCCTATTGTCCTTGTGATGACACGCTAATGAATAGTTTGGGGGGTGGTTATGTTAGAGAGCTGGCATTATCGCAGCCTAGGCTGTCTCCAAATTCACAGCTGTACACCAGTAGAGAAACATAGCCTGAGGCCCAATTAGTTGCAAGCCATTACTAACGCACTTCATAAAATTGATTCAACATTGTGCTCGTCATTAGAAGGCAAAAACAGTGCTGGGGTGGGAGGTTTACAGGGGGAGCTGAGTAGCTGTGAGCGTAGATGGACTTAGGTGACCCAGAAATAAAATTACTACTATGTGGAAAGATGAGGAGCCATGCACAACCTGAGCAATTGAGGTAATTTGAGAATAGTTGGAAAAAACATGTTAGCTTGGGTCATTTCATTGACCCTAACGTAATTGTGCACCAATATCTAAGTAATTTGTTTGCAAATTCCACAGCATAGTGATAAGAGGTCTGGGGAATTAAGTCACCAAGCAAACCTGCTGACACTGACGATGCAAATTTACATTTAACTACAATTAAAATGTGAATACTTTATAAACATATGACAAGCTCGACCTGTTCGCTTTCTCCTTATTCTTCCAAAGTCAGTCAATAAACATATCCGCAATAACAGATGCTACACTTGGCCATCGCTTTTAGCAATGCTGAGCATGAAGCAACAAAGTTTAATTGCCTTTTGATTGCAGTTCATCATGTTCCGCCTTGTCATTTTCAAATTACTGTCTGCAGCTGGAATTAAGCTTTGAGCCAACAGCGCTCTTGAACATTAACCATCATAACCAATTACACAAATGCTAACAGCAGCCATTCTCTAGTGTTAGCATAACTCATGCTAAAGTAATAACATTGCATAAAACTAATCTAAGTTATCATGTAACAATGTTCTGTCTAATATATTTGGGTTATAATAATAATAATAATAATTATATATATATATATATATATATATATATATAATTTCTTTTCCTTAATGTTTTAACACTGGGAGATCTCGTCAAGTCTGAATAGCAGTTCCAGAACAGAAGCAGGATTCAGGACAATATCTATCGTTACAAGTGTATAAGTGTTTTAAAAACTTAAGGTAAACTTCCTTTATTTTAGGAAGCTTTCTTTACATTGAACACAAACATTGAACACAGTATCTGACCGAACTTAAAGGAGTCAGTGAGTGATGTATTTGCACCAATAATAAATAGGATGTGATAGGATTTGACATAAAAAAAAAATTATTATTATTTTTTGGAATGAGAGCAATTATAATGTGAAATATAATGAATTTTACATTATTAAATATGTTATTATATTGAATACTATATTTACAGTATACAGATATCTACAGTTAATACAGTACTGCAAGAAATTCATTAAATTCTGTTCAGGTCAATTTAAAATGCGCCCACAGTTTGATATGTACAATAACTGTCAATAACAGCTTATAGCTTCCCTTCTACTCAATATTTTGATTTTGTTTATGCACAGATTTAACTTCAGGTAAAGACCGGAAGATTGGCAAAATTTCGTTAAATTCTGTCCAGCCAGTTTTGTATGACGCTCTCACAAAATGTGGCCGGACAGACATACAGACATACAGATTTCTAAAGCTGGTTTCATGTCGGCCAATGTATGAAACATACAGCTATCATTCAAAGAGTGAGTTCTGACCAATGTACTGACTACATCTTTCTTTTATTTATATGGATAGTGATTGTAAGGTGTATTGTAACTTTCTAGAGAATGAGGCAGGATGCAAGTTCACCACAAGAAAATGATAGCACAGGTAGAAGTCAAAACTCAAGTAGACATGAAGCTGAGATGCTGGGAAAATAAGGCGCCATACAAATGACAGGACTTAGACGGAAATAGGCACAGCAGGATATAAGTAGACAAAATAATCAAAGGTTACCCACTCAACAGTCAAACACAATGGGTAAGAGATCAGAGACATAACTGTAGAAGAGACAGGGCCAAAACCAAAACAGACAGACACATGGCAAAACATAAATATAAGTACACAGCGAGCTTCACTGTGGGATTTGAAACACAAAAGAAAGAACCCCATGACTATTATAATATGATATATGACAGTGCTGTTGAATTCTTGATGCAGACAGTGTGGATTCATTTTCTATGAGTAGCTCTGATAATATTTCTGGATATACCATACTGTATGTCACAGGTTTATACTGATCAGACATAACATTATGATCACTGACAGGGGAAATGAACAACAGTAAACTATATCAATAAACTGGTGACAGGATCACGGGCACCCCAAGCTCACTCATGCCAGTGGGAGCCAAAGGCCAGCCCGTCTATTCCGATCCCAGCGAAAAGCTAATGCAGGACAAATCACTAAAAAAGTCAATGCTGGCAATGATAAAAGGCACCAGAACACGCAGTGCACTGCAGTCCTCCGCACATGGGGCCCAGGAGGCAAAGAGCCCAAGCCTGCAAACGCCCCAGATCCCAATCCAATCTAGCACCCATGGGATGCATTGGACAAATAAATCTGTCCCTACTCCACAGTCCACAGCACCCAAAGGACCTGCCGACAACATCCTGGGGCCAGACACTACAGCACACCCCCTGAGGTCTTGTGGAGTCATGGCTTAGGGAACAAGAGCTGCCCAGGTGGTACAATGGGAATGCAAAACCTACAGTAGGTGTTTATAATGTAAATAGTTTTGATGTTATGGCTGATCAATGTATATTAAAGCTCTCAGTATTATACAATGAAATTTCTATAGTAAATGCTCATGCATAGGGACTTGTACAGTGAAAGCTTCAACACAGACTAAGCCTGATAATACTGTATATGCATCGATAGAACAGATCTTTTTAAATGTCCCATGTTGTACTATTTCTTTACCAATTAACAGATTTCCTTTTCCATATGTTCCGTTTCAGTGTCTATGTAAATGAGCTAGTGCTTAAGAAATTATCTTTTTATATGAGGTCACAAGACAGGGGAAAAAACAAAATGGACAAAAAGCTGGGATCTTTTTTTTGTATACACTCACTGGAAACTTGCATATTAGGTTCCCTTTAACAAATAAAAATTGTAATAATGACATTTTTCAGAAGAAGTCTCCAGTGTCAGGGCTTTGTAACCGTTAATAGGTTTTTCTGCAATAGGAACTTCTGATTTCTTAGATACATTTGAAGGTTTAAGTGGGAGAGAACAAAAAAAAGAACAAAAAAAAAAAGGAACTGTTTACTGTATAAACTTTATAATGTATGTAATAACTCCAGTACATTAAAGACAACTACTGAGAAGAAAACGTAATTAATAAATGAAATGTTTTAATATGAAATATAATCATTTACAAGTTGCTGCAGTATAAAAAAAAACTAAAAAAGTTAAGTATACAGTATGGTATTACAGAATAATAAAAAAAAAACTTTGGGACGGTAACAGTAATTTCATAGTTTTATTCCATATACTACAATCATGCGCAATGTTAACTGAGTAACAATGTTAACTGGAATTTTGATCACAAGGCTGTGACTTTTCCACTCCGGGATGTCACTGTTGGATCCTTGAACAATAATTTACTTTTGATAAAAATGTCTTCTAGGTGAGAAAATGTAATGTAACACATAAGAGATAAGAGGAGATGCAGAAATAGGTGCTACTTTCCTGAAGAAGCATGTCGATTTCAGTCCTCATGCCATCTTTGCCCATGCATGAGCTAGCATGCTTCCTGATTTCTGATTTGATTCGGAAGCTATTCCTCAGTAACACGCGCTGTAACCCAAGACCATGTGGAGTAGGGTTAGAAGTGTGAGTGACATTCTCGAGTCTGGTCTGAAGTGGAAGACACTAACAAAGAAGCGTCAACATTCCTCCTCTGGCCTGGGGGTGATAGAGACATCTGTGCTGCCTTCAGAGCCATAATTAGGACTGTGGTGATAGAAGAAGACAGGGTTTAATAGCCGTTCCTAACCTGGTGACACCTTTGAGCAGCGTGCCTATGAATAATTCACTTTGCTTGCATATTGCAGGGATAAGGGAATATTCCAGCTTTGAAGTGCACATGCTAGTGATCCAGCAAGTTTGCCTAAAAGAAGTGGCGCCATCTGTGTGGTGTTTCTCCTCAACAGGTTGGCATGTAAATTCCGGCATCGGTAGGAAGCACACAGTACAGAGCCGGTCTCCGGTGTGAGAGCTAGCATACTAATTTTAAATGACTGTTAGGTTAAATACCATTGTGTGAGCAGGTCCACTCTATTGCCTTAAGGAGCACTTATTAGGTTGAATACTTGTACTTGTGAGATGATTATTAATTTTGTTAAAAGAACGCCCAGCTCCCAACAAGCGTACCAAGTCAAGACTCTTGACTCCTTTTCCCGCCCTCCAGCAGAGCGGCTTAATAACCCAACAGGGTCTGTCTCGTCCACTGTATGTGGGAGCCATTCTCAGACCCTTAATAAACACCACTGGGTTTTTTCCTTTATCGTGGCCGGCTTACAAACAACAACAAAATTCCAGCTGTGGCATATTGGTGACCACGTCTCCGCCAATTCTAAAGTAATGATCTCATATTGAGACACAAACAAGCACAGGTGAGCAATAATGAGTTATAACTAGTAATAATGAGTAATAACTGAGATGAGTATCTGTAGACATATAATATCCAAGCAAGAATTATGTTCTTTATATAGAGGGACACAGAGTATTGGGAAGTGTCCTGTTTATTTGTTTGGGGTTTATTTGCTTGAGATTTATGCCAATTCATGCATGGTTTAATTTATTTATTCAAGCAAAGGATGTTGATTGAAAAACATATACAGTACAAAAAGTCTTAAATCAAAAACAAATGTTTTACTCTGACAGACTGAAAATGCTTAAATAAAAAAAAAATTGTTGTTTAGGTAACAACCTCAGCAGCGACCTCGTTTCCCCTCTCGTCTGTTTCAACCACTCAGCATTAAGCATCACCAGTGTACTAATCACCGGCCTGATCATCTGCACCTGATTCTCATTGGTTCATGCTTGATTGATTGACAGGTCACTGTAATGCTTAACCAACAAAATTCATTGCACTGAAACTGCTCAGGTACAGTGACTGGACTGAAAATCAGAGCTAGAAACGTATGTCAGAAAAGTTCTTCATGAGAACTCTTCCTCAATACTACAGGGTGGGCCGTTTATATGGATACACCTTAATAAAATGGGAATGGTTGGTGATATTAACTTCCTGTTTGTGGCACATTAGTATATGTG
>JAQMYJ010000010.1:7774436-7785709 GCA_030014305.1 Clarias laeviceps
ACGGACGTCTGCGTTGTGAGTAATACTGTGTAAAAGAGATACGCGTCAGAACTTGTGGAATAACATGCACTCACAATAACATTGACTTTACATGGACTTATAGTGCACCCTACTTACATCGAGGTTATGTGTGAAATAAATGGCATTGTGAAATTGTTTCTAAGGTGATGTTAAATATTTATGGAAGGACCTTCCATTGTCAAAGCTTTGCAATCATTAGAGCTGCTTTTTTTCTCACAAACATTAAGGAAAATGATGGAATGGTTTTAGTGGCTGCTACATACAGTAATGTGTCATTGTTAAGGAAATGGAAATTTATTGTAAAATTAACAGAAATAAACACAAGTAATGCTACACATGTACCAATGCTACATGCATTATTTTTCTATTAAACACAATCCTAATTGTTTTATGTTGCCTTGGATGTTGGATGCCTTATGTTGGAATGATAGATGCATGGATGGTTTCATTACATTTTTTTTCTCCAGTCGACCTGGGACTTGTAAATGAAGGAATAAAACCAACTGACATTTTCAGAAGACTTCAATCACAGTACAGTGAGGAGACTCCACTCATCTACCACAATACACCCGTACACTGATGATCCCATCCCAGCCAAGGTGGCTCTGAGCCCAGTTCACTTGTTTCTGTGGACATTCAGCTGAATGGCGGATCCTTGAAAATTGACAGATAACTTGTTGCCATTTTGTGGTAGATACCCATCTGTTTGTGCGAACTGTACACACAATCATTCACCAACACCACTTGGAAGTTATTGCCATATCCACCGTATAGTCTTGAACTCACTCCAAGCCATTTTCAATGTTTAGGGCTGTTAAAGGAGTTCCTGGGAGAATAGTGTTTCAGATTTGAAGCAGACAGTCTGATCATGCCTCCAGTGTACTGAGAAAACTTTCGAACTTGATGATATCCAAGCACTGGTGAAATGCTGAGATACTGTAGGTGCATTTGTGAAGCAGGGGATTATATACAGTAGAGAAATAAATGTAATTTATTATTACATTCGTTATTCCGCATAAACAAAAGCCCCAGTTTGGCTTTAACACCCCTTGTAAAGTAATCCATCCATCCATCCATCCATCCATCCAAAAAATTCCTCATACTTGTGTTTTGCTACTAATACATTTTGTTAAATCATCAAACAAACATGCCAAGTAAACATAAACCTAGTAAACATACTTAGTACAGCAGCAGTATCTAAAGTATAGGCCAATACATTGGAATCTGTTTCAAACTGAATTTTAAAAAGAAGGAGTGATATGTCACGTAGCTTTATACCTAGAAAACCCATTCTCTGTATTACTTTTCTACCACTCTACAAGCTGTACAGTCATTACAGATCATATCACACTCATCATAGCTACTGTATGCCGCTTTTCACAGACAGCTACCGAGAGTTCTTTCATATGAAACACTATTCTTATACAAGCGAAAAAGAGTACACTACACCACTACATCATGGTCATCATCATCATCATCTTCATCCTCATCATCACCATTGACCTCTCCACAGAAGCTCTTGCTTTCTGATGTTCACAGAGAGCTGCTTCACACAACAAGCCCCTGTTGCATTGTGGCAATTGGAGGCTTTAAAAATGAATCAGCTTCTCAATAAGTCATAACTGAAGTGCCAAGACAAGGGGAAGGATGAGTCGGATGAGGGAGCTGGAGATGGAATAAATAAAGTGGCGTGAAAATCTAATAAATATAAAGAAAAGCAAAGATGTTACAGGTGATGATAAATAAAACAAATAGGATTAGGGAATACCAGGAGTGTCTGGTCATTTGGTTCATCACTAAATTAGTCCACTTAACCAACATTATTCACTGTGACCACCAAGTATAAAGGCCCGTTGGGGCAGAAATTATGCTGCCCCATGTTCTCTCTTGAAACATTTGCAACCAATAAGGGGTAGTTAATCACAGGATTGCCACAGTGCAATTTTAGTACATTAAACATACTCCATGGCTGCCAAAATCTTGTTTTATAGCAATCAGAATTATATGCAAAGTGAGTCTATGATGTACAAAACCACTTCACTTGTAAGATACATTGCAAAGATTATGAGGAGGAAAGTGGGGTTATAAAGTCGATAATGTCGGTCCTGAGTAATGCAAGAGCACCACAGTAGCCTGATTTATTCAACTCCATACACTGATAAGCCATAACATTAACACCCCAAACATTAAGCCTAATATTGTATAGGTTTCCCAGTGTGCTCCCGGGGCAGCTCTGGTACCTTGGCGCAAGACTCCACAAGGCCTCTGGAACCAACAGCAGATCCTTTGGGTGCTGTGGGTTGTGGGGTAGGGCCATGATCCTGTTACCAGTTTACTGATATATAATCAATAATCAATGTTATTTGTTTCATCTGGTGGTGGTATAAATGGGTTACTTTTAAAAATTCACTAGATAATAGTTAGTTCTTTAGTCAAGTGCAACAGCAACTGTTTATTACCTACAGTAGGTTCAGTATGTACTGTATGTTTAGGTGGTGGTGAATTACAAAATGTGCTGGACCCTGGCCCTCTAGGACTGGATTTGAAGAACCCTGCCTATGGTATTCATTTTGTTTGCCATTATTTATGCTGTCTTGCCTCCCAATATCTACAGTCATAAGCTTTGAGGGAAGGTAAACTAAATGATCCAAAACTAAACTATACTGTGTATAAGCGTGGCTGGTGCATCTGCACGGAATGCATTGAGCATATCAGTGAGCAGGGTGTATATATTGCTTAAAAATAAAAAAAAAACACCACAATACCATGGAAAAACAAGGACAGCCACAAATCGACAAAGCACATGCAAAGACGGAATAGAAATGGTGTGTTTAAACAGAATGTTTAAATGAGGCAGTAAAGCGCTGCTGTCATTTCGACAAGGACAGAGGCGTGACAGTTGGGGTGATCTGTTGCAAAAGAGGCATCAATCAACTGACTGTTGTATCTCATTAGTCTGACTTTGAAGTAAAATAGAACTTTTACGACGTGGACATTGCATGTGATCACGTGTTAATGTAACGAAACCAAGATCTAATTTACAGTTCAGAAAAATGAGTCTAATACTGAAGTGCCAAAATGTGCAGTTCCTTGAGTGACAACTAGGGTCCTGGATCCAAAATGAGTCAATCACTAGAGCCCTATGTTAAGCCTGTTTTCATCTCCGTAGCTAGATTTTCCATTTATGGCAACTGTACGGGGGTACTTTTTTATGTAACCCATAAAAATTATTCATGATTAGAGGTGGGGCCGATTTAAGTGACAGCTGCAATGCAGGTGTCCACAAGTAATGTATGGATGACAGAGTTCAATCAAAAGCAAAGTAACACCAGCATATCTTCATCAGCAATCGTAATATTTTACACTAAGCTAAAGCTATAGCTATCCTGTGGTATCTGAGGTAGGATGGCACCTACAGCGTGGCTCCATTCACTCAACTCATTTGCCCATTTATGAATTTACCAGGGTGTAGGTAGAGTCAAATCCTGTCAACATGGCAACAACCAGAGTTCCCACAGCTAAGCTTTAAAACTGCTCTTCAGAAAACGTATGAATGACTTCACGGAGGATTCGCACCATTCTTATAGATTGTAAAT
Source organism: Clarias laeviceps (assembly GCA_030014305.1). NCBI lineage: Eukaryota > Metazoa > Chordata > Actinopteri > Siluriformes > Clariidae > Clarias > Clarias laeviceps. The sequence goes on from JAQMYJ010000010.1 coordinate 7,778,054, forward strand.
TCAAAGCCTGACAGTGTACCGAGTCATACAGTGTGCACCTTCAATTGCCTTGTCTCATCTTGTTCTTATGCACATTTACATTGACACATACTGTATGTCTAATGGACAGCTCTTATTAAGCACATGGATACAACTTATCTCTAAGACGTCCCTGGATCAAAGTCAGCTCTTAAGCCCTTTTTTTAAACGGTCAAATCGTTCATAACCTTCTGCCATGGGCTATATTTTCCCTATCCTTTCTGTTGTACTTTCTGTTACTGATTATACTCTTTGAATTCATTGAAGGTGCATTGTGTTATGTTTAAGTGTTTAAATACCAATCGTGTAATTTCTGTAACATTACTAAAAAAAACTTATTCACAACATTGGCTTGCAATTCATATTGCTAATTTCTGTTTTCATCTTTCTGGTCTTGAAAGTAGCTCCCATGTGATTGTCTCAGCTCTGCATTTCTTCCCATAAAAGCCAATTGACAAAGCAAAATCGGTTTCAGCAGTATTTTTTTTTGATCAACTGTGAGATTAGTGTTAGGTGGCTGATTTCTTGCAGCGGCTACATCCCAGGAATTTTACTATAAAATTAAGGAAATAGTCAGTTTATGGATGGCACGGTGGTGTAGTGCTTGGTGGGTGTGCGCATGTGTGTGTGCCCTGCGATGGATTGGCACCCTTTCCAGGGTGTACCTAGGATAGGTCCAGGCACCCCGTCACCCTGAATACAGGGTCACGGGGTGCGATGTGACCCTGTATTAAGGGTGACCCTGAGTCCAGGCACCCCGTGACCCTGAATACAGGATGAAGTGGCATAGATGATGAGTAAGTGGACGATATGGTTTATTTGCAGTACTGTTGAAGCCGATATTGGCTACAAAGAAATTTTGGTATGAAGTAGACAGGCTGGGAGATTCAATCTTCAATGGTTATCCATTGTTGTTGTTTTTATTATTTTTTCTTTTTTAATAAATAGTTTTTTAATTAAAGTTTAAATTGGAATATTATATTTCCACAAACAGAGCCAGCTAAATTCATTACAACAGCTAGGTACAAAGAAAATGAATTGCTTCAGCAGAAGAAAAATCATCCTGCTCACTCTAGTTGAAACCAATTAGGAACTCAAGTGATGTAGCTAAGGTTGAACAACGGTCAGAAATCATACACCATGCTCTACCTCTACCTTCTTCCATTGTTCCATTCTTTCATCATCTTCCATTTTCCCTGAAGCTGGTGTTATTATTAATTTAAAGTTTAGTTAAAAAAAAAAGAAAGAGACAATAAAAGCAACTTTAGCACTAAACAGACACCTACAGGTATACAGTTCACAGGCTTTACATCTGCATCATATACAGTATATATATATATATATATATATATATATATATATATACACACACTTGAGTAAATTTACTTTTTACTTTTCCTGCACTACGTCCTAGAACAAATATCTATACTTTCCACTCCACTACATTTCTGAAGTAGTAATATCATCACCATCCGCTCACTGTTATACGCTAATTACATGATTTGCCTTCCCTCCATGAACCTCAATCAATAAAAGCTGTTTGAAATCAGAATTAGAACTGATTTCAGGCAGTGGACCTTTACATTTACTTCAGTAATATTTTGTCTAGAGTCCAAAAATTTTTACTCAGATACAGGATTTATGTACTTTGCGAACCACTGCATTTGAGCCAGAGTAAGGTAAAAAAAAAAATAGATAAATAAAAAAAAAAACTTATTTCATTTTTCAACATTTAAGAGCACATACTGTAGCATTAGCCGAACTATTGTTCATTATAGATTTTTTAAAATCTTTTATGCACACACGGCCTCAGAAACACAGTAAAACACAGAAGCCTCATGTACCTGAAACAGGTGGGTGGAAAAGACAGTAGAGTGCATGTAATATGTTCCTTTATTTAGGCTTTTCCAGTAAGAATAGTTTAAAAAAAGGTTAGTAAAACACATAGCTAGACACAGGGTACATGGAAAACGGAGAAACAAAGAGCTATAATAAAGTAATTCTCAGTAACAGCTTTGTTTGCAAGTTTCACAAAGACATAATATTTATACTGAGTGGGAGGACAGAATGAAAAGATACAAGTGAATCAAACTGGACATTGTGGGGGAGAAAAAGGATCGGGGTGACTGCGTTCAAGCATGGAAAAGTTTCTATGACAATGTGTAAAAAAAAGTCTGGTATTCAAGTCATTTTGAAGCAACTAGATGTCTGATTATGGCATTTTACCCTTTTAAGTAGAAATGTGTTTTTGAAAGCAACTTCTGCAAGAACATGTTGTAACATGAATTGTGCTGATTAATCTGTCAGATGCTAGAGACAAGTGACACACATTCAAGGATAACTGTAATGTACCAAAGAAACCATAAGTGCACTGTAGAACATGTTTTGAAAAATGGAAGAAACCAAAGAACGTAACTATCTGTTGCTGTTATTGCCGACTCTTCAGTATTACAAAACTGCTTCCAGAACAAAAAAACATTGTTTTGCACATCAGAATGACTGACACAGTTGGAAAAAATATTTTTGCTGGGATGCAAATGTGATCAGATAAACTCACTACAGATATGTGGCTGTATCCCAAAACTGAAAGCTGTTCTTTATTTCTTTCTTTTTTTCATGAAAAAAAACTTAGATACTTAAAAATAGTTTTTGAGAGTTCATATAGCCTTGTTGATCAAAGACTGCAATGTGGCTTGTAAATGTAACATTTAAATAATGTTGTTGGTGTTGGGCTTTGGCTGCTTCCTTTATGGGGTCACTACACCGACCATCTGATCTGCACACAACTTGGCACAGGTTTTTACGCCAGATGCCCTTCCTGATGAAACCCTCCCATTCTATCTGGGCTTGGGACCGGGACTGGATCAGTGGCTGGGGTTTGGACATTGGCTGAGAGTCAAATGTTAATATCTATGCAAGGACTAAGCATAAATAAGGGAGTAATATTATATTAATGCCTGTCACTAATATAAACTACTAAGCAATACTGGGTAATTACACAGTAATCATAATTAAGTAAGTAATTAACCAAAACTACTAATTAAAAATGAATCAAAGCTCTAAATGAATGGTTATACTTTTTCTATCTTTATATTAACATATCTAGCTAATTTAACAAGCTAAAAACATTAACTAGTTTACAGTAAATACAAATGTTAATGTTAATGTTACAAACTTCACCAAGCTAACATATTTAACTAGATAAATTACAAAACTTAACTAGCTAGCTAATTTAAAAGTTAAGTTTGTAACCAGCTAACTACCTATATTAAACAGCTAAAATACAAACCTTAAATAGCTAGTTATTTTAACAAACTAAATTACAAATTTTATCTAGCTAGTTAATTTACTCAGCTAAATTTCAATCCTTAACTAACTAGCTATTTTAAAAGCTAAGCTGCAAACTGAACTAATGTAAGGAGTAAACAGTACAGTTTTTGTTGGAAATGTTGTTACCTAGGAGGAAAAGTAACAAACGATATTGCTTTCAAAACAGTACTTAAGCATAGTAACGACTACAATTACTCATGCATATTCCACCCATGAATACACTGCTCTGCCTTGTCAAATATTTCTGAATAAGAATCTTTTACTCAATTTCTATATTATTATTATTATTGAATAATTCTTTATTTAAGAATATTAATTTAGTTGTTGATATAGGTTTCATATCGCTTAGTTTTTGTATAATTATACAGTATATGAGTTACCAGCGCTAAAAGATTCTACTATTTCTTCTTTGCGCCTCAAATGTCTTCTGTATGTTTACTGTTTCTAATAGAGTTCAAGTATAATAATAAGAGCTCTTCCATCAAGTATACATTTGGGATGCACTATAGGTTAAACTGTATTCTTACTCATTAACTTATATTAAAGCAGACTCGAACATAACGCTATTTCTAATTAGACATCATTTTCCCATGTGCTATAGCACTCCTGAGCATTTCTTTTGATTTTACTTTCCAGGCATGTTCTCAGATCATAAAGACTCCCAAATTCATCCCTGAGGCAGCATAGAAAGGTATGTAGCAACACCTAGATTTGTCTTGTTTCTTCATTCTTTCTTTTTTTTTTTGTGCCAATATTAACCACACCGTGTTATTTTCTGGACAGCTCCCAATGGCATTTTTGCTTCGGCTCCCGTTGTTCTGCTGTTGTTTTCTGCTGGCCTGGAATCAGTCAATTGTTATTATTTTTTGGCAAGACAAGGAGAAGGAAGCACCAATATGAATATTAGGCCCAAGGGGAGACCTGGAAAGTTTGTGTAATAATAATGCAATGCTTCAGAGGGACATTTGCATAAAAAGCCACTGACAAAGCCAGCATATGGCCTTCTGGTGACCCAGTAATTGTTCTTTTTTTAATTATGTGAGTTCATGTTATTAGATCACTTAATGCTCAGAGCTTCTTTTTTTTTCTTCACAAAAAAAGAAAGAAAAAAAAAGAAAAGATGAGAGAGAAGAGCATCCTGAGTTCACACACATCATCTTCTGCTGTGATTCACTCGGGATTCGAGTGGAAATTAGAAAATCAAAGCATACTGAAGTAGTGTTTCTGCTTGTTTGTTTTCATTTTAAAGGCTAATTTATCACTCAATATTTTTATCCTTCTTTTTTAATGATCCAATCAATCTATTAAGTTATTTGCTTTTGGTCTTGCATATTATCCTTCTTATTTCTTTCTCTATTTTCTTCTAATTTTCCATTAATTATTTTCTGTGTTGTCTTTTTCCTTTTTTCTTAAAAATTTCCCTTAATTTTTCCTTAATTATTTTATTGCTTACTTCCCCTCTTCCCCTCATTCTTTCCTTTATTCTTTCCATTATCAATCGCTTCTGCCATTTATTCTATCACTACTTTGTCATTAATTTCTTTCTTTCTTTTTTCATTACTTATTTGATCATTAAAGTAAATGTTTTCTTTCTTCTATCCTTTTCTTCTCCACCACTATATTCCATTCTTTTTGGCGATTCTTGATTTTTTTTCACCCACTAGTTTCTGTTCTGTTTCTCTTTACTGCTTATTTTCCCCTCTATCCATCCATTTCTTCCTCTATCACTGCATTATCATTCAGTTTCTTTTTTTCCCTGCCTTCCTTCCCATTAATCGTTTTTGTTTTACAACTCTCTCTGTTGTATCGCTTGTTTGCATTTCTTCTATTTTCTGAGTGTCTATATGTAGGGCAGGCTGTTCTTTCTCTCTCTCTCTCTCTCTCTCTCTCTCTCTTTCTTTTACAAGAAGCTATCAGTAAAAAAAGAAGAAAAAAAAAACACTTCCTCGTCCCAGTGTGTCCACTTAGTCTCTATCCTGGATGTCTCTCTTTCTCTGTATTTCTCCCTCAGATTGTGTTCTTGACTGTCAGAGCCTGGCATGCACCAAAAACTACAATCAAAGTTCTTAAAGTAGGTCTGTGCCCACGGACTCGAGTCGACGCTGAATAATACTCCCTCGGCAGCTGCGGAACACGCTCGCTCCTGCTAACGGATTTCTATTTGCGGTGCACTTTGGACATTAATTAATTCCTGCTGATTTGGAATTCATGAAGAACGGTGGGCAACATATTTCACACGATAACACTAGGCCCTGTCTCTGCGTTCTGGTGCCTTTTACATCATTTCCACCTATTTTTCACTTCATCTGTCATGAAGCTTTGTCAGGAAGGTGCCGATATAAACAGAAAAAAATAACAATATAACAAAATGAAAGAATGATTAAGAGATAAGAATATATATTTAATATTATTAGGCCAAACATGGAGAACCATATTACATGTTACACCCAATGGCATCTAGGTACCATATACCTTTTACAAGATCTGATTAGATTAAATCAAAAGTCCTGTTTGATTGTTTAATATTCTTAGTAATTGTTTATGAAAAATATGAACACTAATCCCAGACTATCCCTAATTAAAACTGTTACAGACATGGTGGAAAAGTGGGTATCAATGCTACGGGCTTCTCATTACCTTCCCCATACCCGAGGGTCCTGCATCCACCATGTCCTTGGCCAGTATAAAGTGTGACTAAAGATAAATGAATGACTGAGTTCATGTAGAAAAAACAACAACAACTTTTCTTTAAAATTTTCCCTGATCCAGTGCAAATACAGTTTTCTCCAAAGCAATGTTCACATCAATCCAATAAATCCATAAAACTGTTTCTGCCTCTAGAACACAACAATGGATTAATGTCAACCCTAGAATTTGAACTGAATAATAAACATCCATGCTGTGTTCGTGGAGCTCTTGACAGAATTTGGTCATGCCCTTTGTTTTACCATTTCACAAATAGATGAAGTAGGACTCAATTATGCTAGAGTTCAATTTAGGTGACCTGACGCTAAAGTGTAAATCCACGACTGGTCCTCTATTATGATCTCCTTTTTAAAGTGCAGATACCAAAGGTAGAAAATTCCACTTCATATCTCATATACCGCCTCATATCTATTTGGTGGGGCAGGGGTGGCCTGCGGGTTAAAGTGTTGGACTGTTTATTAGCAGGTACCTGGTTCGAGCCCCGACACCACTGGGGTGCCACTGCTGGACCCTTGAGCAAGGTCATTCACCCCCAAGTGCTTAGATACAATTGGCCATCAAGCTGGCAACCTGACCCCGTAAGTAACTGCAGGCATGGTTAGTATCTGTCACCGTTGAACTCTTGTTCATCTTCTTTCCTTCTTAAAAAAATAGGTGGTCTCAATCCGGATCATCTCGTGTCGACTCGTGACAACAGGATGAATTATCTATTCTATTTCCATCTAATGAGTCACAGTTCTGTAGGATTAATACATGATTAATATATGATCTGTCTAAGGTGGTAAATGCAAGCAATGTAATAAACAATCGCGACGCAACGACCATCCCACGTAGGTAACCCACAACACATAATTATCTTCCTGTATTTGTTCTTCCAACCACAGATACATTTGACTGCTAAGCAGAAAGTTGTATCGTAGTGTGTGATGCATTTTGATACTCCATGGTTTTTTCTTTGTGTAAAAAGAAAAGCAAAGCAACTGGAAAACTCACCAAATGTAACAAGTTTACCACCTCATCAAATGATTCAGACCAGAGCAAACAAACTAACATGTGAAAAAAATCTAAACTGTCTAAAGGGCTTATAAAAATACAGCTGCCACATTGAGTGTTTGATGCAGCTCTGTTCATATTTTAAGTGGTGTCTCTACTTGAACTTATTCTGCTTCTTCCTGATAAGTAGTGCTAGAGATGGAATGAAGTGATGTGACCCTGAAGTACAGATCCTCATCTGGGCCTCTTTTGTGATTTTGTTTTTGGGTTTCAGCGCGACTGCGCTAGCACTAGATGATTCGGGTTCATTTTTATTGACATTCCTTATGGACTGCGTTTTTAAGCCACTTTGCTGACTCTGTCAGTTGGGTCAGGACACTTCTCGGTGGAATATTGCATTCAAACATGAATCTTGAACAATGCTTTTCAAACTCAGGTGTGGATTGGGGGGATTTGGAGGGGATTTTGTATAATGTTTTATCATTTATGAGCATCGTCTTTGGCACATCACCAAAATAATTCCTCAAATTACTTACCAATGTGATATCTTGTGATTAATTCTCCTACAACTCCTGCATAGCAGTAAGTGTATATACCATGATAATTATA
>JAQMYJ010000010.1:7785780-7810738 GCA_030014305.1 Clarias laeviceps
TATTGCCATTATGATAAAAAAAAAAATACCAGTAAAAGAGTCATTGATTTAAATTCACAATGAAGTCAGCTCTTCAGTTTTTCCCAGAATGCCTGCTCACTGTGGAGGCGGTACTGTTTATCATCACACTATGCCCTTCTCATAAATTATTGCCTACACAATTGCAGCAAACTGAGCAAGACCGTCTAACAGTACATTTTAACCATTAACTTATTACGTCTGAAGGTCAAGGCATGTTATATCTTTTTTCCCCCTGAGCACTTTCATCTCTTTACTTTGCTTTACTGTATACATATATAATACAACTGCAAAATTTTTGAATTTCTATCATTCATCATATTTTGACTATTTCTTTTTTTTTTTTTTTGCTTTTTAAATACATGTACTAATGTCTGGCCATGGGTGCTGCAAAAACACAAAGTTTCTTTTTTTCAATCTCTGTATTTCTCTTTCTCTACAGGAAGCTACAGGGGGTAAAATATCCCACTGACAACCTTTAAAGCACCCAGGAAGCAATTCCCTGCTTCTTAGCCCCTCTTCACACGCCACTCCCAATGCAGTCTCCCTGGACGCTTTTAATGAGTCTGGCTTCCGTCTAATTAATGAAGAGAAAATGGGGATATAGCTCTCTCTCTCTCTCTCACTCTCTTTTTTCCTCTCCCCCCCAAGCCTTAATACGTCCGATGACTCATTAAAAGCCCTTCTGTGTGCAGCCCTGTGATGCTATAGATGCTCCTGCTGGGAAGAAAAAGGTTCTGGGAATGAAGGAGATACTGTGAGGTTATGGGCCTTTGCCGGTTTCCCCTCCAGATCCCTTGTTGCTTGTATTCTGATGGGAGGGTAGAAGATTCAGTACGAGTCCCTTAGCTCTTCCAGGCAGCTGAATTAAAGGGCAATGTCTTAAAACTTCCTTCTCATGTGGGACATCACTAATTTATACCTCTGCTAGTCCTGATTTGTCCGTATCCCCCGGTGTCCACGGATGCCAGGTTTGGAGCCTGTGAGGTCAAAGCCGGTATATTACGAACACTGTTTATCCATTTCCTTCTCTACAGGAAACAGTTTTTTTTTCTTTTTATGTGCAACCACTTGAGACAGTCTTTGGAGACCTAGGTGCACAGTTTGCTTTTATTGCCTGTGAACTAACTTCTCCATGACTATCCAGGCTGCCCATGGAGAATATGAACAACAGTATCATCTCCAAAATGGTTTCTCTCTTTAAAACCTAATAGTGCTACAGTATGAACGTCAAACTATTTACCAATTCAGGGTCTGTTTGTAAGCCTTTGGAGAGGGGGAAAAAGCATTTGAAGTGTATCACCATTTAAAGTCTGAGCGCTCATTTCATAATGTTGTGACAAAGGTGTGCCTTTATGATTAATAGTCAGAGATATAAATGAGTTTATTTGTGAGTTAAAATACTGCCTTGGCTCATTTTTCACCTAGGCCATTGTTCCTCTGATTTTGCTGTATCAAACTGCCTCGTCAGTGTCTGCGGTATTATTCATTTCGTGCTCAGCGTCAGCGCGCTCGACGTTATCGCTCATTGCTCAAAATGGTGTTCAGCATTTATTTGCAGAACTCCGCGGCAAGAAGATACAAGCTACACAAACACGTCAATGCCCATTAGCTTGCCTTCGATCCCTTCACTCATGTAGGACAAAGTAGCTCTGGCTGACATTGTCATACACACTAGGGCTCGGCATTCAAGAGCCACAAGAGCACGGTTTAGTGTTTAGTATCTTTTGTGTTCTACTTAAACTACCCTACTCTGGTGTATAATACAAAAGGGCAGGGACAAAACAGTGTCCTTTAAGCCCTGTTCTAAACCCCGCACAGCAAAAGAGGCAATTATCTTCCTGTGCTCTGTATCTGTTTTCTCATTCTCTCCGGGCCATCACTGCAGCCTCTCGATATCTTGGCACACCTCAAAGCCTTTTGTTCTTTTTCATCGAAAGAGAGCTACTTCATGTTTTAATGGTCACGCAAATGCTCACGATTCAAGTTTGCAATCATTTGCGTGCAGATTCTGTTCTTAACACAATTGTCTCTTCTGTTGCTATGAACGGTTTGTAATACTCACATGTCCTGCTTTCCAGTACATTCAGAAAATGCATTAAATATAAAGCGAAAACTGAGAAGTGCTCTTTTGTCTAATTGTCTTAAAAATCTATTATTTTCACTAACAAGCACTTGCTGGTTATGCATGACATTTGCCATTAGAGGGTTTTTTCTTTACATTCACATTTATACTACAGTATATCCTTAGTAGAAGCTTTTAAACGTTCATAGGAATGCTACATGTATATATTTCCTTTTCATGAACAGTGGAAAATGGTTTTAGAAAGTAAAAGGAACATGACAAATGCATTACATCATGATTTGATCTTCTTGGGTTTTGTACTGTAGATGACCAGGACATCATTCTTCGAGTCATATATCAATCAAGGAAACTTTTTAGAAGAAGGCACGGCAGGTGTAACTAGAAAGGAGAAATTACAAAGAGAAAGAAAATGTAGGTCACATTAGAGGTCTGTGATATAATCAGCATCTGATGTTCTAGACTCTAGCTGAATGTTCTTGATGCTCTGGACAATGACTGTGAATATACAGTAGATGATAACTGTATCCAACTCAACAATGACATTTCCTAGCAGAGCTGAAAGATGACAGCTTAATGCATGATTTAAAAGCATCAGTATTTGATTTAAAAGAGCGATCAAAAATCTTCTCACCCTGCTCCTGGCTTGGTTGAACAAAGTGCGTAGGGAGAAAGACACTAAAAAAAAATGGCATGGTGTATTCTTCTTGCGAACTCATGGTTCAGTAAGTGTAAGGAGTTGAAATGGGTGGTGATGAAGGCGGGGATGGAATCAGGAAATTGGCAGTTCCATAGACCAGCAGTGAAGGATGCTGACAGCAACTGTGAATCTCTGCATTTTCTCCTATAGCTGTAACAATGATCGCAGTGAGGAGTCACAGAAGGGGTGTACTGAAGCATGTAGTGAGAGGCGGACAACCAGGTAAGAACATGTGGGAAAATGAAATTCGGTTAAATAAGGTGCCTTGTCAGTATAATGGTCTGGCACACTTGAAGATACTCCTATAAATTTGCACTTTCAACCGTCAGGCCTCACACACGTTTCGCATTATAGTAGGCATGAAGACTAATTACAGCTGACAGTGGGTCAGTACCAATCAAAACCAACAGCAGCTGCAAAGCTATGGGGAAAACCCATCAACTGGTTTAAACCTCAATCAAGAAACATGTTACTCAGTCAAATTGGCATTGTATGACATTGCTTGAGCTGCTGGGGCTCTGAACATATTTAGCATTCATAAGAGGACTAGATTTTGGGCTGAAGAGCTGTTGTTGCTTCAATTGTAGGTGTCACCATCAGACAGTTCGAAGCAAGAGTCAGGAATCAACAACTGGATGGAGATGGCAAGCCAATAATCACAGTGTTAGTTCATCACCATGGACAGCAACACAAAAGTTCACCTTGCTTACCCGACTTCTTTCTCTGGCAGGGGGACTTTTTTGTCAGTGACCCCATTTATTAAAAAATTTCCCGACACCCACACACATACAAACAGCGAGTGTTCTATAGTACTTACATTGCACATTACATGTATTTATTGTACAGCAGCTACATCCATCCTAGATCGCGTTGATTTGACAACACAAGGGCAATCAGGCCATACATAATTCTTGTGAAATGGTTGGGTCCTTCATTTTAGTTGCCTTCACATTTTATGTTATATTGTCATGAGAGAAAAACCCTGGCAGCATGAGGTGTAAGGGTTGGCACCACGGCTTAGCACCTTTTTCACTTCCTGCCTCTGGTCTGTGTGCCTGGAGTTTGCATGTTTTCCCCATGCTTGGGGGGTTTCCACTGGGTACTCCGGTTTCCTTCCACAGTCCAAAGACATGCAGATTAGGATAATTGGCGTTCCCAAATTGCCAGAAGTGTGTGAATAGGTGTGTGAGTGTGTGCCCTGTAATGTATTGGCACCCAGTTTTTTTGCCTGAAGTCCTAGGATAGGATAGGCTTCAGGCTTACTGGATAAGCGGTATAGAAAGATAAGCGGTATAGAAGTATACAGGATAAGCAGTATAGAAAATGAATGAAAGATGAATAAGAAAAGCCCCTGTCAGTTTTTTTGAGTCGGTTTAGTCAACATACGGTCCACCCCATTCTCAGATGACCCGACAATTCATAACCATGTCCTCCATATTCTTGAATTTATCCATACACTGGACTGGATGTTTATCCAGATGCTTACATTATCACTCATTTGTTATGTGAGTCTGTGGGCGAAAATGGATCAATTCATCATATCTAACAGTAATCCATCTTCATCTTTTCAGAGCATTGTGAAACCAACAGCTGATTCATACCTGAGGCCACGTGTCCTTCCTGTGTGATACAATTTCAAATCAAACTGTTGTCCAGAATAAAACTGAATGTGTGTATCTTTTGTCCCTGTCATTTTCAGCCCATAAAGCTCTGCATGATAAATGAGGCCATCAATCATGATCATGAAGTTCTCTACCGTGACATAAATAAACCGAAACCAAATGAAGGCACGTCTTACAGGAATATCACCATCTGAATACTGGGAATGTTTATTGTTAGAGCTGATTAGGTATCAGAAAAGGGGCATGATTTTTTAAATTTTTATTTACTTTTTTATATCTTTCATTGCTCAGACAGGTATTACTTATCTTTTAAACAAACTATGACATTGTCTTCCTTTATTTAAGGCTTAATATTTGACCCAATTTGGTCATTTTTCTTTTCATTTCCTACCCACTTGCTATCTCTCTCCTATAACACCACAGCTAATAACTAGAGGGGTTTGGGCTAGTGCATGCTGTATTTGAGTCATATATGTGAATTCTGCCAACACACAGAGGATAAAAACACAGTTTTTCTCTCTAGGACTCCTAGCAACAGCTAGTGGTGTTGAGGATACGCTGAATGAGGACTCTATTTTGATCCCATTCCTATTCACGCTCAAAGAAATTAGGATGATTGTGTGTACAGTTCCCACTGACAGGTGCATCCCTTCCGCAAGTTGGCAACAAGTTTTTCAAGGATCAGGTGTTCCACTTGCTGAATGTTTACTGGAATGACTGCAGTGGGCTCCGTGCCACCTCGGCCGGGTTGCAATTCACAGAAGTAGTCTTTTTTTAAATGTTTGTACGATACAAATGTGTTACTGCGGCTAAGAGTCTCATCACCGTTCTGCACTTGAAGACTCCTGTAAATGTCCCAGTTTGACAGAAAGTCCCAGTTTGACGTGAACACCCCTCAACTATACACAATAGAAACATGGCACCTTTTTTATGTCACCAGATAGCTGTATATTGTGTTTGTGTGTGTGTGTGTGATGCTTTTACCACTATGAGCTTGTCTACATTCACCGTACCACCCCTTCACTTCTTCATGACACTGATTAGCAGGCTGCTTTGAATTCATTCCATCTAGCATGGGGTTCCAGTCAGGCTTGCTGAGTGCTGATATTAACACCAGGTGAAGCTCGTCTCACACGCACATACACATACACACACACACACACACACCTCCGCTGATTAGCTCTGACATGTCCTCACTCAATCACCCACCCACACTCACCAAGCAGCACACACCCTGCATGTTTCTTATTGTACATGCTGTGAGGCCAGACCCTTATGATAGCTCTGTAGTGCATTACACACTTCAGCTGCCTTCACATCTGTCTTGAATTATAGGCATCCAACTTGGTTATAGACTGGCACAACAGGCACACAAATCACATTAATGCAAGTAGTTCTTGGCAAAGTTCATGATTAGGGAGTGTCATCCATCTGTATCGCCAAATGAGATCCCTCTTCATGATTGCAATCAAGTCATTTACTTGGGGGTTAAAAAGGCAACTCTGCAGGCCGGGACTCTGCAAATAGTGACGTCCATGCACATTCTCAGATTACAGATGGCTATGGTCCTGTATAGCAAGCTGTGTATTTTCTATATAATGTTTAAGACTGAAGAAAAAAGCACAGGTGGCATAGTTGCTTAGTGGTTAGCATTGTCACCTTGCACCTCCATGGTCCGTGTTTGATTTCCACCTCAGGTCTGTGTGCATGAAGTAGGTTAGGTGGGTTTCCTCCAAATCAAAGGTTCCAATTTGCCTGTAGTGTGTGAATGAGTGAGCTAGTGTGTGCCCTGTAATAGATTCAGGCTCGCCATGACCCTGTATACAGGAGAAAGTGGCATAGACAATGAGTGAGTGAGAGGAAAAAGTGCAAAGGTCAATTTGTGACCCATTGCACAAAATGGGTCTAGCCTAAATCGTGTTCATATGTAAATCAGTAAGATTTCAGCAAAAGATTGATTATGTTTCAGCTAATGCTCTCTATTGGCCATAGTGCAAAACTAACCTGCACGATTTAATATTTGACTTGACCAGTTAGGTAAGGTCCAGTTGCAATAAAATTGCTTACAAATGGTCTTGATAAGTACTAAGCACAATACAGGAATTAAATCAACAGTTAGCTTTTAACTGCGATGATGGCTCGGTGTGGGACGGTGGTGGTTCACTGTGTTAAGGCTCTGAGATACTGATTGGAAGGTCCCAGGTTGCCACTGTTGGGTCCTTGAGCAACATTATACAGCACGCCTGTTCCAGGGGTAATGGCTGACCCTGTGCTCTGACCACATCCCCCGAACAAAAAGCTGGGATATGCGAAGAATAAAGAATTTCCCTGTTAAAACAACCTAACTTTTAATGCTTACTCATGATGACCACAAGTAACTAATTAACACATGATTGAGTTGACCAAAAGTGTTGCGGAATTACCTCCAGAATTATTTCATTTGTTTCCTGGTTCTGCTACACTACTTCTATAAGTATTCAGTTCTATGTACTTTGCTTTCCTGGCTCCAAATCCAGATGACATCTTCAGTTTTCGCTGGGACGGTCGAATAATTTCACCCCGACACTCTGAGCGAGCCTCTAGGATTTGTTTGAAAAGCCAGTAAGGTAGCGGTCTTATCCATTCACTGTAATGTATGCTTTCAAATTCTTGCCATCTCAGCAAGCAACAAATCCATCTGACTGCCCCAAGCTGAGGTCATGAAGTGATAGATGGGCCATTCTTGGGATCCCAGGGGCTTAAGAAAAAGGAAAAGTGAAGATCGAATCGTTCGGAAGGTTACAAGGTCAAAGAATTCGATCAAGGGTCTTGCGACCATAACTGACCCCATGGGTAGTTATTACTCGGAAAGCCAGTGAACCTGTACTTGAGACTGACCCAGGAGTGGATGTTATAAGCAAGACATTCACAAAACTAGAGCATAATGTACACAGCAGGCTGCGTAACTGACAGCTGTAAAATGCATAGACTGTATAGCATTCTATGTTGGTGTGCATGCTTAGCCAAATGCTGCTCTTCTTCAAAGTTAGTTTTTTGTGTCCCAATCATAAACGTGTCCCAATCATATCATCTTGTGGTGCGTTGTTTACATAATATGCAGGTTGAGAAGCAGGACAGGTCTTATTGCAGGTAGACCAAGTATACAGTATATAGGTATAATCACCAAAGTCCCCAGTTCATACAGTGGGTCAATACATTCAGCAAGCGGGAAACAACAAACAACAAACTAGGACAATCCATATTCAACACAGTGGAATAACAAAGAAGGAAACACTAGGACTAGAAAACAAGGCACTTGGGAATCACAGGAAGACTTCAGAATGAAACAAAGGAACAGCAGAGTAAAAATGAAAAAACTAATTAAGGGCTAACATCAAACAGGTGAGCACAATGGGTATGAGACTAGTGACAGGACAGGAGTACCCATCAGGGACCATGTCAAAACAAACAAAAGCATATGGAGCAGCAATGATTAGTGTGAGCAGCGTTTGCACTGTGTACCGAGATTGGCATCTGTGACTGTTTTCTAAATGGCATTAAGTGAACTCCAAAATTGAGTTTTGAGGTGCTACCATTTCGTAGTATTTTTGGTTCAGATTTCTATATTAGCAAACGCAAACTGTTTCTTAAATGAAGTTGAGTGAGTGCATGAATTGACCAGAGGATTTTTCTGAACTCCAAAACATACAGTGGATTTGAATCCTCTCGGCCTTTTAAAAAAAACCTCCAAATTTGTTTTCAACTACTACTCAAACATAGTTATATGGATAATTTCCTTCTATTTTGTTTTCCTTTTTGTTTTTGGATAATGAGCAAAATAGTGTGTGTCAGTACAGTACGGTATCAGTATAGTATTAGATATACTATATAGTATATAATTTAGTGTAATATATATATAATAATAATAATTTAGTGTAATATACACACATTTATATATATATTGTAATGTAATATATATATATATATATATATATATATATATATATATATATATAACAATATATATAAAAATATGTGTGTATATTACACTAAATTATATACTATAATATACTATAGTATATCTAATACTATACTGATACTAGATACTATATAGATGCTGAATTTTGGGTTCTCATTAACTATAAGCTATAATCATCAAAATAAAATTTAAAAAATAAAAATAAACTCGAGATATATCAGTCTGTGTGTAATAAATCCATATAATTTCAGCTTACTTTCAGTTTACTCAATTTTTGTGTGTTTTTTTCTGTTAGAACCATGGTGATATTTCACTGTTTATTAAAATAAAAATTCAAACTCTAATAGCTAATCTATACTGTATGGTGACCCTGTAGATAATTTAATGAATAAATCTTCACTACTTTAAACATCATGCCTAGGTCCACTTACATTTATTAAAAGATATTTATGTAATTTCCAACAATTAAAATAAAACAACTTAAAATTCCAGTGTAATGAAAATAAGGGGGAAATAGAAGATATACTTATTTATCTAAAATCTGTACTGTCAAAACAAACCATTTAGAAGGACCATAGTTTTAATATATGTATATAGTTTTGCAAAAGTCTTGAGCCACCCACTCAACCTTTATTGTGTTTTTTTAATGTAGTTTTGAGGATTAGTTCTCCATGCTTTCTAAAGGACTTTTTTGGCTCTTATTTTCAGTCAAGTTCTGTATCTGTATTCTGTTCTGTAATTCAGTTTTAAAGGAATATTATTGTTAGTTATGCCACGCAATGACCTATCATCAAGCAGTTAATCATTCAAGCAGTTAAAAAAAACATCTAACTTAAGGCCATGAACCAGTGAGAAACAGGTGCAGATGATGACAGATGATCAGGCCGGTGATTGGTATACTGGTGATGCTGAATGCTGAGTGGTTGGAAAAGGTGAGAGGGGAAATGAGGTTATGGTTGTTATAGAAACAACCAATTTTGAAATTATATCTTTAGGTACTTTCCAGCCTGCCACAATAAAACATTTGTACCCATTAATCTAATTAAATTTAACTGAATAAAAAACATCGGATAAACCTTTTAACAGTTGATATTGAGATGTGTCTGCTACTTATGATCTGTAAATCCTTCATAACGGCTCTAATCTGAGGTGCTGTTTGTTAATTGGTGATTTTTGATGCTGGTAACTCTAAATGAACTTCTCCTCTGCAGCACAGGCAAGTTTTTTGTTTTTTCTTTCCTGGAATGGTCTTCATGAGAGCCAGTTTCATCATGGTGCTTGATGGGAACATTTAATTAGAAGGTGCGTCCAAACGTTTGACTGGTACTGTGTATATATGCATTTGCTAGCAAAGAAGGAAGAAAGTTAAAAGCCTTGATGGTTTGAACGGATGAAATCAACAAAGAACAAAACTCTCTACACAGATCAAATATAGAGGATATTTGTGTGGTGGTAAGAAACCTGTTGAAGTGCCACAGGCAGGTCAATGCAAACTGAGCACATAAGAGCACATAAGAATAGTCTTCATTCTACAGGGAACAATGTTAAGTGCTCAGACAGTCATGTCAAGAAATCCAGGCTGAAATTCAAAATGTGAAATGATTGCTGAGTAATTCACTCTAATAACAGTTGTCGGATTAAGAAGGCTTAGCGTCCTGCAGCCAATGTAATAGCCTAGTGATGTGGATACCAAAGACATTTTTATGCAGTTTAATTCTGTCCTGACCATCTGCTTCCATTCTTCCATTTGTTTATGTAGACCTCTTTTCATATAACGAGGCAAAATGTACCTTAATGGGGAAAAAACAATACCTAAAGAAACACCTATTTATATAGCAATATGTGATGAACAACAATTAATAAAATCTAGAATCTAGAAGGTATCAAACTTGCTTTGCAGATAGCAGCGTGTTCTAAAACAGGCTCGATGGAGCAGTTACTAAAATGAATGACTGAATACAAAAGTAAATAAATAATTAATGTGGAAAGTGATTTGGACCATTAGGTTAACACTTTTATCCAAAACAGTTCTGAAGTAATGGCAGCATGGTGAAGTAACAGCAGTACTGTGGCCTTACACCTCAAGGGTCGAGGGTTCGACAGGGTCTGTGTGCATGGAGTTTGTTCTCCCCGTGCTTGGTGGGAAAATATGTATAAATCAAAATTGTCAGATTGTTCCTGATGAGGAAGCCGAGGGCGACAGTGGCAAGGAAAACCTCCCTATTACGGCAATAGGAAGAAACCTTAAGAAGAACCAGACTCAACAAGGAACCCATCCTCAGACAGATAGTAGAAATTGTTTTGCAGTCATACTGTGTGTTACGCAGCTGGAAGTTCAATGTAACAGATGCTGTGTTTAAGGTTAATATGGAGTCTACTTTGTTAGTGGAGGCTCAGATAGACTTTAGACTTTCCAGTTCTTAACTATTGAGTGACTGCAGTCACAAGTCCTCAGCTGTTTGCATCAGTCGAGGAGCATCTTCACGTTAAAGTGGAACCAGCCCCAGTCACCACATGCATACCAAGTAGACCACATGGTTAAGTTTAAGTTAAGCCTTTATTTGTCACATATACATCACAGTGAAATTCCTTCTTGTATATCCCAGCGTAACTGTGTTCAGAGCGCAGGGTCAGTCATGATACAGTGCCCCTGGAGCAGATAGGCTTAAGGGCCCAACAGTGGTGACCTGCTGGAGCTGGGGATCGAATCGCTGATCTTCCGATTAGTAACTCAGTCCCTTAAACCTCTGAGTCACCATTGCCCTCCTCCATGTGACGAGATCTCCAACCAGAAGTGGGGCACCAGGACAAGTCAGACAGGTCCAGAGGGCAGAGTGATTTATGTGTATGTGTAGGGCGGGTGGGACGTATAATGGATTGGTACCCTGCCTTGTGCCAACAGTCTGCTGGAATAGGCTCCAGACCCCCTTGAGCCTGTAAGCACTATTGAAGATGAATGAATGAATTTTAAAATAATCTAATACTCTGAGTGGTAGTGGTAGTTCAGATGATTGAGGCTCTGGATTGCTCCTTAACCCTAAGAACCTTAACCTTATGTCCTATACAACCCAGCCACTGCATGTAGTGCCAGTGCCAAGCCTAGTCAGAAAATAGGAAAATTGACACAGGATCCAGTGTAAAACATGTCCCACATCTTGCAAATTAAACAATCCAGTGTATCGACCCCAGGGATAAAAGAAACAAAGCCTAAGAAAAAGAAATCAGAATACTGTTGAGGAAACCACAGGAAACAAACATGGAGAGGACAAGCAAATTCCACACATATACAGACTGGAAGCAAGATTTAATCCCTCAACCTGTCTAATGAAACTAATCAAGATGAGACATGGAACAGGTGAACACATTAGGGTAATTAACTAATGCCATGAGACTATACCAAAAACAAAACAAAAGTACTGAGAATGAGGACATTCATGATAGGTAGGCAGGTAAGTAAGTAGATTCAACTTTATTGTCATTGCATAGTACAGGTACTCAGCAACGAAATGCAGTTTAGCATCTACCAGAAGTGCAAATAGTAGTGTATATACATCAGTACAATATTGGCATTGTGCAAATTATAAAGGTGCAGGTTGAATAAGTAGAGTTATGCGCACACACACACACACACACACATTTTTATATATAGTTGTTGAAGGAATACCATGCTCATAGGCTGCGAATCTTCTCCCTATAAGCCAACCAATCATTGTTGATGTGGCTTACTACCATTGTATGAGCATGTTGGAGTTACGCAAAGGTACACACTCATGGGTAAACAGGGAGTAGAGCGATGGACTCAGCACACATCCCTATGGAAATCCAGTGTTCATGATGAGAGCAGAGGACATATGATTGCCCAGTTTAACAGTCTGAGGTCTGCCAGTTAGGAAGTACAGAATCCAGTTGCAAATGGAAAAAGTGACACTCAGGCCCCAGAGCTTCGCGACCAATGTAGTGGGTATAAGTGTATTAAAAGCAGAGCTAAAATTGATGCACAGCATTCTTACATACTGTATGTGTTATTGTTGTTCAGACGGGAGAGGGCTGAATAAAGTGCAGTTAAAACAGCATCCTCTGTCGACTTATCTGGATCATAGGCAAACTAGCTGGAATCCAACGTTGGTGGTAGACTTTGATGTGACTCATGACCGGTTTCTTAAAGCATTTCATAATAATGGGGGTCAGGGCAACTAGGTGTAAGCTGTTTAAGCACGATGCTGTAGACTGCTTAGGCTAAGACTGTAGATATCTTCAGGCATGTGGGAACAGTAGCCTAATCCAATGACCGGTTGAAGATATCAGTGAAAACCTGTGTGTACTTGTCTGTTGAGGAGAGCGAGAGGGGATGGTTAACAGGAGAGCCATCAACATTATTGGAATGCTGCTTGCATCCTAGGCTGAAGCAAACGTAGAAATGATTTAGCTCATCATGGAGGGGGGCAGTGTTGTTTGATAGAGCCTGTGAGGCTGATTTATAATCAGTGATTGATTGGGTGCCCTTCCACATGCGTCTGGGTCAGAATTGTTGTGGAAGTGTTCCTCGATGTGCAGTTTGTATGCATGTTTAGTTTCCTGGATGCCATTTTTCAGATTAGCCCTGGCTAGGCTGTAGGCCTCTAGATCTGCAGATCTAAAGGCAGTGTTTCTTGCTTTCAGAAGAAGACATGTCTCAGAGTTCATCCATGGCTTCCGATTGAGTTGATGTGATCCTGGACAGAAGATGTATTCGTGGACAGATTTGTGTGAGCCCAAGGTAGCCTGTGAGGCAAATCTGTTGCAGTCAGTGTCTTAGAACTGCTGTTGTAGTAAGGAGATTGCTCCCTCTGGCCATACTTTGGTTTCACATGACTGATACAGTAAGTGGTAAGTACTTGGGTAGCGTGAACAAAGAGTGGTGATCAGACTGACCCAAGTGGGGGAGGGAAATGGCCTTGTATGCCTCTGCAATGTTTGTGTAGACATGGTCCAATGTTTTGTTCCCTCTAGTAGAGCAGGAAATGCTCATGTAGAATTTTGGAAGAACAGTTCTCATATAGGAGTGATGGAAATCTCCAGCAATAATAAAAGCTCCCTCTGGGTGTGCAGACTGTTGTTTGCTCATAGCTTTATGCAGTTCTTCCAAAGCAAATTTAGCATTAGCATCTGGAGGAATGTAAGCTGCAGTCATAACAATTATATCAATCAGTGCATTCTCTGGGTAACTAAAAGGGTCTGCCCATAATCATCTAATAGCATGTGGAGTCCATGCGCTGTGATTTGTTACCATAAATGCACAAACCTCTTCCTTTACTTTTAGTAGAGTCTGCTGCTGTTCTGTCTACCCTAAAGACACTGCAACCCTCTAGTTATTGAGCCATGTTTCCGTAAAAAAATCATGACATTGCAGTCAATAATCCATTTATGCGATGTTACCCAGAGCAACCATTTGGCCATTTTGTTCACCAGAGACCATACATTTGCAAAGAAGATGCTTGGGAGCGATGAGCAAAGTGGGTTTAGCTTAAGTCAAGCTCTCACTGCACCTCGCGCCCCTACTTTTTTTATGGTGTTGGTGCCGATCCCAGGTTCCCTCCACCAGAAGAGTTGGGTCAGCTGCCCACAGTGTCCTGGCGATTTCCTGAGGTACAGTGCTTGTCAGCTATACGAGATATGCAAGGCTTTCCTGAGTGAATGAACTTGCAACCAGTGAAGTACAGTAATAACTAATAAATCGCAAAATCTGGTTGTACATGTGCTGCCATCTTGGTTGCTACCTATTTGTAATAAGATTGCCTAAAAGATTGAGTCACTGAACAAAGTTCACCTAGGTAACGTTGGCTTGAAGCGAAAGTAATCACCATCAGAAGCAAATAAACATCCTTCACATCCCACATCCTTCACTCTTCACGTGACATGCCTTTCCCTCCAGGCCAATTATACTGTATTTGCATTTCATCTGACTGCTGCTTTATCTAAGAAGGCAGAAAACTGTAGTTATTAGGGATCTCCAGTATCATTTAGCAAGAAAAAATAAATAAATACTATGACTAAATCATAATTTTTGGCACCTTTGCAGACCTCAAGCACTCTGAAGATAACTGCTGCTCACTAAATACAATTCACTGCAGTGAGAGAGGACATGAAGTTAGTTGGTATGAGAGAAGAGGATACAGAGGATAGGGTTAGATGGAGGCTGATGATTCGCTGTGGTGACCCCTGAAAGGGAAAAGCCGAAAGACAAAGAAGACACTGATCGCACTTTCAGGCAGTACGGACGTTGTTCAAAGTGTGTGTATGTGTGTGTGAGAGAGAGAGACAAAAGTGGAATTTAAAAGAGACAGTGAAGTGTGCATGTGTAAAAAAATGAGAGAGAATAAGAGACAGAGGGAAAGAGAAAGACAGAATCTCGATGACAACTCCTCTCAGTATGATGCTTTAAAGCCCAATCCAACAAGACCCTTCTTCTTTTAAGCACCCTTTTTTACGCCCCCTACATAAAACACACTAATTGCACTGGGTCTCCGAACC
Source organism: Clarias laeviceps (assembly GCA_030014305.1). Classification (NCBI taxonomy): domain Eukaryota; kingdom Metazoa; phylum Chordata; class Actinopteri; order Siluriformes; family Clariidae; genus Clarias; species Clarias laeviceps. The sequence goes on from JAQMYJ010000010.1 coordinate 7,800,672, forward strand.
TCCCAGTCTACTCGGAAAATTCACCCCCTGCACATTATTTCTGAGGAGGCTGCGTTATGATGTAGTATTTCACACTATAGTACTCCCGACTGTCCTCCCTCTTATGTGGAACTTAAAGCAAAGCTCTATAATGCAAAGGTTCATGAGGCTTGCAAAAGGTGTAAGGATTCTCATGCGCTGAGAACCGCTGATCACACACTTAAAAAAAAAAAAAAAACATAAAAAAGATATACCATTACACCGGTGTTAATTCTCTCTTTGTGCTTCCATGTGTATAGCACTTACCCTGCAAACCCAAGTGCTTTGAAGAACTCAAGGACACCCGAGCCAAGTCGATGCTGACTAATGAATGAATCTGCATTCCATCCTGCAGTAATTATAATTATATAAGAAGTAATTGAGACCACTGGATGTTTAATATGATTAGGCATGTATGGCTGTGTATTAAAGAGGCCTCATCATCACAGCTCCATTTTGTTAGCTAGACACGGAGCTGTTATGTACGGCTGCGTGGGTGTGTTAATGGCTAATATTGCTGCTATTTAATCCACAGGGGTGCGGTTGCACTTTCCCTGTGTATCTTCGGAATCTTTTATTCTTCAAATCTCTGATTTTTTTTTTGCCTCCCACCTGCACGGATAAAAGTGCTCATTCTCTAAAAGAGCTTGTATGAACAGCAGTCAGCTGCTTCGTGTCTGATTTGCAGCATCGTCTATGACAATTGTAAAGCATATTACTTTGGTTCTTTCAGGCAAATAAATACACTCCTTTTCAACCCAGGCAAGTTGTTCGTTGGCGTCATCCAGTTAACAAAAATGCCATCAAAGATTTCTGTACAGGTACCCCTGTTAAAAATATCAGGATCATTAAAAATCTGTAAGAGATATGAATTTTCCATTCTGAAAACATCCATGTATATTCCTGCCATCCAAAATCACCTTTTTAAATATCACAATACTGTTGAATAATTCAGTTTAAATCCAAATGTCAGAAGTTGCTGAATAATGTTGAGAAGTTTTGACAATGCAAACGAGTGGTTTAGATTATGATTATCGGTCAAAACACCGTTTTAGTTCTAATTTATATTTTTTAATGTTATACATATAATGCAGAAAATTTCTTTGACAAATGAGCTACTTCGGAAGTGACCAATTTTGCTTCGTTCAAAATTTCAAGTTGCTAAGGTTTTAGAGAGATTATTTTATATGTGCCCCAAAAAATGGCCATTTTTCAGAATTATACTGTCTCGCTTCAAACAATTATAATTTAAAATGCAAATTATTTATATTTCTTTGAGTATTCATTCTAAAATTGGTGCAAGTTTCTAAAAAAAGATGACCTAAAGCATTCCAGTTTTTGGTAAAAGCTTAAATGGCAAAAAATGTGTAGTGTCCGTAACCATGTCAAATTCATGTTCCAATATCTTAACAATTTAGCATTTTAGAATGATACATTTCTTTAGGTTTATTTCTTTCATATATAATTTCATCTGAATGACAATTGAAAGATTTGAATTCCCAAAAGCTAATTTTTAGCAAACATTTAAAAAATGTGTCAAGTAGGCTTTTATTGTCATTCCAACCATATGCAGTTCAGTACACAGTAACAACGTTACAACGAAACAACGTTCCTCCAGGACCAAGGTGCTGTATACATGCAACAACATAAATTAACAACACAACTCTACCGGAACCAGCTAGCTAACTAAGAGACCTAATTAGCTGACTAGCTCAAATATGACAGATTTACATTTTTTATTTTTTTAAGTTAACCTAAAACTACTTCTATACAAAAGTGACAACAACAGACAACAGACAACAAAGTGCACATACAAATGTGGAAACAAGGGGCTACAGAGTGACAAACACAGCAACGTGACACTTTTCAGTACTTTTGTAGTAATGAGGTATGAGTTGAGGAAGTGGGAGAAGAAACAGTAAACATTTGACATTCCTGATGTAGCAGCAATGATTTAAAATATGTATGCATATTTACAAGAAACAAAGCATTCAGTATTGTAAAAAAAAAAATGGTGTTATATGAGTATGAGGCCTATCTGAATATTACATTTTCACCTAGGTGAGACATATTTAGCACCTATACCATGTTTTGGCTGTATATCCTCAAGATCTGGCACAGGTTTTATGCCAGATGCCCATCATGTCACTTGGGACTTGCACTTTATGCAGTGGCTGGGATTGGGCCATAGGGTTAAGGATCCAGCAGGGATCAAACCCCTGACCATCTGATCTGCAACCCAGAACCTTGTATTTGTTGAAATGGTGACAGTCATCTATACATATAATGAAACTTTAAGGGCACAAATATGTTTATTGAACATATTTGTGCAAAAAATTATTTGAGGGACGTAAGAGAGTAATAAAACTCATCAAGATGGGTCTGTTAGTCTGTTCGTTTGTGTGTACATCATGCAAAAACTACTGGAGGATTTTTACAGATGTTTTCACAGGTGTATTTGGCCAAGCTCAAGGTAACATATAGGCTTTCTCTTTGAAACAGAATATATGCTACTTTGAAATTAAATAGAAAACGTCCTCATGTTATTAAAAAAATCAACCTTGAAAAATTTTTGTTCATCTCAAAATTCAACAGATGGCACTGTACATTTGTTATGCACGCTTATGAGTGTGCAATTAAATTCGATGCGAATGAAGTTGCGGGCACAGCTAGTTAATTTATATTTTATGGAAGCTGTCTGCAATAGTAGTGCTTTGTAACCGTCAAATATAAAACTGTACATTTGCATTTACCACCATGGGAAAATGGTCTAATCCCAGATTTTGGTTACACATTAGCTACTCTAACTGTGGTACATCATATTCAAGTCCCTTCTGCCAACTCCATTTTTTTTTTTTTTTTTTGTAGTGGAAAGGAGTTAATGTTCAGTGGTAGAGAAGTAGCCATGAAAGACTTTTCACTTTATTTATATATATTTCATCCTTACATTAATCTTTGGGTCACCAATAAACAAAAACAGAAAAAACAAAAAGGCTTTTGTATTGAAAATCAGCTCATGCACACCATGAAGCTGGATCTGTTGTACGTTTGTCATAGGCCTGTTTTTTTCCCAAGGCCAGATTAAGCCCAGACAGAAAAGAAAGGCTGACACTGAAGATGAAATGTGGCGTTCCAGTTCCACCTGTCCATCTGGGCTCGGCTTGAAGAGCGGAAAAAGAAGTAATCTGTGTCTCCTCTCACTCATCTTCTTTTGCTGTGTTCTAAAGCTCTTCAGCATCCTTTATACCACACGGCTTTTTGCCCTTGTACCACATCATTTTTTTTCTGCCTCTCCGTAATGCTTCTCTAAGCTTCCTTTTGAACCGACTTGTCTTCTTCCATTTCTTCGTTTTGACACGTTGACTCGTGATTCCCCACTTTTCATCTTCAGCCACATGATACCACTCGGTTTATTTCCTGTATACTCCACTCCATCATATTTATTTGCTCATATAATTTGGATTGCAGTTTAGCCGAAATCATGTTGCTGACTGCGCACTGCATGTGTTCGAGTACTGCTCTGCACTTTTGCTATATCGTTTGCCACTACTTTATTACTCCAACTAATCATGTGTTTTAGATTTAAAGCCAAAGTGGGTGTGGCACCACTTCATGGTTAAGCAGTATCAGCATGGTGTGTGCATTCTGACTCTGATGGTTGCTCAACCTCCCCAGCCTGTGCTATTTTCTACCCAGCTCGTGCTATTTCCAAAAATATAAACAAACTAATGGCTTCATTTAAAACACAGCAAGTTGGACTAGGCAGTTAATAAGAAATGCTTCATGCAGAGATGCATTCTTATCTTAATGAAGGTGATCTTTCTTTATCCTGTGAGCTAATTTATATAACTCAGCATAATATTCCACTTCTCTCAAATACAATCATAATTATTGTTGGTCATCTACCAGCCAGCAGGAAGGAAGATTGTCTTTGATGCCTGGCAATTGAAACTAATCGGGGAACAGCTAACAGGAGGAACTAGCAGGTCTGATCAACAACAGAGGTGGCAGAAGTGTACAACCTCAATACTCAAGTAAAAGTACTTGCCTAAAAATGTACTTCACTACAAGTAGAAGTATAAAATTTATACCCGAGGTTGAAGTCCTAGGTACGTGCTCTAAAACCCTTTTTTTCTGAGTTACCAATAAACAGTATTTTAAACACAATTGAAGTTAACATGAATGACATAAATTTAATTGAATGACAAATGGAATAACATGAATGTACAGATCTAGTAGTGATTGATAGTAACAAGAGTGAAACAATGCCGGGTAGAATTGTTAAACATAGGCATACTTTATAATTATAGTCTTTCATTCCTATATGCATTTTCATTTCTGCAAAATTGGACTGACGGAATTGTTTTGTTGCTGTCCTTCCCACATGGGGTGGAGCTTACGTCAGGGTATGGTGTGAGTGACAGAGTAAACGCTACCATTTAGATTACAAAATCAACGCACTTTTGTGAGATTGTCCGCTGAAAAGTAACAAGTCCCTATTTAAAATGTAGGCAGTAAATGTACAGATTTTTCATAAACAAATGCAGTGAGAGAGAAGTAAAAAGTATCACATATAGAAAATATGGGGGGGAAAAAACAGCAGAGATGAACAAACAGTAGCTCCATTTTTCACTTCTTTATGGGAGTAGATCACACTTTGGCTGATGTGTGATACTGCAGCAAGTGGTGGCATTCAGAATAGAATATAGTGATAGTATATATGATGCCTGCATGCTATCATTACCTGTGAATGGAGTGTCTGGTCACGCTGCTCCAATGTCTTGGCAGCCCTTACTTCTGCCTGTCGTATGCGCCATCGCTGTAGACACTCTGCAGTCTGATCTGGGATTTCAGTAGCTATGAGCTTGGCTTGATGAACCTGTTTTCACTGTAGACGATGCTGCCTACTGTTGTAAAAAAAATTTTGATCATGTAAAAAGTTGATGATGATGCCGCCTACTGTCACATTCAATTCGGATGCCCAGTGACCAGCTCATAGTATGGCATGAAAGTCACGCTGCCTATGATTACATTCAGTGAGGAATGCCCTTGATGTGACTACCTGTGCAAACACAATTTCTTATATCTAAAATTAATTCATCATTTAATTCAAGGTGTTTTTCGGGTTGAGGTCAGGACTCTGTACAGGCCAGTCAAGTTCTTCCACACCAGACTCGACTAGACTGGACCTTGCTTTGTGCACTGGTATGCAGTTCTGTTGGAACCGGTATAAAGTTGTCTTTCAGGAGTTGGGCTCGGCCCCTTACTTCCAGTGAAAGGAACTCTTAATGCTTCAGTATACCAAGTTCCTGCTCCCAACTTTGTGGACACCAGTGCACAAAGCAAGGTCCATAAAGACATGGATGAATGGGGTGGAAGAACTTGACCTCAACCCTCATAAACCTTGTGGAAAGTCTTCCCAGAAGACTTGAAACTGTTATAGCTGCAAAGGTGGCAGGTCCAACATAATATTAATCCCAATGGATTAAGAATGGGATGTCACTCAAGTTCATATGCATTTGAAGGCAGGCGTACTAATTCTTTTGCCAATATATTACACACACACGCACGTATATTCTTTCATTCTCTGGTGTTTAAACCTATTTCTTTACTATAAATTAGAAGCTACAGTAGTAGCCATGACATAACAATACCCGGACTGCTTATCCACTAGTAATTTGCATTTCGGTTCATGCATGCCTTGATTAGATTCCTAGTTTAAATGAGACAAAAAGATGTAGATAAATTAACAAAATAAATTAAAAGATTGTACAACCCTCACTGAGTCTCAGAAGCAGTATTGAGGCTTGCAGGACACTCATTATCACCTCTATTAGGAACATCAATACAAAGCTTCTGATCCTGTTTTTTTTTCCTTCACACAGAACCAGCCAAATCATCAAAAAACAATGGTTCCCTTATCTTCATTAGCCTGGGCCAACTGAACTCAGATTTCCGTTCTTGGCTGACAGGAGTATGAATCCAATGTGGTGTTCTGTTGTAGCTTCAAAGGTTTTCATCTGCTTCAAAGGTTCAACATGCAGTGCATTCTGAGATGCTTTTCTACTTACCACGGTTGTACAGAGTGTTTGTTTGAGTTAGAGGAGCCTTGCTCTCAGCTCAAACCAGTCTGTTCATTCTTGCTTGTGACAATTCAAGGAAATCTCTTTGAGAACAAAAAAGCCTTTATCACAAATACAGTCTCATGCAAAAGTCTTGAGACCCACTCATTTCTTTATATTTTGCTTCCAAAGAGACAGACTTTCTTGTATTTAATTAAAGAGTTCTCCAGGGTTCCTGAAGGACTTTATTTCCTTTCATTGTCCAGTTTCAAAGGAACAGTAATTTTGTTTGAGAAACAGGTGCAGATGATGGCAGATGATCAGGCCTGTGATGCTGAGTGGTTGGAGCAGACGAGAGGGGAAATGAGGTTGCTGCTGAGATTGTTACATTGGCAACAATTTTGAAATTGTATCTTTAGGCATTTTGCAGCCAGTCACAGTAAAACATTTCTTTAAATTAATCTACATCATTTAATTTAATACGAAAAAATAAAATTTGCTTATGCAGTACCAGTACAAAATTTGGACATTTTTTAAAATTCCATTGTCCTGCTTGATTTTTATTTCTTTCTACTTTGTAAAATTAAAAAATACTGAAGGCATCCAAAACATACAAATTCAAATTATGAATGCAATCTCCATAGAACAGGTGATATTGAGATGTCTGCTACTTACTGTATGCTCTGTAAATCCTTCATACCGCCTCTAATCTGATGTCCTGTTTGTTAATTGGTGATTTCTGAGGCTAGTAACTCAAAATGAACTTCTCCTCTGCAGCAGAGGTAAGTTTTGGTCTTTTTTTCTGGGATTTATAAGAGCCAGTTTCATCATGGTGCTTGATCAGTTTATTGATTGTTGTTTTTAAATTAATTACATTTACAAATTTCATGTGTTAATTACATGATCACATTTCTTTTATTCAATCTACATAATTTAAATTAATTTGAAGTAATGAGGGATGGGTCAAGGTTGTACAGTGTAGTGAAATCATTTCCTTGTATTTCAGTTTGTTAGAAGGCAAAGATCAGAACAACAAGTGTCCTCAGAACACTGGGCCAGCAATGAGAACAGCACCCCCAAGCAGGTAGCGTTAAGGGCTTTGCTTTAGGGCCCAGCTTGGTGGAGCTGGGGTTTGAGCTAGCAACCTTCTGATCAGTAACCCAGGGTTGAGCTAACCATTATTGTCTCTAACAAACATGCCATGGTTAAAGTCCCTCAAATCACTGATATTATTTTTCTATTTTAATGTCTGCTGCCATATGATGATTTGATAACCACATGAAAGAGCAGACTAAAGTGGTCAGTGAGTGAAATAAACTATAAATAATAAATCAAATAATAAAGTTATTCATCTCATGGTGTGAGTGTCAGTTTAATTTTTCTTCTCAAGCAGGTGATCAAAACAACCTGTGTTTCAGTTCACACATTTACGGGTTGAGAAAAGCACTTGTTTAGGTGCTCTCCCACGCGTCGCATTAATTTGTCACACCACCTGCTAAGTCCTTTTCTTCACTTTTGTGTTTTGTTTCTTTTTCTCGTCATGCACACAAACAGTAACATACAAATGGCTCTTTGTTATAACCAGCCTTCTAGTGTGTTATGTACTTCTTCATCAAAGTCACGAATGCATTGCAGACGTAATTCATCATTTCAAACGCCGCTGGAGCCTAGACTTTTGGTTCATTTCATGTTGCAAATCTTCATAACGATACGGATGCTTATGCTATCTTACGCACGCAAACACACACACACACACACACACACACACACACACACACACTCAGACGGCTCTCATACTTCAAACCCCTGCCTTCAGGTTTCCTGTGCTGAACAGCATGTAAAAGACCCATGGGTAAGAGTCATTCTGAAGAACAAGCCTTCAAGACCTCCCTCCTCCCCTCAAACACTTCATCTTTAAGGATGAGAAGATGAAAGATCCATACTCTCTATACAGAATAAAAAATAAAAAAGAGAAGATGGAAATGTGTTTCCTCCCTGAGGGCTTCTCAAAAGGGAGCAGACAGTGTCTCGGACAGCACCGAGGGGAGAAGAGCAACGCGCGGCATCCTGACGCAGGTACGAGCTGAAAGATGCCTGGTCGCTCAGATCCTTTTTATTGGATTACACTGCATGGAACTTTAAAATCTCTTTGGCATTTTAATAAAGCCCTCTGGGTTTGTGGCAGTGTGTAGAAAAGGTGGGAAAGCAATAAAACACACACACACACACACACACACAAATGAAAATTAAGACTGTTTTGCTATATCCTGCTTACCTGACATGACAAAAAACAAAAATATAACAGACAGATGAAATGCTGTGATGAAATGATATTGTGTACAGGACGATAATCGAGGATTAACCCTCGATCGTTGTTGGATTTTATTAATGTGTTAAATATAGAAGTAAACCATTACCGTGATTAATTTAGCCAACAGAAGAGAAAGCGGAAGTGAACGAGGGGAAAAAATATTCAATGTGGCCTAATGGCTTGATTGTGCCTAATTAAGCGACATAATCAAAATCAGTTTGGGTGCCGTTCAAGCCATCGGTGCCGAGAGTACATAATAGGTGCGCCGGGAGTTTAAGCCTCGTGATTGGCTCACTGAGCTGCACCAATCAGATTACGCTTGTGTTCAATCCAATTTCCTGCAAAGCGTAATGAGCATGGCCGAACTACAACACTTTGTTCGGAACCATAATAGACAAGCAAAGCATTGTTTAATTTTTTTTTTGTACTGATTATGAGGCTAAACTGTAAATGCTTTTCACTTCATCTGTAAAAAATAAATAAATAAATCCAGCCTTATATGATTGAAAAAAATTATAATGTGAACATTTCTAACTGTCTACATGGCTCAAAAGAAATGAACACGAGACATCAGCTTAATACCGTTTTAGACAGACTGATTACAGGAAATCTGTGCCATAGATTTGCGTTTAATCGTTAGCAGGGAGGCCGAAGAGCTCGGGTCTGAAGTCCTCCATGCTGCCCAGCACCAACGTGGCCTCCTTTGTAAGCTTACAGTCCAGGTTCTGATCGGGAATCATGACCACTTGCATGCCAGCCGCCAAGCCCGCTTTCACTCCATTGGGTGCGTCTTCGAACACCAGACACTGCAGAGCACAAGACACCACTTTCATCATTAATTCAGACACCTTAAACCATGAAGATCAGTCAGTGAATTCATTTATATTCATTTGGGTCTTTAAATAAAACAAACAAACAAACAAACAAACAAAACGCATATGAGATGTTAAATGTTCGCTTTGGGCTTTAAAGCTATATTAATATGACAAAAAATACTCTCATGTTTCTCCATTGTTTGTTTTTCCCCTCACATGAGATTCATTTTTGGGGATAAAATTAATAAAAAGTCTTGGATTATTTCTGCACATTGATCCCATTTTGATGAAAACCGAACAGAATGAGGTTATTGGATACACATCCTGTAGAGCAGAATGCTTTTATTTATTGATTATCAGGATACGTGGATATTCAGGGCTCTATGGATTTGTGTCATCTAATGCACATGAGACAAGGTAGTGAGAATAAAGGCAGGGAGTAAGAATAAAGTACTAGTTAAATTTGTTTAGTGGAGAAATGAATTAATGTCCACTGAATTTTACTTCACCAACTGCTTGTCCAAGCACATTCATTGTGGACGGAGCACATGTGATAGTATAGCAGGGCTGCGCTAAATAACGAGAGTGCTTGAGAATTCTTATAACAACGATCTGATGTTTAATCAGATCAGAAACGATGTTCACGAGCAATCTTGTTATTGAATGTAGCCCTTCTTTATGATCACATGCACTCCATGAGTAGGAAAGGAGAGAAAGTCTTTTAAAAGATTAAAGAATGGTGCATGCCTTTTCTTTTTTTTTTCTTTTTTGAGGGGGGCAGGGACAGGGCCGGTTCTAGACCAGACCATATGGGGGGGCAGTCAGAAATGTGAAGGGGGCATCATGTGTACACATCATGTT
>JAQMYJ010000010.1:7811683-7829543 GCA_030014305.1 Clarias laeviceps
GATAACGGCATTCGTTGACAACGAATTTCATTATCGATAATTATCGATTTTATCGATTAGTTGTTGCAGCCCTAATTTGAAACCATACATGCTCAATGTATATTAATCGTTTCTTAATAATAACAATTTGTCTAAAGGATAAAGAAGAGAAAACAGCACTGTACATTGGAACCTCGGTTCACGAATGCTGCCACAAATCTGTTAACGACCTAAATATTCACCTAAAATCTGTCCCTGTTCATAAACTCCTCCTCGGAATTTTGAAAAGAATTTTGTTGAGCCTTTGCCGAGAAGTATCATCTGAACAAAACCTTATGAACAATAACATGGTGTCTTACTTCACGACAATTGTGCAGCGCAGAAGAAAAAAAAAAGAACAATTCTCTCTGGATAGATTTTAAGCAGAAACGGCAGCCACGTACAAACCAGAGGCCAAGAGACAAAAAAAGAGAGACAACCCCTGAAGGAGAATTACCCAGTGCTATTACGGAAGGGGACTCTCCTTTCAAACACTAACGTCCTCCCCACACATCCTCCTGTCAGCGTGTCTCCCTAAGAATGGTGCGTGAACAATATATGTACATGTAAAAAAAATCAAGTATTCGCGCTCTCGTGTATTATTTGTGTATAATTAAGGCGTTTTTATACCTTTCATACCTCGCAAAACATAAAAAAAAATAAATCAAAAGATAAATATAGTTTATATAAAATGTACACGTATAAGACATATACAGTTTTTATTAAATTAATAAATAAATAAATAACTGAATCGGTTTACGAGCAAATCATGGTCACAAACAGAATTTCGGAACGAATTCCGTTCATGTACTGAGGTTCCACTGTGATATCATTACTAATATAATTTGTAAGTAACGTTAAGCCTTTATTTGTCATATATACATTACTGCACAGTGAAATTCTTTCCAGTGCAACCCCATAAATATCATATAATGATGAATAAAATTACTTGCTGTTATAAAACGTCATGGGTAGAGATGTCAACTCCCAATGATAAACCCAAAGTACACCCTTGCATAAATTTTACAAAAGTATTTTTTAAATATTTGACTGAAAAAAATGTTTGATTGCTATGATCAAAACGTGTACAAAGCCAGTCAGTCTTAAATTTTTATATATTTATATTTTAGTGTAGGAGTTGCACTATAAAACTGGATTTCTCTTAATTGCATTTTTCTTAAAATCAAATCTATAAAATTCACTGCTGAAGAAACAGCTCTTATTGCTGGAGACAAACAAAATAAAACTCAAGGGTAAAAAGATACTATTAAAAATTCTGTAAAGTTTCCATGCTTGTGTAAAAGTACGCTCATCCTTCACCATTTCTGAGTTTAGACAAAGTCTTGTTAAAGCTGTCACTGCATTTAAACTTAATGTGTGTGATTACTCTTGGTGGAAAATCTCCACACACACACACACACACACACCCATATTTTCTACCCTCTTGTTTCGTTTTCGGGCCTCGTGATTCTTATATAAACTGGAATACAAGACATCATGCTGGGAGTTACCTCTTCGACCCATCAAGATCCAGATGCCCCATTGTGGCAGTTCAATACCAACTACGAGTTGCTTCTTACAACACAGCCTCTTGACAGGCAGCCCTGCTGAGAAACTTCACACACACAAGGTGTGAGTTAACTCTGACTGATACATGAAAAACTCTCTCTCTCTAAGAAGTACCGTGATATTGTGCTTGCTTTTTAAAGGAAAAAGCTGGTTTGTAAAGCGAACTTGAAACTATACTCAAGAAGATTAAAAAAGAAAAACATAGAGGTAAAAAAGGTAAAATAACTGAACCCACTTGACTTCTGTATGAATGGAGCTAATTGTCTCTGTGTGATGTCACACCGGAGTAGAAGTGTCACATACAAAGGCCGGAGGAAATGCAGCACACTTCAGAAGAGGAAGCTTAGCTAATTCTATTGTGTCTAGAGCCTCAATTAAAACTCCTAATTACACAAAAGAGGCCTACAAATGACCCATAGTCACTTGTCACATTGTGAGAGTGGAAAAAAATGTGGTAGCACCGGTGGTGGGGAGGAAATAAAACACAAAAGTGCAACTTTGTTCAGTGAACGCTAATACCGGCTTTGGCAGTGTCTGAAGTTTGAAGCGGAGCAGCATCGCTCCTTTCGTATTACGGACGGTAAAGGAGGACAGGAAAGAGACGGTAATTAGTCACGGCTTCTGTATGAATCAGCTGCAGAATGCGTGTCAATCATGCTGGCAGCCGAGGAGCGAAAAGACAGGGACGTTCACCCAAACACTACTAATTATAAGAGCGAGAGCCGTCTCAGAAAAAGGATGATAAGTCAGAGTTCCAGAGACAACGAGACAAACTTTTTCGAAACTTTAACAATCAAGTGCATCACAGTGATGGAGAATGGTTTAGGACAAAATTCAGTGACTTGAGCATCACCATTTAATTATTATTATTATTATTTTATTTTTTTTATGCATCCACTAATTAGGAAACTGGGGCCAGAGCCGAGGGAGCAAATACGGTTAAGGTTCAACACTGGCAGCTTGGTGGTGCTGGCCTTCTGATCAGCCTTTAACCCTTTGAGTCACCAGTATTAACTGTTCACTGTTAAATGATTGGGCTGAATCAAGCATAGGAATGCTTTTTAAAAATTTTTTATTCAAGCATAGAAATGCTTTTACTTTCACTACTGTATTAAACATAGCTATGGTTTTTACTGTTGATTACCACACAACTTCACCAAGTGTTTAATTGATCTCTATTCATCATTTTTTTTCCGACCACATTCCTTCCACAAAGATGACAGTTCAGCATTATCCTTCCAGTTTTGATAATGTTTAGAAGCGTTCTAAACCCAGTTCCAGTAATTCTACTTAGTTTTATTAGATGTGACTAATGGTGACTTTTTTTGCCAGGCAAAATATAGTATATTAACACATATAATCAAATGTTATTGTTGGTCTTTCAGCTGCTCCCATCTGAGCACACAACTCGGCACAGGTTTTTATGCCAGATGCCCTTTCTAACGAATTTTATCTGGGCTTGAAACCGGCACTCATCCAGTGGCTGGGCATTGGCTGGGAATTGGACCTGGGCCATCTGCATGGCAGGAGAGAAATCTACAACTGAGCCACCAAAACCCTCATATATAATCAAATAATATTAGTTTATACTGTAAAGGTTCATCTCGTACATTTATTCATTCATTCATTCATCTTCTATACCGCTTATTCTGTACAGGGTCACATGGGCCTGGAGCATATGCCAGTAGACTTTGTGCATGAGACATGGTCCACTCTGGACAGGGTGCCAATCCATCTCAGGGCGCGCACACACACTATTTGGGAATTTGGGAACGCCAATTAACCTAACTCTAAGTACCCAGTCCCATGGGGAGAATTGATCGCTTGACCCTGGAGGTGCAAAGCCAAAGTGCTAACCACTACACTGTGGTTCATAAGTCTAAAACAAACCAAAAACAAATCGGCAAAGAAAATGTACCAACAAAACCTTATACAAAACAGCTAATTTAGAAACCCAACTAAACTGAAAACACAACAGCAATCATAGCACAGCAGCAAAACCAAAAACACGCTAACAAAATCAGAAACAAACAAACAAACAAAAAAAAACTTTTGTAGGTGCATTTTATTTTTTTTACGGTTTGTGGATGGGTTTTGCACTTGCCCTCAACAACTTTAAGTCGGCTCTCTGGATAGCCTGGACTTCTTACAGCTCCTGAGACCCTGCTTTGATCCTGCACTCAGGTTAGAGTTTGTGTAGCGTTCTGCATGCTCTCCCAATATCTATGCCGGTTTCCGACAGGTTCTCCAGTTTCTTCCCAGCTTCCAAAACAAGACAGAAGGTCTTTGCATGAAGCCACATGGTCAACTGGTATCCCACAACACCAAGTGCTCCTGGGATAGATTCAAAATCTACCACAATCCTCACCTGCTTAAAGCGTTCAGAACTTCATTTCGAAGGTATTTTCACCTCCTCTTTGATATATAATTGTTCCAAGAGTTTAAATGGAAGGCTTCCTAACTGTCTTTCCACGCACACATCCGAAAGCCTTTGCAGAATTATCCAGTGAGTCAATGGGTATAGAGTGTGGCTAGACATGAAGTAAAAACGAGCATCTTAGGTTGTGTTTTGTAGAAAACTCTCATGTGTGTATGCTCTGTGAAAGTACAGAACTGTTGAGATCACCAGTTTCACTCAGAGCGGCAGCCATTTTAAAGGCAGTTCATATATAAAAGAAAATCATGTTCTTATTTTATAGATTAGAATACAGAATATAAAATATCTATGTAAATCTATGCAGAGATGATGGATAATCTGCATGTCTCAAAATGTTGTGTCTATGTCAAAATCCTCTCAATGGATTTCCACATAGCGCTGTAAATTAGTTGAAATTGAATAGTTTACATTAACAGTGTAAAAAAAAAAAAAGATAGATGTGCAAGACGCACCGAGACCGGCATATTACCGTTAATCTGTCTATCCTCGGCGACCAAACTCCACCCACACACTTGTCCTCCATGCTCACCATAAACTGCTGGCAGCCGTGTATGATGATACAGACATGACCTGACACATCGGAGTCCATCTGTGCTCCAGTGCTCTGGGAAAATGTCACATGCCAGATGACCGGCGTGTGTCTTCATGACTTGTGACTTTGGTGCATCAGACATTAGCAAACAGCTACAGTGCGCAAAACAATCCGCGTCATAAAGACATAGCACTTTAGAGAAGAAAGTTCTATCAGGCCGAAGAGAAAGAAAAAAACTCATTAAAATTACCTATTTCTGTCAGTGTCAGTAAAGGAAAACATGGCACAAACTTTCATATGGAACACTCTATAATGGTGCCCGGTGGGAAAAGATTTATACGCACACACTCTAGGAAGGCACTGCAACTCAGCTAAGAACAATCAGGAATCTCAATAACTCTTTATACCTGCTTCGTGAATTATTGGGATTTCTTTCTAGATAAACCGATCAGCCATAACGTACAAACCACTAACATGTGAGGTGAATAATATTAACTATATTAATTATCTCATTACATTGGTGTGAAATAATAGAGCATAAAAAATCCTTTTTAATTTCGGAAACCTTGGATGTAGATGTTACTCTGACACGTACCACCTACCTAAATATTGTTGAAGACTAAGTACGACCCTTCATCGCAATGGTACTCCCTAACGGCAGCAGCCTTTTCCAGCAGGATAACGTGGCCTATGGGAAGGTTTGAGGAACATGATGAGTTCAAGTTGAAGTTGTTGAAACCAAGGGGAAGTCAAGGGGTTGACTTCTCAAACCATGTCCCAACAATTAGCAGCCATGAGCTCCTCAAAGCAGATGACTAGCCCACAAAGCAGGAGAACGGCAGGGCCTTTTTCCTTTGTTCATAATTGATTTAAGAATTGGCAATTAACAAGAATGGGGAGGTCTGCAAGATCAAAAATCTTTGAGGGAACTTACTATAAGATGGCTAGAAAGGAAAATCAAAAATCCCTGCCTGAATGCAAAAGAGCTTCAGAAGAAATTAGCTGACTCTGGAACGGTGGCGCAATGTTCTCCATGTCATCAGAAGGAAATGCATTCCTTATAAAATTTAGCAGAAGGAGTTCGTAAATGAACAGCTTAACAAATCTGATCTCCTCTCGACTGATGAGGCTGAAATAATAGAACAGGTACAGTATGTTTGGAGAAAAATGGGTGAAAACTTCACCTCTCCAACTGTTAAGCATGAGCGTGGACTGATCATTCTTTGTGCTGCAGCCAGTGGCACACACAATATTTTACTGGGAGAAAGAGAAATGGATTCAATATATACCAAAATCTTATGTATGCAAACATTGTACCATCTATAATATAAAAAAGGATGGCATCTACAACAGGGTAATGATCCCAAACCCACCTCCAAATGCACAATGAAGGAGGTGGCTTCGTATTAACAGTCCTCCACCCTAAACCTCCTTGGAAATCTGTGGATGGACATCACATGAGAGTGCATGTAAGATGGGCTCAAAATCTCACAGAACTACAAGGCTTTTGCAAGACAGAATGGGTGAAAATCCCCCAAGCAAAAATGAAAAGATTCTAGGTTGGCTATAAAAAAAGCATTTATTAGGTGTGGTGCTTGCTGTTCTGACCATTCAGATTAGGTAAAATTTTGCTTCAGGACATTATTTTGAGACTGTAAAAGATTAAATGAAAAATGTTCTTGCTTTTATATATATATATATATATTGCCAAAGGTATTCACAGAAGGGATATACTTGAGTAACATCCAATTCTTCATCAATAGACATGCTCTTCAGCTATAACACGCTTTGCAGCTATTCTTAAAAATTTTCTGGGAAGGCTTTCCACAAGATTTAGGAGTGTGTTTATGGGAACTTTTGATCATTCTTCCAGAAGCGCATTTGTGCGGTTAGACACTGATCTTGAACGAGAAGGCCTGGCTCGCAGTCTCCGCTCGAATTCATCCCAATGGTGTTCTATCGGGTTGAGGTCAGGACCAGTCAAGTTCTACCACACTAACCTCGCTCATTCATATCTATGTCTTTATGTACCTTGCTTTGTGCACTGGTGCGCAGTCATGTTGGAACAGGAAGGGGCCATCCCCAAACTATTCCGACAAAGTTGGGGGATGAAACTGTTATTTTAGTTGTGCAAGTTGTATAAGAATACAAAAATGTATATTGTCAGCAACTGTCATATACTATTATAGGCGCTGACAATACAATTATTGAAAAAAGGGTTTTGCACTCTCCAAATCAGCACTACTCTGTAGCACACTCATAGAATAAATACATACTGGCCCTTATTACAGTTGGGAAAATCAATAGAACACAAAAATTGGCATATTTTCAACTACAGTCATACAACAGACAAGATGCTGCTGAAATAACAAAGAGTTTGGCCTCTCCAGATCAGCACTACTCTGTAGTACATACAGTACATGAAAATTAACAACCAAAAGTTGTGCAAGAAATAAATAACCAAAAATGTTAGCACATACATGCAAAACCTTCTACAGGGGAAACACTTTAGAAGATTGGAAAAACATCGTCTGGTCTGGTGAATCTCGATTTCTGCTGCGACATTGGGTTGGTTGGGTCAAAATTTGGCATAAACAATGGATCCCTTTTTCTTTGTATCAACAGTTCAGGCTGGGGTTGGTGGTGGTGTAATGATGTGAGTGATATTTTTGGCACTCTTTGGGCCCAGTACTACCAACTAAGCATTGTTTAGGGGTCAAGGGTAGCTCAGTGGTTAAGGCATTGGACTACGGTTCGGAAGGTCCCAGGTTCAAACTCCACGACCACTAAGTTTCCACTGTTGGCTCCTTCAGCAAGGCCTTAACCCTCAACTGCTCACATGTATAATGAGATAAAAATGTAAGTCGCTCGGGGATAAGGGCATCTGCTAAATGTTTAAATGCCATAGCCTACTTGAGTATTGTTGCTGACCATGTCCATCCCTTTATGCCTACAGGATAGCATGCCATGCTCTGCCACATTGAATTAAGGCAATTCTAAATGCAAAAAGGGTCCAACGCAGTACTAGCATGGGGTACCTAATGAAGTGGCCGGTAAGTGTTTACGTATGCGTGTGAGTGAATATCTGTAAAGAAGGTTGTAAAACCTACTCTCAAGACAATAACAGACTGCAGACACTGCATTTCTAAATGTTCACTATGCCTGGGGATAGCCATGAGATGGGGTGGTGTGGAATGGTTTATTATCTGTGCTAAAGGAAAGACAGCACAGAAAGACAAGAGAACAGAATAAGTCAGTTTATTTAGGCTTTGAAATGTGAACAGATGGCCAGTGTGTTTAACCACTGTGAGTTAAAAATGATCTAGTCTAATATCTTGCTATCACAGCTTCAGTTCCATTATTTAATGCCCAGCTCCAGTAAATCAGGGAAAATCAGATGGACTCTGGCCAATGGGAAACTGGCTATTCGTTCTGAAGATGAGTGGGAAGGCAGTCTAATAATCAGAGGCAAGAGGCAAAATCGATTTCCCCTGGTATCATGCCCAGACGCTGATACAATTTTACATTCGGGTTGAAAGAGGCCGCAAAGTCTTATTAGTGCCAGTTTGGCCAGTACTTGATGGTGAGGCAAAGACACAATTTATCAAGTAATATTGAAAATTAGTTGGACAAAGAGTTATAATAATTTTGGTTTATGGCTGAGGATGTAATTGTCTTAGTTTGACCTCAGTTCCACAAATCGCACAAATTGTGGGATAAGCGGTTCAGAGAACAATGACGAGCTTTAAAGTCAGAGCACCACAGCAGAGCTAACTTTCATGGCATTGACAGAAGCAGTAGTGCAAATATGAAGTCAACCATCTAAAATGCAGACAAGATAACATAACAAAAACTGAAAGCGAAACAATCAGGGGTACCTCACATATACACATCAGACCAGAAATACCAAGACTAATAAAGAAGCAAGGCAAAGTAATCCAGTGAAAACCAAGGAACACAAGGCCAAATAAAATGGTGAAAAGGAAGAACAAGAAAAGGAACAACAGGTGAAACCAAAAGGAACACCAAAGAAGATTAAGCAAAAAAAGGCCAAGAAAAACGGGGAATTCAATTTTATTTGTCTAGCGCTATTACAAAGTGGCTTTACACAAATCTAAATTCTGATCAGTTATAACATTAAAAATATAAAACATTATGCCCAATATTTTTTAGGCACCCCGGGGCAGCTCTGTCCCCTCGAGGCAGTGTGCTGTGGGTTGCGGTATGGGGTTTCCATGGATCGGACTTGTTTGTCCTGCGCATTCTATGGATGCTCGAATTGAGATCTGGGGAATTTGAAGGTCGGATCAACATCCTTGACCTCTTTGCCTGCGAAGCCCCATACACGAGAGGCTGTGATTCACTGAGGGCGTTTTTCACATTAGGGCACCCAGGATCATTTCCGAGAACACCTGACCCCAGTGAGATCAGTTGTTCAGTGAGAATAGAAACGTTTCACACTCGGGAATCGTGCCTGAGTCCGTTGGAAAAGGTGGTCTTGGGAACGATACAGCGTACTCGGGCACAGACCGAATCAGATATGTAAGCCAAACGTACCTAAATTGGACCCGGCATTTTTTGATAAAGTAGAATGGCACGCAAAAGAATCGCACAAAGAATGACTTACCCATTCCCATTTGTGTTTAATAAAGGCTCGCAAACCAACTAGGTTCATACTGCCACCTGTTGTATCAGAGGGTAAAAATACCAAAAGTGTACCAAAAGTATGGAGAATGTGAATGCTGGTCAGTGGGGTCATTCCTGAGCATGGTACAAAACAATCATGCTTAGTGTGAAAGTGACCTGAGTGTTCCGATACCTTTCTATCATGGACAGCATTTACTTTTTTTCAGTATTTTGTAGTACATTGGCTTTTCTGTACGATCGCTGGTCTCTGCATGCATACATGAGCCTTGGGTGCCCATGACCCTGTCATCAGTTTGCTGGCATATCATTGATATTCACTGTTATTCAGTTCACCTGGCATTGTTGTTAATGTTATGTCTAATCGGTGTAAATTTTAAATAAAAACATGTACATATGCTCATCATAAAAATATGCTTTATCAATCCATTTAATTTACAAGGAACACCAAGAAAAATACAGAAAAGGAAGATGAAAGAAATGAAAGCCAAGGAAATCTTGGTCTTGTCATAGATCTGTCACAAGGAGCAAACTAATGATAACAAAATCACCAATTCATGGTCTTATTGGCATTATTTTTTCTAGCACTTTTCTCACGTCTGAGAATTTTGGTCAGGACATTTGTCCAGCACATCCGTAAGCTTTATTGATGAAAGCATCAGTGCTGTTTGTGCAGTTCTGGTCTTGAGTAACTCATCTTTAAGAGAGCTTTTAAAAAAAAAAAAAAAAGAAAAGAAAAAAAAACTTATTTTAAAATAAAAAAGGTGGAGTAGCGCTGGCATGCTGCATGTGTCAATTAATCTTTCGTTTTATATCTCATTTCCCAGAACTCGGTTGGCCTTTCCCCTAGATGAGGATAGGAGATTGATCAATACTGCAAAGCTTCTCAGCAAACACATAGACACAAACATACTTGAGTTCTGCAGCCCACACATCTTTCAAGAGGTTGTGAACTCTGTAAAGACTCCCCACTCAAACTGCAGGTTTGATAAAGTACCCAACAGAGATTTGAGCAGTAAAGCCTGAATGAGGAAAACTCCTCTGATGGGCTGCTGAACAAATACAGTAGATGAAACACACACACACACACACACACACACATGCACCCTCATACACACCCATGTATACCGTATGTGCGTATACCTATGCTGCTTCTGACAAGATCATTTCTATAAGAAACTGACCATAAAAGAAAGCACGCCCTCGTGGATTACACGATCAGGATTCTGACCTTACTTTAAGAGCTTAACCGATTATACAAACTGCCCGCTGAGGTTTAAGTAACAAACAAGTCTTTATAAGCCATAATAGAAAATATACTGTAGTACAGCTACAGTTCAGCAAGCCAACTGTTTAATGTTTGTTGGATCAAATACAAAGAAACTTGCTTCATCTTAAGCAGATGCAATAAATCTTACTGTGTTTCAGTCAGGTTCTTTATCAAATAGCATCATTATGTCCAGCATAGTTCTGTTGCTGATAATACCAACAAACAGGCAGGCTTTGTGTAGTTCTGGGGAAACGTGTTGGCACACGATTGCACAAGTTATTTCTCAAAAGATACTCCAAAATATCTATGCAAATCTAGTGGAATATTAAAAATCACTGGAAAAGAGTCATTTGATGCGACGCCAAACAGTACTACTATCTATTTCTGTCAATCAAATAATATCAATCCTATCAAGTGTGTGCGTTATCCTGTTTGATAGCTCGAACACAAATTTACCCAGCTAACACAAATCTTCGAGGGTGAGTCAAAAACAAATAACTTTTGTTGCCTGCTCTTTATAACGCTTTCTGTTCAAGGCTGCTGTAACTGCAGTTCCAGCAAAAATATTTTCCCCTCTTGTGATTTGCACGAAAGAAGAGCAGCGCGCAGTGATTTGTTTATTGTGGTCTTTTTTGGAGTTGCCCGTGCCAAAACAACACACGGGAGTGCATAAACAGAAGTATTTGGATATCTGCAAACAAAATTTGAACCGATACTCTAAGCAAGTCCAACGTTTCTTAAAGAGAATCATTACTGGTGATGAGACACGGTTTCATCACTACGAGCCTGAGAGTAAACAGCAGAGTACGGAACTATCAGCTGGAAAACTGATGCTTACAATTTTCTGGGATTCTCAAGGGCCAGTATTGGAACATTATCAGGGAAAAAGATGCAACAATCAACAGTGCTCATTACAGTAAGATGCTTATTTAAGAGCTGAAGCCTAAACTTCAATTAAATGCAGAGGACTGCTATCCAAGGGCGTTATGATCCAAAGGCGTCTGCCCACACTCGACAAACTTCGTTTTGAGGCGTTAAAGCATCTTCCTTATAGTCCTAATCTTGCTCCATCAAACGTTCACATGTTAGTTTCCCTAAAAGCAGCCCTACAAGGACGAAGATTCACTTCTGATAAAGAAATGAAGACAGCAGTGGATTCAGGGCTCGCAGCTCAGCCTAAAACATTTTTAAGAAGGGGATACAAAAGCTTGTTGACAGATGGACAATGTGCAATCTAAAGTAAGGAGTTTAAATCGAAAAATTATGTATTTATTCAAAATAAATTCTACCGCCAGAGTTTGGATAATTTTTGACTCACCCTCATAGTATGTACAGCGTGTTCCACGGATTACATCCGTGAAAGCAGATAAGACGGCATGGATCAGAATTGCTTGTGGCAGATCAGGAATGTAGGTAAAATTTCCCTCTGTGTCCCTGGGGTGTACTGAGTCACTGGCTGCTTATGCGGTTTCTTCGATGTGGTAAAAAGGAATCAGAGATGTAGCCCCATATAAAAAGCCAGAATCTCAATCAAATCCGGAGAGGATTATTATTATTAGGACTAGGCTGCTTGCATTTTTGTTCATGTATATCAGTCCACATTTTTACTAAATCTACAGAATACAGAAACATGAAAAGCAAACTGATTAATAATCGGTTTAAAATATTTTGCACATCATGTTAAGATTTTCAATCGTTGGTAATTTACTTGTTTCATTTTACCTAAAGGCAAAGGGCGCCAACGTCTGGGAAAATTGTACAACAGGTCTCTGTAAGATCATCTGCAATTTTACACAACCGTGTTGGGAGCATGTGCAGTTATCAGCGTTATATGTATGTGTCCTTTTTTTTTCCATAATGACATGAAATGCAAAGGAAACTAACTGATCATTGACTATAATTAAGGATCATCCCATTAATACAATTTAGTGTTCTAAAGTTTGGCCAATTTGGGCCCACATTTTGGGAAAAAACTGTTCAGTGATGTATCGTGATTCTTTTGTTTGGCAATTCAACTCCAAAATCGATTTTATAAAATACTTTTTTTTATTTATACATGTTTGCATTTGAGGTGGTAAAACCTTTTACCATAGTGGCTGTTCCTCTATGATCCTACAGGTGGCATACTCTAAACTAGTCACAGACTGGCAGGCAACAGAGCATCCTGTGTGTCAAAAATATCAAATTATTTTCTAAAGTTTGCATGGAACTGTAAAAAAAAGAATATACTGTATATAAATATATATAATTGGGATTATAAAATCGTGATAGGGCTGCAATAAAAATCAAATCTAGGCACCTAGGTATCGTAATTATATCTTATCGGGTCGTCCCTGGTGATTCCCATCCTTACAATATTTGTATTTATTTATTTATTTATTTATTTATTTTCACTAGTGTAAGTACCCCTCGTTGAAGTAGATTCAATCTGGCACATGACTGTTTATAACATGACTTTTACTCAACATTTTGATTTTAGCTCATAACACTGGGCTCTCAGTTTGGGTACTTTACTCTATTTTATATGTTTGCTTTAACGACCTGTGTTTTATCTCATAGTGGCGTTCCACATTATTGCATTTTATTAACACCACGGTTTCTGAACATTTGAGACAAACTGGTTTTAAACTTCCGACAGAAAGAATAAACATACATTTGTCTACTCATCTTTGAAGATTCAGTTTTCTTAGTGTACATGTCTTTTTTGGAGTAAGCCATGCTGTGTCACGCATTCGTTTGTGTTTCATGAGAAATTGGTCACCTTGTACGTAGATGCATTACGGTCGTTTCTCTGTCTTTCACTCTGTGTATTTATGGTAAACTATCGCATTGTTTGGCTCTGTTGAGTGACGTATATAGCCACACCCACCTCAAGGGAAAAAGCACTAGATTTGTCCAAAAGAGCCCTGCATGCTGTAATAATCTGGCACAAAACTGCTCATAACGTTCCTCCTACTGCTGTGAATTTCGGGTCCTCCAATGTATAAAATGTAAAGATATAATTGAAAAACGGGTTCTGACCAATGTACAGACAAAACCTTTCTTTTATTTATATAGATGCAACCCCATTCCTCCCATTCAGTTCTCCTTACCACGTAACAGCTTCCAACCGAAGTTTAGGGCACTTCCAAGGCACGTGAAGCCAGCCTCCTCATTTTTTTTTCCAAACTGCTGAAAATTCTGCATCTAGAGCAGTGTAACACACTTTGAGCCTCGTGTTATCTGCCCACTTTCAGATTCATAGATGGCTATGATTGGTTAGTGTCACTCAAATTTACAGGGAAGAGAGAAGATGCCATCCCTCCCACACAGAGCGTGGCCAATTTGGCTCCCTCGGCTCCTGGTCATGGAGAGTTGCGGCACTGTCAGGATCGGAACCCGATATCATTAACGGCACATTTTCACTTGAGTGAAGACACCATTTATTTTTTAATAAATTCACATGCTGACATTCTCTCAGCTGTACTACGTTAGTGTACCAGTATTATGACAGATGACGCTGAAATACAATTTGCTGTCTGTATGAGAGATGGCAGCATGGCATAGCTCCCACCTGTGTTCATGAACTTTCACTCTTCACATTAATCCAAATGGAACACACCCTTTGCAAAGTGCGGGGTCCCTTCAGGCTGTTTTCACCCAGGTGTTGACAAGTAAAAAAAAAAAAAAGGCATCCTTCCGGATGGGGTCCGTTTCCTAGCCTCCAGACAGAATAGAGATGAACGAGCCCGTGTTCATTCATTACTCACCTGTGAGCTGGTGCTTCCTAACCTCGGGAAAGAAAGCCTACTTGGTATTCATTATCAGTAACCCTATCTCACTTCTTCCCATGAATCAAAAGGAGGCCAGACATCCCTGATCACACACTCTTTGCTTGTACTAATGCTCACATTGCTAATGCAAACCAATCAGATGCGGCTGGGTCAAGTCTTGGCTGTTTCCCACCGGAAACCGCATTACTGATCAGGCTCGAGCGGTACTCTTGTAAGATGATCAAAAATTAAACTTTGATCATTTTGATCTGAGACAAGCTTTAAAGAACAAAAAGGGGGAAAAATGTTGTGGGGAAAAAATTGAAAAATCTCATTTCTGAAAAAATGTGCGTACAGCATTCGTTCGTTTTGTTGTTGCTTTTTTTTATGAAAACAGGATTTTATTTTTATTGTGTCACACATAAGCAAAAGGTCATTTTTAAATGAAATTATTTGTAAATTTATACAAATTTGTCTGTAACTTTTTCTACTTATTTGACCGCACGAAGCCTGGACATTAAATATTTATGAGCCCAGCTATTTTAAAAAATTGATAAATAAATCTTGGAGAACACTGCAGTACATTTTAGTATCAACCGAGTCGACCTAGAAACGTGGAAGATGTATACTCTAGACATTTTTTCCAAATCAAAAATATAATAAAATAGGATCAGCATACACAGACATACATTTCAGCAGATTGCAGCAGCTTTAAAAAAAATTCTAAAGAGTTCTAAAGCTGAAGAGCTTTGTTATGACAAGGATGTGATTATACTCTACTCAGTAGTTTTTTTATTACTTTAATTTTTAATTCTTGTACGCTTTAATCTTGCATACAGTGGTACCTTGGTATACGAATTTAATCTGTTTTGGATTAAATCTCATTTTCAAGTTCTTAAGGGACATTTCGTATTGCAAAACACATTTTCACACAGCAAATAATGTAAATGCAGATAATCCGTTCCAGCCACCCAAAAATATTACCGATATTACCAATTCACAACATTATAATCATATTTTTGCATATAAAAGAAATCAAAACATTTAAGAAAGTAAAATCTGAAATAAATAGACATTAAACCTGACTTAAACTTACTTTATGATTCCTCTTGCCACCACCAGCTTTAGAAACGAAACTAAAGTGGTGGGACCCATGGTGAAAACCCACAAACATATGTGTAAACTTGCTTCTCTTGGCTTTCCACTGACACAAACAAGATTTGAACAGCTCCCGGATGAACACGCTGAAATGTGTGCCGAAAACACTTCATATGTTGAGGCGAATTTCTTGCTAAATCTTTGATCTAAGGCGAAAATCCGCGAAGCTTGGCGTTCATATGCCGAGGTACTGTGCTGTTTTGGTTTGATATCAGCCGGTTAGTCAGAGAGTAGTAGATAATAACGAGCAATGGAAAACATAATGCTACAGTTTATGAGCATGTAGAATCATAACAGAATATCACATTTTCCGTTCCTGTTAAATAAGAGACATGCTTTATTTATTGGCTTTGTACACTGCATGTTGAGTGTGTTTGGATGCAGTGATTCTTACTGTTTCTGTTCTTGCTATTGTTCTTGTGTGGTGTGGGTGAGAAGGTGAAAAAGCTGTGGAAAAATCTGAGAGATATCTAAGAGAGTAGGGTGAGGTGAGGAGCGGCCACACAAAAGTGAAAAGAACATCGCTTGATGCGGAATCTAATTTTTTGTAGCGTGAATTTTTAGAACATATTCATGTCGTGTTTTTATGCGAATATCTGTGGTGGGTTTAATCGCCTCGCTTTTCCATACTGTACTGTTTATTTGCATTGCTCCTGGTGTGTAAAGACTTATACATTTAATTTCAAAGCACAGACCCTGAAACTTGAAGCACAGACTGAAGATTATTTTCTAAAGAGATTAAAGACGGGTGTTAAATACCAAGAGATTCAGCAACAGCATGCGACTGATTACTCATTTGATTTTGCATTTAAAAACTTTTTGCTCCTGAATGCTTCAAGAAATGTGTTAAATTAGGTGTTTGGAAGCAGTTCAAAACTGGTTGATACATAGATCTGGTTAATGTGATCGGTTCATGGTTTTACTAATGTGGAGTTTATTGTATAATTTGTTCTTTTTTTATTCCTATTATTATTTTTGCAGGTCATACAATAACCAAGTCTGGCTAAGGCACGCCACGTGTTAAAAATGCACTTGGTTATTATGGATTCATCTTATTTCACTTGTGACAAGCGATTCTAATAATTTGTCTCATAAAAAGGAAATTCGTTCTTTAAAAATGAGGAAAAGATCTGCATTCTTATTCTTTATCTTCTGTATTAGATAGCAAATGTGTGATTACTACACACAATAACTTTTTCGTCTGATAAGAGAAAAAAATAATTTCCTTATTGCTTAATTATGATCAAACGGATAATCTGAACACTTGTGTCAAAAATATTTATAAACTACACTTTAAACCTAGTGACTATTTTTCTATAACAGCATGTCATAGAGGACTTATAGTGCAAGTTATATGAATTCACTCGTTTTAAAACATCACACCACACCCTCACTGATTATTTTCCTATAACAACAGCACACTCCAAAAGTATTCTTCCTCAAACTTGGAACTAGGAAGTGGAACTTTGTGAAAAATGAAACACACACAAAAAAACACACACAGAGAGTGACGTGTCCCAGTGCAGATATAGTTTTTTTGCAACAATGTTGCAAAAACCTGTTAAATCAGTGAAGCAGATTTAAATGTTGCATAAAACTAGCTATAAGGCAGTGGGTGTCTATAATTAGACACTTGTAGCACACGGCATAAATTTGTCTTACACTTTTTTGATACTGTCTAATATCAGCTATTAAATCTAGGCTTTTAGAACACACACACTCACAGTAATGGCTTCATCAAACAAGCGCACTTGTCTAATAAAGCACTCATGTAGAGTCTCTTTACAATCTGAGAGTGGACAATGAACAAGCCCTTCAATTAATGACTTAAATTTCCTTATTTAATCAACAATACTTGATAAACTGTAATTAAAAGTGTGTTTTAACTTTTAAACCTGGCTACACTTTTCATTATAATGGCCTATAGTCTTTTAAATTGCATTTTACTTCTTTTACTTTACATCTTTTTGGTCTTTTGGTAGACCATCAATTGGATTTCCTGCAGCTAACATAGACGACTAGTAATCAGTGATGTCGCTTTGTTGATGTCACCATATTGGCGCAAGTCAAGCACAAATGAAAGATGGTTGTTAGTTCTAATAAAAATTTATCATGCCAGGGAATTGCTGTGTGTTGAACTGAAAAATTCTGTTCTTAATGATAGAAAATGTCTGCCCTGTAAACCTGTCCTGATGGTGAATAATCCTAATTTCAGAAAATCCTCAAAAAATATAATATTTAAAAGAAAGGAATCACAAAAAAAAAGAAAGTTCAAAGTGCAATACAGTGGAAAACAGCTGACAGATTTAGTCAAGTAGATCAGTAAGTTCTCCCACTTAAAAAGATGAGAGAGGCCTGTAATTTTCATCATAGGTATATGTCAACTATGAGAGACAAAATAAGAAAAAAAAATCCAGAAAATCACATTGTAGGATTTTTAAAGAATTTATTTACAAATTATGGTGGAAAATAAGTATTTG
>JAQMYJ010000010.1:7835232-7847931 GCA_030014305.1 Clarias laeviceps
TCGATAAAGAATCGAATCGTTAAGCAGAATCGAAAATGGAATTGGAATCGTAAAAATCTTATCAATTCCCATCCCTATGTGTTACTGTAATATAATTATCATAAAGACAGCGAGAGAGAGAGAGAGTGTTTGACATTACTGTTACAGTTATTGCTCTCTGTAACTCTTCTCCCTGTGGTAAATTTTCCTTTTTTTATTGAGTTTTACAGCACTGTAAACTGAAACATGTGTCCTGTTAATCCCAAACTATAGATGACTTTCCTGTCAGACTTTCTTGGCACATTTATACAAGGCAATTAAACATAAGAATTCGATCCCTTACAGAGACCAAAAAACAAACAAACTCTCAGCTACCCATGTACTGGGATAGATTAAACAACTACTTGATTTTAAACAATTAACTTCAACACACTGTGTTTGAAAATGCAGAATTTACATAAAATGGTGGCATAATTATTACAGATGAGACCATGGAAATCAAGTCATCTGTAATTATGTTGCTTGTAATAATTAGAGAGAGAAAGAAAATCTGTTTTCTGTTTATCTGTTCAAAAACATTTTTGTTGTTTCTGTCTCAATAATCAAGCCACTGCTACAGTGTGTGTGAGAAACTGTAGAAATTTGACATGAGATAGAAATCAAGAGTGCAAAAGTTTGCATCCAAAACTAAAGTATATCTTGATTATTTTTTTCCCTGTAAAAAGATGACAATCCAAACATAAAATTATTTCAATTGAACTACATGCAAGTAACAGAATGGTGACGTACTGTAAGTACAAGGGGGGTTCACGTCAAACCAGGACTTTCCATTGTGCAGAATAACCACCTTTATTATTTGTCTATATAATATACACTAACGCACTTATCCAAGCATTTCACTAGTGCTTGGATACCATCAAGGTATAAAGTTTTCTCAACATACCGGTGCCTTGAGCAGACTGCCTACTTCACATCATTGTCACTGCTAAAAACATGACATCACTGCACAAACCTCCCAGAAGCTCCTTTATTATTTTTTTCCATTAATGGTTTCATCAGCAAAGGCATTCTGTTTTTGGCAGGAACTTGGCTGGAAGATCTTGCCACATTCCCTATACAGTCCTGCAATCACTCCAAGCAATTTCCACATGTTTGTTGAAGTAGTTCCTGGGAGATCAGCGTTTTTTTGTGGAGCTGGCAGTCCAGGTTTGACTTGCACTCCCTATATTTATTCTTATTTATATTTCTTTATGAATAATACGTTGTGTTAATTGCAATACTAAATGTCTTGTCTGTAAAAATCCAATCTTTGTTATACTTATTTCATGATAAAGGGTGCACAAAGTTTTGCCCTGCAGATGAAAAATAGAATATAATCAAATTTTAATCACCAGGTTAAAGTGACACTTGTACTTGAGTATTGTTAACATTTATTACTTTCCTATAACAGCATGTTCTGAAGTGGTTTATTGCTCTTCTATCACAATAATTTATCAAACTTTTTTTTTTTGTTACTTATAGGAGCATGGTGTGTAATAACTGTTCTCTGTTTTCAGTTATGGCTAATGTGGATGCCAACAAAGCAACTGCTAACAGATTGAGGACAAGGCTAAAGTATCATAGCATTTAATTTAAAAAGATGGCTTGACCCATAAATCAAAGAATGCAATATCACGTGATATAAAAATGTCTAAATGTTGCAAAGTGCTGACACTGGAGACTCCTTTTAAAATCATTTACAAAACATCACCATTAGAGTTACATGATTTAATCACTTATGCAATTTAATTCAAGATTTGCTGGTCAATTCAATTAACAGAATCAAGGGGTTAGATGTCATTTCAGAATTTATTTATTCGTTCCTTTTCTATACCGCTTATCCTGTACAGGGTCGTAGGAAGCCTAAAGACTTCCCAGAAGACTTCAGGTATGAGGTGCGGTACAGGGTGCCAATCTATTGGAGGGCACACCCACTCACTGAGGCACCATGGGCAATTTGGCATCATGGGCAAACTCCAGGCACACAGACCGGAGGCGGAAATTGAATCATCAACCAGAATCGATACATGCTTATTAAATTATTTAGGTAAACTAATAAAATGTGAAATGGTCCAAAACTGACAAATTCCATAAAAATTAAAGCTTTTGCAGAAAATAGAAACTGTTCAAGGATAGAAAATCCTTGAATTTTGCGAGAGTATCTCACTTCTTCTTTTGAGATTATGAACGGGTTGATGGAATACTGGCACCTACTGGACTGGAGTGTGGAGCAGAAACAAAAAGATTTTTTCTTGCATGAGCATTTACAGAGCATTTTAACGTTTATTAAAATACTCTTAGTAGTTTTGAATGCTTTGAAGACAAATCAGACAGTAATATTTAGTGCTGTTTAATTGAAAATCGCGATGCTCAAGAATTGAGAGTCACCGCTCTACACACTATATAAACTTTTTTTTTTTCTCCCTGTTTATTATAGCTTCAAATGATGTGAAGCATCTGCAAAACAAGACTCTGCATGTATTAATATAAACCTGTTGTTTGTTTCGCTATCAAAGCCTCCTGTTATAAAAAAAATAATAATAATAATTGCCACTGTGTGACTGATCTATATTGAGAATTCAGCATTGGTGTAAATGACATTCGTGAATGCCATACCTGTTCTGGGTTTGCTGGAGGGTCAAACCTCTTGGCGCACACCAGGAACGCGTCAGGATGCGGCTTCCCATTCTTCACGTCCGGGTCATCTCCGAGGACGACGTGACTGAACAGGCTGAAGAAGTCTTTATGGCGGCTCGTCTTCATCTCAAAGGTCACGCCGGCAGAGCTGGTAGCCACGGCGATGGGGATTTTTTGCTTATGAAGATGTGTGATCAGCTTCTCCACACCTGGTGATTGAAATGGAAATGCGGCCTGTTAGAATGGAGACTTTCAGGATAGAGACCCGAGGGTCCTAACAGATGGCGTCCAATCGGATTTGCACAAGTTGAAAACTGTCACTTAATTAGAACAGCTCCTTGACCCGTGTTTTATTATCCTGAACACTGAACTGATGAAGATGGCTTTTTAAGAGGAGCCAAATTCCTCTGTTCTGCTTGAATGTGCATGGACTACACATTACTTTATCCCGGTCACAGACTCCCATTATTTTTTTTCTCCTGCTCTGAAATTCACGCTTGGCGAACAAAAGGTAAAATTAGCTAGCTCTGGGGTGCCTGCCCAAAATCGCAGGAAAAGGTCAGAGTGGTTGCTCAGGCTCGGAAGTGCTCTGCATAATGCGGACTTCTTTATCAAAAGTTAGTTAAGAGCTAATTAAGAAAGCACGAGCACTAGAATCAGCGATTGTCATGACCTTTCCCAATTATTTCAGCAGCCTCTCTGATCAGTCTGGTTTTATATTCATTCTTCAAATGCAAGTTTCTCAGCATATATAATTGCAAAGCAGGAGACGCACTCCTTAAAGCAAGCGGGAGAAGAAGAAAAAACTTTTCACATTTACATTACATTTACATTTATTCATTTTTTTTCCCAAGGAAACTTACGATTGAGGCCAATCTGACTGAGATTTTGATGTTTAAAAGGTCTTGTGGTTAAAAATAACTCTCTGGTAGTCAAGGGATTTAAAGTCTCAACCTTCCAGCTACTAACACAGGGAAAAAAAATCTTCATTCAAGTACCTGGCATGAGAGAAGCAGAGGGGAAAAGACGTTCCTGTATCGCTCTGCTCTCTTCCAGCAGCTCCTCGCTCGTCATGGGCAGTTCGAGAGAGTCTCGGATGATCCTGGCCGCGTCCAGCGCCTTCTTCCCCATCACTGTGGACTTGACCTCCCATGTGTACTTCTTCCCAAACCGATCACAGATCTCCTGGAAAGACACTGTGTACAACCTCTCTGTATCTGTACAGTAAAAGAAAAAGGTCTGTAGTCCTTGTCAACGATATTGTACAGGGAAAATATAACATTTAAAATCTGGGCTTTTTTGAGGAAGATTTAGTCACTGGATTAAAAAGCATTCATAGCATTATGCTTGTTTAGGAGTTTTATTTGAAACTGTTAACAGGGAGTTAAACAAACACTTTTTCATGGTTAGGTTCTTCAACTTCATTATAAATTGTAAATATAACATCATATATTATGCACGTCTAGCCTAATTGTGTGAGTAATGTGGTTATTCTAATTAATAGGCCAGAATTTTTTTCCGTCAAAAATTCAAGACACGGTTTAATTTTACTTTATGTATCAGCCCTAAGCATTGTAGGTCTATATAATAAAAATATTAGTACCAATCTATAATTTTGCCCCCTGCATCAGTGATTACAATTACACAGTGATGCCAATACAGTGACTTTGTTGCTGTAGTTATCTGGAAATGTGCCCTTTTAGACCCTTGCTGACATTAACAACAGTCCCAGACCAATCGCTGACCACCACTGTCCCGGACATTTGATTAATGACCACCACCCTTCAGGATAACCAATCGAGGACTACCACTGTCCCTGAAATCCAATCAATGACCACCTGCGTTCCCAATGACCAATCACTGACCATCATTGTTCCCGACAACCAATCACTACCACCACTGTTCTCAAGAACCAACCACTGGTCACTAGAGATTGGGGAAAAACATTATTTCTGTTACGTATCGCAGTGCTTTTATGCGGCAATTTATGTATCACCACACTGACTCAAAAATAGATTTTTTTAAATAAATGTTTTTATTTGTATAATTTTGTGTGTAGAGGCGGTAAAATGGTGCTGTTCCTCTGTAATCCTACAGCATCAGCTTCCTGTGTGGTAGGAGCAACTTATTTGCCAAGTTTGTTTAGATTTAATATTGAATCAGGAATTTATAAAATCACAATTTTTTCCTAACAACTGATCGTTACAGTTTGTCTAACTTTCACTTCTTTATTTTGTTTTCTTGGTTGTAAACTCTCTTCTTGGTGATATTTAATATTCAAGTATATTTATGTAATACATGCAAGTGATTTTTACCAGACCTATTCTCATCGTGTCTATTTCGTAACTACTCACTTCCAGTGAGTCCTTTTTCAGACTTCATGATAACCGTGGTAGTTTTTTGTAAACATATACGAGCAATTATTATAGTCTGATGAAATCCTATTCTAATTCTCTAGGCTATTCTAGTGTTCATACTGTATAACACCTTTTGAAGTGAAAATGACCATGTTGACTCAAATAATATGCAAATGATTCTACAAAGCCATCAGGTTACTTTTACTGCCTTCCTGAGCGTGCATTAATCACTTTCCTCTGAAAAGATTTAGCATCCCTGCTGAGACGAAACATCCACACAAACACACACACACACACCAGGTACTGCACCGAAGGTCCTCCTCGCGCCCCCTCAAAGCCATCGATCACTGGCTATATTACTTTTGTGTCTCACTGAAGCAGTTCTTGGAAAATAGCCCAGGTGAGGGCAAGACCCAGGTGACAGGACACCTGACCGCACTCCAGGCACACATCTTTATTCTGTGTGTCACCCCGAGCTCAAATGAAATACAATTATTATATACATCAGCCACGAGGGCACGTGTACAGTCTGAGGGCAAGGTGGCAGAAGCCATCCATCAGTGCAGGGGGCATGTGCCTGGCCTGTGGCACTGCGTATGTGTAGTGTTCATCTGGTCTAGCACGTGCGCACGCACACCCACACACATCCACACACACAGTCTCTCTTTATCCTAAAAAGTTTTTTAAGGTTGACAAAAGGAGCAGGACTGGAATCGAAGCAAGACTATCAAGGCTAATGCCTAGAAGACGAGTAGTGCACTAGATAATAGAGATGGGGAACAATCATGAATCGCGATTCTTTTGTGTCGCACACTGACTACAAAATCTTTTTTTATTTATTTATTTTTTAGCACTTTTCTTTATTTATAATACAGATGAACCGGTCAATCAGCCAGTGACCAGAACTGGCTGGTTTTCAGTGTGATTGGCATAAATATATAAATGATTAGATATAAATATAGATATAAATGATTCTGTACCAAGTGCAGAAACTTCCGAGTGGCTCAACAGAAACACATTTTTATGGCGATGAATCATGTGATAGATTTGTTCATAAATAATAATTATGGCGGCTGACAGAGATACATGCTGCTCAGTAACAATGTAGATTTTTTTGTTTCATTTCATTTTAAGTTAAATGCTAAACGCTTGTATTTGTAAGTATGTAAGTTAGTTTGTGTTGTTTAAATGTTACTCTTAGTTTTTAAGTAAGAAAACTAACGTTATAAGGAACACGCTACATTAAATTACTCATTAAACTTTTTTTATATTTTAAATTGTGGGGGAAAATATCGTGATATTTGTAGAATCGCAATTTTAATCGAATCTGCACCGATGTATCGTGATAATATCGTATCGGGAGGTGACTGCCGATTCTCATCACTACTAGATAAGGCGGTAAAGCGATTACGTCATAAGTTACGTGGTGCGCGTGTCCAGGAAGTAGTAAGTCAGTTAGGATTCAGCACAAACGTACTGTACAGCGTCAAAGGCTGAAATTTTTAACTGAATTTCTGTCCAAGGGTTTGAGGAAGAAAATAACTTCAGTGCATATAAATGTACAACAAAAAAAACATACAGTATTTTACTGGCGATACTGGCATTCACAACATAATAACTAGTGTTTTTCATTCATTTGATGGTACGTGTTAATTATTTTACATTTAACAACAGAAACCGATAACTCCCGAGCAAATAAACATCTCACCCACCTAACAACAACCCGTCCATGTCGAAAATCACATGCGAGACCGGTTTATAAGCTGCCATTGTAACCCGGTAAACTTAAAACCTTTGAGCTCTTAGAAAAGGAAAGCGAGGTCTATTTCGCGGAAAATATGGTGGCCAAACAAAACTTACAGCGAATCACGACATGTGTAGTTTAAACTAGAATTTGCATTTAAAGAAATAAATAATTAAATTATAATAATGCATCAAACACATATTATGAAATGATTGTTATGGTGAAACCATGTATGTAAGTGAAAATATTAATATCTACAGTTAATAGTACTATTAATAATAATATCACTAAAAACTGTCGAAACTCTGAGATACTTGTAGGAGTCCAACATTTTCCCGCAGTACATTATGGGAAATGGAGTTGTTCTGTGCTCAGGAGCAAACCTAATGGCTTAGTTATACAAAATTCTAGAGGGATTTTGTGTGTGTGTGTGTGTGTGTGTGTGTGTGTGTGTGTGTGTGTGTGTGTGTTTGATTGTTTTGATATTATTCTGTGGCAGCACGATAGCATACATAAGCTAAATTTAGACTCCAAATTCTTTCACCCCCCACCCCTCCCATGTTTTAGCATTTGT
Source organism: Clarias laeviceps (assembly GCA_030014305.1). Taxonomy (NCBI): domain Eukaryota; kingdom Metazoa; phylum Chordata; class Actinopteri; order Siluriformes; family Clariidae; genus Clarias; species Clarias laeviceps. The sequence continues at coordinate 7,842,563 of JAQMYJ010000010.1, forward strand.
TCTTAGTCATTCAATAGTGGCTGATATTTTTCCTTTATGATAAGACTGGAATATTGTTCAGCTCTGCATATGCCATAGGTGGGCTGCTGCACTCAGTCATCACAAACACTATACTATTAGTTAATAAAAACAAAGTGCATGGTGCAAATGAGTGGGAGTCCGCCTTGTGTAATAATTATTGGTAATTATTTCCTATCATTAACACCCAACCTCTTTTCATCCATAATCAGTAGCTTACTCACAGAGGGCATTAAGCTTATTCCACTTGTGGCATCAATAGATTTTCCACTGAGAAAAACAAGTAGCTTGTCGTGCTTTCGAGGTTCTGTTCTGACACTGAAACTCGGTCAGCAGATGCTCTGTGTGATACTCGGCCACCTCAGCATCCCACAGGATGGATCATGGTCCAGGAAAACTTTTTTTTTCTTCTTTTTCCTAAAGATCCACCAGTAAAACCTGACAGGCCTCCTTCTGTACTCTGTCAAGTTTTCGCTGGGTAATTGGGAGCACGGTGTAAACCGAGTGTGTCTCATTAATAGGACGAGGAAGGGGGGCTAGTTACGTCTGGGGAATGAGAGGAATCGTCCTACATGGAGCAGCTAATGAGGCTCTGGATTCCACATCTAATTGGGGAGGCTGTGATAGAGAGGCACAAACACAGCACTCGTACAGCTGTCAGAGGAAGATGGAGTTATGGGGCAGATGGTATAGGGAGCGATGGAGTGGAGGGAAGATGGAGCTATGGGGCAGAGCGGAGATGGATTGATGGGGCAGATGAAAGATGGAGTGATGGAGTGGAGGGAAGATGGAGTGAAGGGGAAGGTGGAAGATAGAGCAATGGGACAGAGGGGAAAATGGAGCACTGGTGCATTGGAAAGATACAACAATGGTGCATAAGAAAAATAGGATGATGGTGCATGGGAAGGATAAAGCGATGGTGCATAGGAAAGGTACAGCAATGGTTAGTAGGAAAGATAAAGTGATGGTGCAAAAAAAAATCCCCCTAAGGATCAATAATGAACGCCTGCCTATCTATCTATTTATCTAGCTATCTGTCTATCTATCTATCTACTGTATGAATCCATCCAAACATTAATGTTTGCTTGCTTGTTTGTTTGTATTTATTATGCCCCAACATACTAGCTCCCCAAGATGTCAGGATTTTCTTTGCTAGCATTCAGCTAGTAATGGCCTATATGTGTGTCAGTGTTTGTTTGTTTTGTTTGTTTTTCTCATGCTTCTATGTACTAGCAAATAAGCCCCAGAAATATCCCAATAGGTGTTTATTTGTTTGTTTGTTTGTTTTATTTGTTTCATTTATTCATTCCTTTATTACCTTTCAGGTATGATTTGGAAGAATGGAATATGGCAAAAAAAAAAAATATAATAATAATGAAACATGCTCGCTGTTATTCCCTCGATTCTGGAGCTATCAGAGTACTGTGAAAGCATCTGGCATCTGTCACGAGAAGTTATTTTGGTAATATTTCCATAACCGCTGTGCTGATGTTTGGGATTTGTTTATTATTAAAAAAGTAAACTTTGTGTGTATTCAATTATATTAGGTTCCAGTAAAATGAAGAATGTGTTTATACCGACTCCAATGTCTGTCAAGTAAAGAAACAGCAGCTCCAGGAAGTTGGGCAGGATCATTGCGGCAGGATGTAAGATGTCAGGACAACACCAGCTGCAGCAGAACCAACATGAGCTCTGGAGGAACAGGCTGCGTGTTAAACATTCATGGTGGAGCATCAGAGGTTCATTTGATCTTGCTTTTATGAGTACCTGAGCTTTATGTTTGATTTTTATAAAAAAATATATATATATATTACTTAAGCAGTATATGACAGAAAACAACCCCAGTCCTGAAAGATCATGCATTCATTTTCCTTTTTTCTTGTGATTAGGATAACAAAATGTGTTTTTCTCATAAGTCAAACTGCATCAGTGGTCTTAGATACTGTACATCACAGAGCAGCTTAACAGGAAGTAACTGGTGCAGTGTTAGAGTTGCAGCACTAAGGTTTGATCCTGAACTTGGGTGACTATGTGGCACTCAATTACACTCACTCACTCACTCACTCATTGTCTATACCGCTTAATCCTGTATACCAGGTCATGGTGGGCCTGGAGCCTATCCGAGGATAAGAGGGTAAAAGGTATGGTATACCCTGGACAGGTGCCAATACCATCACAGGGCACATACACACACTATAGGCAATTTAGAAACACCAATTAGCATAATCTGCATGTTCTTGGACTGTAGAAGGAAACTGGAATTCCCAGAGGGGATCCACCAAGCACAGGGAGAACATGCAAACTCCACGCACACAGAGACAGGATTCGAACCGAGGCAGGAATTGAACCCAGACCCTGGTGGTGCAAGGCGACAGTGCTAACCACTAAGCCACTGTGCCGCCCACTTGACTACATTCTTCCCAAATTTTCCCATTATAGCGTACAGTGAAGTTCGTCTATCCATCACCCATCTTCTGTCTGTCTGTCTCTATATGTTTGTCAGCATTAGACCATTTCCAAATTCATGTTTGTCACTTTAGACGGAGACTCAAATACACCGAACAATGTGAAGTGCATTATACATCAGTTAGTTCCGACTGAGTAATCTGATTGGACAAGAGTCATTCCGTGAGTGCTGATATACAGCATAACATCATTGGGACGTTTCACTATACTGTACATATCACGCCACATCACAGGTGCTCTGACAGCCGTTAATTACACTAACCGTCGCTCAGTGCTACTTCTGCAAGATGGAGAATAATCGTTCGATAATGAATGGTGTTTGTTTAACTGTTGTATAAAAGCAATATCACACTCGAGGTTGTGCTGTTGATCAGAATATCAGCATAGGTGTAATAATTGTTGGCACTTGGACAGCGCACTCACGTATCACAGCTGTAGTGTATTCAGTCTAACAGCACTCCCTTTCAAGTACAAAAGCTCAGAAAGTTTACGGTTCAAGTTAAATTTAGATGTATTAATTTGAAAGTCGTCACTTTTGTACATCACAAAATTTTAATAATTACCACCACATTATTATAACCTAACCCTAGACATAATCTACATGGCAAATGTGCTGTGGATTTTCAGCCACTTGACTTTACTTGACATGCATGCTCCTTCAAGTAATACCTTTTCTTTTCGCCGTTAATCTATTTCCAGCTTTACCTTCAGTGTGTTGACTCGGCAGTTCCAGAGACGCCGAGAGAAGAGACTGTGTTTTGACACATCGCTTCAAAGTATTTTGATACCAAGTGCTATTTGTGGTGAGCTCATGCAAGAACTTCTTTTTCAGAGTCTCTGTCTTGAGTTTCTTCCTCGACCTTACTCTCTAACTGTGTTTGCTTCATGATGATTTGAGGTTTTGGTTGAGGATTTTTCCCCTCACGTACAATTCCACAATCATTTTAACTGGCTGGAACTTGGATATGACATTCCTGTCTCTGTGTGCGTGGAGTTTGCATGTTCGCTCCGTTCTTGGTGGGTTTCCTCTGGGTACTCCGGTTTCCTCCCACAGTCCAAAGACATGCAGATTAGGCTAATTACCATTCCCAAATTGTCCGCGGTGTATGAATGAGTGTGTGTATGTGTGTGTGCTCTGCAATGAATTTGCACCGGTGTGATTCCGCCTCGTGACCTGTAGTAACCTGGGATAGGCTCGACCCTGTATACAGGATAAAGGGGTATAGGTGATGAGTAATTTGATGTAATTTTTTACACATTTTTACATGGCATGCTTTACACACAATTTATTTATTTTCACATATAATTCTTTGTACATGATATATATTTTTTCACATCATGTTTTACCATAACCAAATTTATTACTGCATGGTCAATTAATTTTTATTTTTATTTGTAATTCTTTACTCATAATTTGTTTTTCAGGTCATTTTTTTACACATTACTTTTAAATGTGATTCTTACATATGATTTATTTATTATACATTATTCTTTACACATTTTTTTTTAGGTCATTTTTTTACACAATGCTGTGTGTAAATTTTTTTTATTCTTGATTGATTAAATGTGATTCTTACATGTGATTATTTACTTTTTCACAATGTATTTCCTACATCAAATGTTTTGTCATTTCTTTCACATAATTTATCTATTTTTGCAAGTGATTAGCCAAAAAAATTATAAATTTTTACATGATTCTTTAAACACAATTAATTTTTATGTGACACTTTAAAAAAGAAAAAAAACAATCTACTGTTTTACAAAACACATATTTTAACAGGATTTTTTTCTTTTGCAAGTGCAGTCTTTTTTTTTTTTTTCAAAGCATAAAGGAGAAAGGTTTGATGTTTGGCCCGTGTGGCTTTATGTGTTCCGACTTTAAACTGCGAAGTCGAATCATATGCAGGAGCCGTCGTTTTTGTTTTGATTAATTACACACTCTGTCTTATAACAAACAGATAAATCTGTCTATCCGCTCGGCTGGATCGGATGAGAATTACCATCTAATTTAGTTCAAGTCCAGGCGGCCTATGAACACTGACCTTGATCGGTATACAAGGCATATTAAACCTAATCATTACCATGTTTGACTAAATCATTACTGAAACCTATCCCACTGTCCACAGTCAATAGATGATGTTGATTGAGGTAAAGCTAAGGCAGCTAATTTGAACAGCTCATGTAGGAGTGCTTTTCTTAATCCTGTGAATAAGTAATGAAGACTGAATCCGGCTGCTGACTTTTATATGAGTGAAATCAAGCAGATAATCAGATTTGAAGCACTGATGGTTATTGTGAGCTACAAAGCCGCAGTGGTTATTAGACCAGCTTCATTGACTTCCTGTCACGACTCAAAAGTTTGTCTTTGGTGCAAAGCACAAGCAATTTCCTCAACAATCCACTTGTCTCTCTGTATCAAGCTAGTGTGCTACATTAGCTTGCTTGATACCCGACTAGAAGAATACAGTAAATAATGTTGAACATAGCAAATAAAATATATACAATACACCATTGCTCCTGATTACGTTTCTGAACTGCTTTTGTTCATCTTTTACGAAATTGCATTAAATAACAGGGGCAGGTGTAGCTTTTTGGTTAAGGTATTGGCCTACTGATCAGAAGGTTCAAACCGCAGCACCACCAAGTTGCAACTTTTGGGCCCTTGAGAGGGCACTCAACCCTTAATATACTGTATACACTGATAAAAATAATCCTTTGAATTTACTTGATTTGAATGTGTACATCGGTCCCACATCATCAAAATGTGGCCAAATTACACAATTTTTGCCTGCTAAATCACACTTTTTAATTCATGTTAAACTTGTGTGAAAGAATCATGTTGACTTAACATAATCTTTATCATTTACTGTAATAGCAATTGATTG
>JAQMYJ010000010.1:7853115-7867969 GCA_030014305.1 Clarias laeviceps
AGTTATGCTTTACTACAACTTAATTACAATTAAAATATATTTAGCACAAAATTAGTATGTCGAAAATAGCACACTTCGAATGAACTAATCATTAAGACACTTAAGGTATACTGACAATTAGTATGGCTGCAAGTATACTTAGCATATTTTTGTTTCACAAGGGACTGACCTTCATTTCTTAAAATTACTGTGTTCAGACTTACAACGGATGGTCTAAAGCATGTTAATAAGGCAGGATGCTTTGGGGCTGCATTTTTACAAATGCAGCAATAGATTTAGTGAGGATTAATGGTGCACCAATGCTGAGAAATACATTGGTACACTTTTGGTAAAATGTATTCAGCAGCCGGTCTTAACACAGTTATTTACCTTTATTCATTTAAAAAAAGTGATAGGATTGATTTAAAAAAGGGTGTGTAAAAATGTCCTGGTGCACTGGGTATTGTTGCTGCAATGTACTTCCATTATCCTCAGTTTGGTCAGAAGCTTGGGCTCTGGACTTTGTGGAATGTTGCAAGTTTTCACAATGGCTGTGCCAATTTCCTTTAAGTTCCGTGCAAATATTACAATTGTGACTATTGTACTGGCTAATGCCAATTGCTCTGGGTTGTATAGGAATTCTGGATATACAGTGGGAATGGCAGGAAAATGTCACTCTCAAGGCATTGCATGAATTTAAACAATATAATGAGTCAATAAGCATATTTAAGAAGTGGTATATAGACTGAGGATTCAAAGGAAACCAACAGGACTTCATTGAAATGGAAAGAACACTAGAAGATGTCTATTAGCAGTAGACCCAATGACGTTAAGCCAATGATTCTGTCGACCTGCTATATGTGAAAGAAAAATACATAAATGTGTGAAGCTGGTCATTTAGTATATTTAGACGAGTTCATTTTATTGCCATATAATGTTGTGGTCTAGACCTGACCAACTGTGTATGATGGGTGCATCGCTTCATGAGCTTCCCATTCTTACCCTGATGTGGCCATTGTTCTGGAATAGAAACAATCTGGACTTTGGGCATGACCATTTTTCATTGATCCCATGTCCAATCTTTATGCTTACTAGAAAACTGACACCTTTTTTTCTGATTAGTCTCACTAAAGAGGGGTTTTCTCATGGCCACACAGCTGTTTAGTCCCTAAGTGAGTTCTCATCAAACTGTGAGTTCTCATCAAACTGTGTGTGTGTGTGGAAATACTCTGTTTCATTATTAACCATAGCTGTTTCTACTGTTTATTTTTTATGATGCAACTTCAAAAGAGTTTAAGTAATCTCTGGTGATAGCCGTTCATGATTTTTTTTTTTTTCCTGACCAGATTTCTTCTGGGAGGTTGATGCTTCAGCACACTCTTTCCAGGTTTTAATAATGTGTCGGACAGTTGAATCTAATTCCAATTCTTCTTAGTTGTTTTCTTTGCTTGAGACAGGCCAATAACTTGACACTTCTGACACCCAGTAGCATCTCTTCTGTAACCATGGCATACTGTACATCTTCCAACATGGTGTTTTAAGAAATGAACGAGGTTATTCACTGCATCAGTTAGGGTTAAAATAATTATTGCCAGCTAAAGCATATTAATCACTGCAGTACCTAATGTTCTAATGATCTAATGAAAGACTCTTACGTGTTGGCTTATTTAAAGGTAAATGGTAACCTTTTTGGCTGGGCAGTGTATATATTCTTCGTCTGGCCAAATTTTAGAAGTGTATGTTCTGTCATCAACCCTCTAATAAAATCTGAAGCAGTAGCTATAACTCTGATACAGTATCACGCTCCAGTAGACATTAGTGGACTTGTTTTAACTCCAAGATATAGGAAAGTAAAATGTGTCTTTCCTCATTCTTGTGTATTACTGAACTTGTGCTGTCATGCAGCAAAAATGATGTCTCTCTCGCTGAATAGAAACCCGGTAATTCTGCAAGTCCAGCATCCGTAAACAAAGTCTAGACATCAGGTAACTTTTTTAGACATTTACCCAAAGTATGGCTGTAACAGAATACGCTTTCAGTGTGGATCATTTACCGCAGCTATTCAGGTTACGAGCTGGCCTAGTATAAATTCAGGATATTGCTATTCCCCTGTCCACTTAATTCAGGAGCTTTGTGTTCTCTCAAATAAAGATAAGCCTCTTTAAAAAGGTGTCAGGAAAATGGAGAAGTTAACTCACACAGAGTAACTGGAGCTCCAATTAAAAAGGCACACTTTTCACTGTTGAGGCATGCTTTACATTTCACCAGGCTACAAAAACACTCAATATTCAAATCCACCGCATGGACTGAACCTGAATTACTAAGCAGGATTTCAGACAAGCAAGCAGAACACTGAGCCACCAGAGTGAGGAGGGAAAATTACATTTATCCTGATGACTTGTGCCAATTTTTATTTAAATTTCAGCCAGCTCTAGAGGGTAACATGAACTAAAATATTAACATCTAATTCAGTTTTATGGAACTGTAAATATAATACATATTGGTTATAAGACAAATGTTTAGCCACAGTGACTCAGAATGGGCTGCGTCTTTTCTTTTTTTTTTTCTCACAATAATAGTGAAACATTGTACCATTTGCATACACAGTGACAAAATCTTTACTACATCTGGTTCAATATTTCTTCAGTTTCCCAATTACAACATTATTTTCTATTTGCTACTTTTTGTTAGTTCACATTTACAATTTGATGAACAAAAATGGGGAAATAACCGTACAGTATAACCATAGTTTCTTCTTTTCCTGTCATATTTAAACGAATGTGTGTAAGGACATTATAAAGAAAAATAAAGCATGGATGAAAGTAACAGACACTAAGTGAGTCTACGGGGCCATTACAGTTAGCTTGATTTGCTAATCTGGCAACAAAGCTAGTATGAAGCATGGTCTAGTGCTGTATGTAGCACGGAATTCAAAACTCTTGTCCTCAGAGCTTAAGAATTGAATACAGGAGAGAGCAAAAGAGGCAATAGGGTCAGTCTAATAAAACCTTCGAAGACGAACTACACATAATGTGATTGACTTTTTTTTCTTGTGTGAATGGAAATATGTCACATTGCTGTAAAAGGATGTTTCCCAAATTCAGTTTCACTTTATCTTTAGGAGCCTACATCGATCAGCCATAACACTAAAAACATCACCAGGTGAATTGAATAACCTTGATTATTAATTAATTATATATATATATATAAATGTCAGTGAACTGGTGACAGGATCATGGGCATTTGTGGCTCAGTGGTAGGTTTCCTGCCAATTCCCGCCCAAACCACAGCCACTGGATGCAATGCCAGTCCCAAGCCTGGATAAAATGGGAAGGTTGTATCAGGAAGGGCTTCCGGCATAAAACCTATGCCAAGTTGGATCAGCTGGTGTGCTGTGGTGACCCATGACGGGAGCAGCCAAAGACTAACAACAACAAACTGATGACAGGATCATGAGCGCCAAAGGCTCATGTAAGCCTGTGGAGACCGGTCTGATCCCACAGAAAGCCAATGTAGCACAAATTGATCCATAGTATGCCAAACAAGTCCAATCCATAGATGACCCACAAAAACAAAAGGATCTGACAGAGTTGCCCTGGTGGCACAAGCAAACCAACACAATACTGGGCTTAATGTTTCAGGTTAAAATTTTATGACTCTGTGTGTATGAGTATATGTGTTACCATTTGAAATGAATACAGAGTGACGCATCAGGATATTTCAATTAGATATAATGAGATCTCAAACAGCTAAATGTTGTTTCATAATTAGTTTTTTAAGTAACATATAATGATCAATGTAGAAAAGGATCTTAGTAGTGCTCTCACTCTTTTGCGGTCTGGGCAGCTTTCAGCATTCAAACCATGATCTATTAGTTCATCTCGCTCCAGTCATATCAAGGCTGCTAGAAATCAATTACAATCTAAACTGACTCGGAAAAAGGAAATGATAACGTCTGCCTTGATATCTCCCGTTAGCAGAAGGCAGAAGTCGTGTGGAAATGAAGCTATAGCACAGCCTTCAATTTTTTCCCAAGTCTGAGGTGAGCTACAGTAATAGAGAACTTAAACACTGGGACATTTGGGAAGAGCACAAACATGAAAAGAGGGAAAAATCACAGACCTGCTGGAATGTGCGCCAAATGGTAGTGCAATAAGAGAGAAGTAATATAGAAATCATAAAGAAATCATGAGAATGTGTGATGAGAGGCTTTCTTGTAGTATTTGAGGTGATTGCAGAAGGAGTCGACATGTGACGAGCAATGCATATTAAAAGCCGGTGGAGCGTATGACAGCTATCTTTCACCAAGATAACAGACCCTGAATGGGTGTGCATATTTGCGCGAGGGATGAGAAAGCACCATCGTCCGAAGCATTGACACAAATGTGCACGCACACACATGCATCCATACAATGCTTCAGACTAATTAAACAGATGGAGGTCTGCGTGCTTCAAATGTAAAAGCGTTCTCCTATCTAGTCTAATGATAATAATTGTGATTACGACACTCAACGCCGTGGCTTCTCCTGATTTTTAATTACAGCCCAAGCTGCCTTTTAAATGGAAAGGAAGAAAGTGAAGAGCTATATGTTTACACTGAAAAATTAAATAGGAAGTGGAATTTGTTTTATGTCACATTAATTGTTGCTCATGTTCACAGTATACTTATAGTAGGCATTTTGCATACAATATGGATGACTAACTAGGTTAATACAGAACCTATGTAGGCTTCAATTAATCTCTAAAATGTTTGGGGGCTCTAAATATGGCTGCCAAAATAAGGGGCAAGCTAGCTAGCTAAGCTAACTAGCACTACCATGGAAATTAAACAGGCTTAAGTAGCTAAATCCCAGGAATTTAAAGTTTTATCTGGAAATTATTTCATTCATTAACCTGTCACATTCAAAGCCCATTTTAGTATACAATATGGCTGCATCACAATATGGGGGAACTCAATGCTTGGTTTGAACTTGATGCTTATTTTAAGTACAGTGGTACGAATTTAATCAGTTCCAGAGATTCTTTATGTGGAATTTCATATTGCGTAACACATTTTCCCACAGGAAATAATGTAAATGAGGATAACACGTTCTAGCCAATATTAGCAATATTGCCAATTTTGAACACTAGTCATATTTTTGCACATAAAAACAACCAAAAAATGTAGAAAAGACATATAAATTAAGTAAAATCCGAAATAAAAAGACATCTCAAAGAAATTTCACTAAACCTTAATCTATGAAAAAAAATTAACTTTTCCTCCTGCTACTGTCCATGCTAACTTTGAGTTACCCCTGTAATAGTGTAATCTCAGTTACTTACTGTACCAATATATCTGAGGTAAATGTTGATATCATTTGCAGTTTTATCTTGTTCTCACCATCACTATGCCTTTATTTTGTCCATATCTTCAAACTAGCTAGTTTAAACCATTAGTAAAATAGGCAAAGCTGTAATGATTTTGTACCTATTTTAAGTAAGGAATAAAACACAGCAGCCTATTTACATGGATAATAGTTCTTCAATCTGATTGAAATCACTCTAATTAGTGGTTCCAATTTAACTGTTTACATAGACTCTGATTGGATGTGAGTTTTCATGCTTAAAGCATTTAATCAAAATATAACTTTCTTGATATGTGCACGGTGGTTCTGTCTGCCATGTTTAAGTGTTCAATCTGACAGAAAAATAAAAGATAAAGGAGAAGAACAATTTTTTTTTATTTAACATTGAGGTTAGGTTAGGCCCATCTTTTTGGACAAATCCCGCCCTCTGCATTACGATTGGTTGCAATAATTCAGTCTCATCTATGACTGATTGGATGTTTGAGTACAAATGAAATGGGGAGCCAATACTGCTTTTTCTGTACAAGCATGTGGGGGCCTGGGGCCTATCCTAGGGGACTTTGGGCTTGAGGCCTGGACAAGGTGCCAATCCATTGCAGGGCACTCACACTACAGGCAATTTTGGAACACCAATTAGCCTAATCTGCATGTCTTTGGACTGACAGAAAACTGAAGAACCCTGAGGAAACCCATCAAGCATGGGGAGAACATGCAACTTCATGCACGGAGGTGGGAATTAAAACATAGACCCTGGAGTTTCGAGGCCACAACGCTAACCACTATGCCACCTTTATTCTGATTATTAATAAAACATTAGGTTTCATGGAATGCACTGGTTCACAGTGGAGTTTTTTTTTTTTTTTTTGTAAAAGAGAGTTAGCATGTTATGTTTTTTATTCCTCTTTTGAACTTTTCAACTTGACAATATTTTTAATCAAATTTAAATTTTATACTTTGTATTTGTTTATAATTATATGTAATTGAACATAAAACATGTTTCTTACATTATAAAAGATGTAAGCAGTAGTTCCCTTTGCAGCTTCCTTTTTATCTTTAAACATTTTATCTGGTGAAAACCCCCAGCTTATAATGTTACAGAAAAAGCTAAAATTGTAAAACCCAGTCCTGAAAATTGTCTACACAAAAATCTGCATCATATCAGCATTTATATGGTTTCCTTTGTTAAATATCAATGTGGTTGTTATCAGTCTTAGAATGTGCAAAGAATTAATACAAGGGCATATATCATTAGAAAAAAAAAATTAATGTATTCCTACTTGCACTCTCCTAAGTGTATAAAACTCCCCAGATTGCATTTCAAATCACATTCTGTGTGCTTAGACTGTTAATTGGAAGAAGAAGTGAACTTCATATGAAATATGGAATGTCTACCACCCATGGTCATGAATACAAATTCACAACTATCGAGGCAGACCCCACCTTCATCTTTCTTCCCTTTATGCGCCGTCTCTCACACACGGTCACACACACACAAGCTCACGCAACCCAAGAATTGCATTTCAGATCGCATTTCTGTAAAAGCTATGCCACTTAGGGACATGGAGTGTATGATGGAGAGTACACCACACTTAAGATTTTTTCCATTTGCAGAGTGTAGCCACAGTGCAGCGTCGAGTGAGTGTACTCTGATGCCACTGGAAAACATCGACGTGATGACAGCAGTGTCAGGATGTAACGTGCATCTGCCTATCGACTCACTCGAAGTCATCAAATTTAGTGCAGCTTGTGTGATTCATGAGCAGATTTGTTTTCCACGAGAACAAATTCCATCGAGGAGAATCCATCTCCCAAAATTATAAACATCAACTTCAAATCTCTAACGATAGTGCTAGTGCAAATCATATGCATGTCAGCGACGCCCCTTAAAATCCAGTGCATCTGTAGCGTATTTGTTATTATACCAGGCAAACAATTCAACATGTTTTTTTTTCTCTTGAGGGAAAAGATCAGACGATCTGTTTACTCAAACTTTACATATAGTAGAAACCTAAGAGCACTTGAATTCTGTCAATAAAAACAATGCATATTCAATAAAATACATGCACATACTGTACTATAGAAATATTTCAACAATTATAGGGCTTAATTTATTAAGGAATGACGTGAATTTTATCCATTTATAGTTTAAATTAATGTTGTGCAATGTCCATGATGTAATACAGTAATAGCTATAAGCAGTAAGTTCTGCACGAGGGTACTGTATCTTGTCTCTTTCTCACAAATTAATTAATAAACAGCATCTCAGATTGGAGCTGTTATAAAGACTTTACAGAGCATAAGTAGCTGATACATCTCAATATCAACTGTTCAAAGGAGACAATAAAATTAAAATCATCTAATTATGGCAGGTCTTAGTATTAGACAAATACACCCTCGGACAAACAACAACATATATCTTTTTTCTAAAAACTAAAAAAACATGCGGACAATATTAAATATTAGATACTAAATTCTAAATACCAATACTAAATTGGTGTTTCCATAGGATTGAAAAAGGTAAGTTGATGCCAGGTGCTGCTAATCATCAGCCTTTGATTAATTCATCATCAGCAGGTGTGCGGACCACCATGAAAGTAGCATAATTCAGAACGTTGTTTGCTTTGTTACAGGTGAGTTATTGTGTATATCCTAACATCTTTCTAATGGCTACTGTGCACATCCATGAAATCTGCCATATGATCATGTCAATAGTAAAGAAAACATTCTGATTGTGCATTTTGGAGACATGGCCCGTTAAGACAGAGAGTGCCATCACAACGCTTCAACTTTTATTTGGCGCAATGCAAGCAGATGTCACCAAATAGTTTGTGGTTGCCAGGAATGTCATTTACAGTCAATCATTCTTAGATTCTTAACAACTGGTTCCACTGCTGATCTGCTTGGTCTGGAAGGACAAGAGTGACCATGCCAAGACAAGACAGGCTACAGTAATTCTAAGGCATTATTTGAGATATCGTAGAGAAAATGCTAGCACTTCTGCCGCTGGTATTCCAGGGATAAGTCATCAAACTATTCAACAATGTTTGTCAGCAGCTGGATGTGCAAGCAGGACGCACCATGGACCAATGTTGTCATTCTCAATGTCATCTGAATTTTAAATTTCTGGTGCTAATGGACACACAGATATTTGTATAATCTTTATTTACTTGACAGAAAAAAATAAGAAATTTATCTGTGCAATATTTTTTTTTTCCATATGTATATGATTTTTATTTGTGGTTCAATAACACATTTATACATCTAAATATTTTTATTTTCCATATATTATGTCTCTATAAATCAGCAATTTCTGACTCACTCTCAATTCAGTGTTTACTCCCTCTGTGGTATGATTCAACTTAGTGGTTCTTGCATTGGTAATTGATATGACGCTCACTGCCTGAACAGCCTTCATGCTAATGAGTAACTGTATATCACTCTGTCTTTTATACTGTACTACTGATTAACTCTATTAATGCAACAATCCTGACTGACAGTAAAGCAGCTTTCCTATAAAATCTAGTGCTTAAACTTGATTTATAACTTCTTGGGTCAGACGTTTAGATGTGCTGCTTTCTCAATGCAGGCTAATTTTGTAAAGTGCTTTCCAAGAAAACATTATTTAAATGCAAAGGAATTTTACAGTACCCAGTGACAACGCACAGAGGAGCATCCCTGGCCCTTGACACACCTTCAGCCTGCCACGAAAAGGAAAGATTTGACGAGGCACAACCACACAGGTAATTGGTCTCGGTTGCTTTTGACTTCATCCAATTAAGCACACTCCTGCGCACACTCTCTCTCCCTCTCTAACACACACTCTGATAAGATCATGAGAAGGGCAACAGCGGTCAGATGTTACCATTAATGGAGCCATAGAGAGGCAATCAATGAATGATTTCTTTTTAATGGGGCTTCATCTTGGTACGACTCTGTGGTTCTTGTCGCAACAGTGCGTTTTCTTGTTTTCTGATTTGTTCTTGGTTCTACAATTTATTGTTTAATGTAACTATTGCTGCATCTTTTTGGTCCTATGCTCGAGATTTCTTCTTTCTAAAATATTTATTTATTATTTTTTAGTTGAGTTGGTTCTAGCATATGAATATGTCACATTTAATATTAGGTTTTTGATTTTTAGGAGGTGACTCTTCAAAATACCTCCAGGAAACCTATTGTTAACATTCTTTAACAAGATAAAGCATATACAGTTATATATATAAAAGATAAAGAACTTCAAATGTTTCTCAATTAAACCTTCAAATAGAACATGTAATCCTATGTAATTCTAAATGTTTCTTATTTTATGTCAGTTACAGTTTTGCATGCTGGTTCAAAAAGGGCTTCATCTAGTACCTTAAATGGCCTTCAGTTTAGGTACTTTAGGTAGAACCATTCAACAGACAACCATTAAGAACCATATAGAAGCATTTATTATTATAATTTTTTTTATTTCAAACTTATTTACTGCCATTTTATTCTTTATATTGATCAAATTCTTATTTGTTTAAATATTGACACATCAATGGGCACAATTGGACCCAGTGGATTGGACCACAGAACCCGGGATTGCAACACAACCCCCGAGACCGCATCATAAAATTTTGATGAGATAATAAAGAGCATTGTTGCTTGACACGGTACAGCTGCTTTGACAGGTTGATCCTCACACCTCCAGAAATCACCCCGAGGTGTGAATGAGTGTGAAAATGAGTGCATGGTACCCTGTGGTGGTTTCTTGTCTCACAGCCAGTGTTCCAGTAAATAGGCTTGACTACAAACACTTTCTGAAGACGAAAGAATGAATACACTGATCAGACATAATGTGAAATCCTTAAAACATTAATTCCAATATTGTGTAGGTTCCCCTTGTGCCAATGAAACAGCTCTGTCCTCTGAAGGTGTGCTGGGGTATCTGGACACAAGGTGCATAGATCAGAATTTTTGTGAAGTACAGCCCATGGATGCTTGGTCGGATTGAGATCTGGGGAATTTGGAAGCTAGATTAACAACCTGGAACTCTTTTCATGCTACGTCTCGTACGTGGCAGACTGTGGTGCACTTGGTGTTCTGATACCTTTCTTTCATTGCCAGCATTAATGCTTTTTTCCCCCCAGTAATTTGTGTAACATTGGCTTTTCTGTGGGATCAGACCAGACGGGTTGATCTTCACTGACCTTTTGACCCCCCTCCCCACCAGTTTACTAATTATGAATTTTATTTTATTCACCTTGCGATGCCATTCATATGATAGCTGATTTGTGTATTCCTTTATTATATTCAAGCATTGACTTTCCATTTATATACAGTAGATCATTGTTTTTAATTTAGTTTGACTATGCAGCCATGATCATTCATCATCATCACCACCAAAGAAAAAACAAATCAGATCCCATTTTTAGCTTTCTGTCATTTATGTTTTGCACCACACATCCCCAAGGTGTTTTCTGTATTTAATACAATGAATTTTGCTATTTATTTACTTGACATTTATTGATGCATCATATGGCTGTTTTTAACGCTAATAAGCAAAGACGTATTCTACCTTTACATACTCCAGCTCACACGGATCTCTGTCCTCCCTGTCACTGTTTATTAGTTCATATCTACCGCTAGCAAGCGTCATCACTCATCTTTTTCACATGTGCATCAAAGTAGAAAGCAAACAGCATTTGCGAGTGCCTAATGGCAGCCACCAATCATTGTTTAACTGGGCTAGCCATCAGCTGAGCCATAACATTAATTGACATGAGTGGTTCTGTCCTGAGGCACAATTACTTTAGGTGGCTTTGGAGACGCCAGAATAATACGGATCAATGGGTTTTAGTCCTTTTGTTTGTTGATTTTGATTGATCGTGTTTGCATTGACTTTCAATGTGGCTTCTCAGGCGAGGTTTACTGGGTGAGTGGTATCGGGGGGCTGCAGACATGTCGCGACCAGGAGCGTGTAATGTAATTGGGTCTGTTGATCTTAAAAAGACAAGGACAGCTTTCAAACAAAAGTTGTGATGAATAGAAGATGTATGGTGTAGGAGTTGCCATGACATGCAGTAACATTTTTCACACTGGCATTGTGCTATCTTTCTGTCAGTCTATGTTGTGTTGACTGAAAGGTGATACAGAGTTTCTTAAAGCCATATATGGGCCGTAAAAGGACAACTGAAGATACACTTCATGGGACTTGCAGTCACAGCTTTGTAGTGGTCAGAAAAACAAAGCATTTCAAAATGCAGAGCATGTCAAATCTTGAGTGGAACCTGGTGTCTTGCACCCTGAGATGAGTGTTTATTTGTATTATAGATAGCTCAAACCATTTTGACAATTTTCCTCTGATGTTTCTTACAGAATGGCCATATGGATATACCATATAATATATGGACATACACTGATCAGTTGTAACATTAAAAATCAAGACATTATGACCAATATTGTGTGGGTTCCCCTTGTGCTACTGGGGCAGCTCTGGCTCCTTGGGACATCACTCCACAGAACATGTGAGGGTGTGTTGTGATGTCTGGCACCAGTACATTAATGGCTGATCATTTGGGTGCTGTGGGTTACAGGGTGGGGCCTTCATGGATCAGTTGGTTCGGCGCATTACATGGGATTACATGGGATGGGGAATTTCGAGGCTGGGTCAACAACCTTGAACTCTTTGCTTGCTAAGCCCTATACATGGCAGGCTGTGGTGCACTGGGTGTTCTGGTACCTTTTTGTCATGACCAGCATTGACTTTTTTTTATTTATTTTTTTAAGCAAGGTATATAATTGATTCATTTGGTGGTGGTGTTAATGCTGTAGCTGATCAGTGTTTATGTCCATATAATGTATTGTTAAGCAAATAGATATATAGATAGATATATAGATAATGCATTTCATTCCTGTACTGGGCAACGACAAAAGTTCTAAGAGCATGGACAAACTTAATATTAGTGACTTTGCATAACTTTTATTGTAATCTCTTTAGCTAAAAACAAACAAATCCCCAAAAATCATATAATCATTTACACCCTGAAAATATACAGCAATTTATCAGCATTACAGATATGACATTAAATGGAATAATTTTTGGAATAAATGATTTAGGATAAACTGTTGTTATGGATGACATTATGACACATTATGGATGTGATGTGTCTGCATCTGCTTACTATGTAAAAAACATGCTTGAATAGTGACTCTTGGCATGAAACATTGGAAATAGTAATTATGAAAAACATAATGAAATTATTAAATCAGCAATTATTCATGTTTCATGTTTCGTTATTTTGTTTTGTTTTGTTTTTTGAACTATTTTTCCCCCTGGTGTGATTGACCTTTCCATAGAATTGCCCTACATACTGTATATATGTATATACAGTATAGATTATATACATGATATAACCAAAACATACTGTGAGTATCCCATATCCACTGCCTGGGCAAAAAAAGTCGCCATTTCACACGGGTCAAATTATTGGACTGTATCAAACAAGGAGGATGGGACGGTGGTGTAGTGGTTAGCACTGTCACCTTGCACCTCGATTCCTGTCTCTGTGTGCATGGAGTTTGCATCTTATCCCCGTGCTTGGCGGGTTTCCTCCAAGTTTCTTCCCACAGTCCAAAGACCTGCAGATTAGGCTAATTGGTGTTCCCAAATTGCCCGTAGTGTGTGAATGAGTGTGTGAGCATGTGTATGTGTGTTTGCCCTGTGATGTATTGGCACCTTGTCCAGGGTATACCCAACCTTGTGCCCTAAGTATCCTGGGATAGGCTCCAGGCCCCTGCGACCCTGAATACAGGATAAAGCAGTATAGACGACGAGACGACGATGATCAAATGAGGGAAACATCCAAGGAGATTTGAAATTACTGTACCTGGGTTAAGAACCATTCAGCACATTATTAAAACCTGGAACGATAATGCTGAACCCTCACATTTGTGGAAGTGAGCTGACGCCCTGACACATCTATGGATTTCTTTTTTCCTGATGCAAGAAGAATATTCCAGGACACAAACTGTGAAAAAGTAGTTCTGGCAGCATGTGGAATCATTTTCACACATGAGCTGGCCAACACATTGTGTGCTGTAATCAAACCTAAAGGCGATTTAATGTAATATTATATTGTGTGCAACTTCTTTTTTTTTTTTTTTTTTTGCAATTTATTTTCAATTTATTTTCAAACAAATAAATGTCAATATATTACATTTCTGTAGGGGTGCAGACTGTTTTTTAGTCTGAAATATTTGAAACAATTTGTTTGTAACTATGCCAACATAAAATGACAAAATTACCTTTTGGCCATGTACTAATGTTTAATGTGAACATTAACTCAATCTTTTGACCTGTATATGCATAAAATTCTAGATTGAACACCTGCCACATGGATAATTGCATGGATGAACATGTTGTCCTATTAAACTGGACTCTGAATGTTTTTGTAACATTTTGGCAGCTGTGTTCCGTCAATATCCACTTTGTTTTTACATGATGACAGAAAAATTCAAGTGTCAGAATGGTGAGCATAGAACTACTGTATATATCATCATCTGGGATTTATATACTTTCTGACTTAACAATATCTATTTTTTTCTTCCCAGCATGTTCATACTGCACATGTTTATTATCGGGACTTTTCACAATAATATGGCTACTGTGGCTCTTTATATTACAGTTCTATATCTAGGTGAAGCTTTTTGTTCTTACATGCACAGAAAGTAAAATTATTGCATGCATTTACAGTACTTGCACCTGTACTTATATATTGCTGTGTTAAGATTCTGTTGCTGTCTCCCACACTATCTATTTTATGGTGATATCTACTCGTGTGCAGTCATATTCTTCTACATTTAAAACCTGTTGAATGCTGAACTGCAACTAAGTTATCCAAAACCCTTTTATTTATATTGTCATATACATATACAGTATGTATGTAAATCAAACATGAAAACAGACAAATATTCTTTTTCTTTAAGTGTAAAAAAATGATTCATGTTGTGAAATATTCTGCAGCAAGTGGTTTTATCTTCTTCAGGGTCATACTGGATACGGATATGAATCTATCACACAGACATACACACACTCATTCTCACTTAAGGTCACTTTGAACCTACAGCCATTCCACCTACATGAAAATGCAAGTTGTGGAGCAAAAAGTAAACACGGAGCTGATAAACTGTGAAATCTGATATAGCAATGAATAAACATTTTTGCAGGGCACATGTTCTGATCTTCACAAATGGCCCAGCGAGGAAACCATTTGGCACTTCTGCTTTTATACTAAAATTGTGATCGAATTAATAGCATGAAATATTTTATTTGTATTTTGACTTATATACTTATACACTGAACTTAGATAATTAGCTTGTATATCATTTAAACTTCCTTTACTTCTTGATAATGGCACAGTGGCCATTATTAGAATTCCTAACTTCTTATGTCACAAATTCACAAACATAGATAATTATAATATTTTACACAATGGGTGTTCACCTGCAATGTTCCTTTAGTTTCTTGAGATTTCTTCAGCACCCCCCCGGGGGGGGGGGGGGGG
>JAQMYJ010000010.1:7871474-7891196 GCA_030014305.1 Clarias laeviceps
TCTTTACAGAGCAGAAGTAGCAGAAACATCTCAATATCAACTGTTCAAAGGAGATTAATGCATTTTTTGGACGCCTTTAGCATTCCTTTACAATGTAGAAAGAAAAAAAAATCAGGAACGATCATGGAGTTAGAAAGTGACCCCAAACCTTTAAACGGTAGTGTATATATATACTGTAAGTGAAAATGGAACTTGTGACAGAATTTCTTGTGAATTAAACTGATTGACATTTACAGAAGGCTCTACACGTGGGCTATTAAAGGAGTTCCTGAGAGGCCAGCGTTTCGGACATGAAGCAGGTGGTCCCGATCATGGGTACTGTGAAAACTTTCTATCTTGATGGTTTGTTTGTTAGTTTAAAAAAGAAAGAAGATACAAGTTATAAAATTTTAAGTTTAAAATACAAGTTATAGCTGTTATAAATTTTCTCTAACCTTTATTCTATTTTGTTGTTTTCAGGACAAAATGTCTCCGAAATAAAATAAAATATGTTTTTTCTTTTTCATTAGGAAAATTGCGGCAATTACTTAGAGCTGCATAAAAACAAATCTTTGTGATACTTTCGGAATAATTAATAATAAAAAACAACAACACACAGGGACAATGATCAATGGCACGATGTGATGTGGCCGAACATGAACCGGAGGTATTGTCACCACCCTGAAGTTTATTTTCCAGTAATTGTAAAGTGTTGATTCTTCTTTTAGTTCAGCAACTTGCTGACAACTTCAGTTTTTTTCTAATCAATAAAACACCTGCAATGCTTGCAGAAAGTCTACAAAAAATTCCCGCTACAGTATCACAGCTATAAAAACTCATTCATTCTTTTTTTTTTTTCATTTCTGTTGAAGTTAATAGGACATAAGCCTTAAACAAATCATTCTGCACTGATACTGGAGACTCCTGCAATAAATGTCATATAAATTTCTCTATTCAGGAAACTTACAAAGCTAACTGATTTTTGTTAGTTGTTGTTGCTGTTAAATCACAAGATGTGTTTTTATGGGTTTATGTGGGGGATTAGGAATAGTAGCTATAAAATATTAGAATAAACACATTAGCATAACAAAAATACAAAGATACAAACAAATAAAATTCTGATCAGTGATAATTGAGAATTTGGTCCTAAAAAAAACAGGCTGGATTCAACTTCTCTCTCTTTCTCTTCCTCTTTCCCTCCGAAGGTCCCATTGGTCAGTACTGTGTGTGTATGTGTGGCCAGGCTGGTATAGTTGATGAAGTCATGAAGTGGAGTTTGCTGGTTAAGGACAAGCCTCGAATAGGAGCTAGCTGAGAAAATGCCCGAGCATATAATCAATACATGTGAAACGAAGGCAATCTCTTCACATTTTTTCTTTACAGAAAAGACTAATGAACCCTTGAACTGTGTGTGTGCGTGTGCATGCACGCATGTTTTTCCAAGTATGCCGAGGTCATCAGAATGCATATTTAAAAGGACTGTTTCACTAGAGCTATGACCAGTTTTCGGTACAGGATAGAAAGTAGGCATAAACACTGCTGTATGCATTGTGTTATTGATTAAAACATTAGGACTTGATCTGAAAAACCTTGGAAGGTTTAGATGCAGCAGAACAACCCATCTTGGTCAGATTATCACAGCAACCGGGCATTTTCACATCAATTGTGGTGTGTTAAGTAGGGAAAAAAACAACAATACTTAATCAACATTTAGTCCAAGATGACTTCTTTTTCATCTTTCTTATAGCATCGCTAGTGCCTGTACTCTTATTGTGTTTGAATCTCAGATTTCTGACTCAATTAAACATATGTTAACAAGGAATTGTAATTGTATTCACATAATTAACAAAATAGTTTGAACTAATCATTTGAACGAGGTATAATTCTTATGTCGGCATGGTGGCTTAGTGGTTAGCACTGTTGCCTTGCACCTTCAGGGTCTGTGTTCGATTCCCGCCTCGAGGTCTGTGCGCATGGAGTTTGCATGTTCTCCTTGTGCTTGGTGGGTTTTTCTCCAGGTACTCTAGCTTTCTCCAAAAGCCCGAAGACATGCAGATTCGTCCAGTTGGAGGTCCCAAATTGCCCGTAATGTGTGAATGCATGAGTGAATGTTGACCGGAGGTCCTACTATAGTAATCACCACTGGCCTTCACAACATGCCTGCGCACCAGTGCAGTCCATAAAGACATGGATGAACGAGTTTGATGTGGAACAACTTGGCTGGCCTACACAGAGTCCTGACCTACAGTACTGTATATACATGCATACATTGTACATGAAAACAGTATGGTCAAGAATGAAGTCAAAAATAGAAGAAGTAATAAACAGAAAGTGGGTGTATTTACAGCAATTGCTCTGGATTGAACAGAGTGGTGTATTGTACTGAAAGTACTACCTGTTCATAATGTTAATGGCAAATGGTATGAAACTGTTGTTGAGTCAGGTAGCTTTTGCATACAGTTTTCTATATCGCCATCCAGAGAGGAGTTGAAAACCCAGTGTGGGTGGGCTCTGCAGAGATTTTCTCCGGGCTACTCTCGACCCTTAAAGTTTACAAGTTCAGCATGAAGGGCAGGTCAGTGCCAATGATTTTTCTCTGCAGTCATGACTGTCTGTCATAGTCTGTTCCTCTCTTGTTTGGCTGCTGACCCAAACCAGACAGTGATGGAGGTGCAAAGAACTGACTCGATAATTCTTCTGTAGAACTGGATCAGTAGATATTTGAGTAGACTGGGGAATGCAGCCCTCACCAGGTCCAAAGAGATTGCACCATGCTCTTACAACGCAATAGGAACTTAATGCAGTCTTCTACAACATGGCATAGGTCACTTCAAAAGCATAGGTCACTGCAAAAGCTATGTGAGAACTCCCCTGATGTAGCCGCAATGCAGTGACATCCCAATGACAAGTCAGTCAGAACACCATTCAATCTTTCCTGTGTGTGCCATACTTGAACTACATTAATGAAGTACCACCTTGAGGCATTGGTTACACATTAACTGATTGGTTCCATCATTAATATGTCCCTATTGCTTAGACCATGTACACACCAGACTTTTTTAAAAACAAGTCAAGAAACTGGTTTCTACTAGATTCCTGCTAAGTTGTATAAGATTTGAGTCACCCTATTGAGTACACCCTATTTTTACAGATGTAGTGGGAATATGGCTCAGTGACAGGGGCAGAAGATACAGTCAATGTT
Source organism: Clarias laeviceps (assembly GCA_030014305.1). Taxonomy (NCBI): domain Eukaryota; kingdom Metazoa; phylum Chordata; class Actinopteri; order Siluriformes; family Clariidae; genus Clarias; species Clarias laeviceps. The sequence goes on from JAQMYJ010000010.1 coordinate 7,874,656, forward strand.
GAATGCTCACTTCAAGTCCTGGAAGATGGAGTAAATATATATATGCACATACATATAAGAGGGAGCAGGGGAGGGAGGATTATCATGAAGTGTATTGTCAGCTCAGTTGTTTAGAATGTTTTCAGCTCCAGACTGTTTTGTCCTCACCACAGGGCCAGCTGTTCCACTTCCTTTCTGTATGTAGATTTATCCCCATCATGGATAAAACTGATGACTGTAGTGTTGTTTGCAAACTTCAGAACTTTGACAGAAGTGTCTCTTGAGGTACAGTCATTTGTGTAGAGGGACAAAAAGCAATGGGGGGGAGCACACATCCCTGGGGAGCACCAGTGCTAATTAACTGGGTGTTGGATACAATTTTACCCAACTTCACCTGTTGCGTCCTATCTATCAAAAACCTGGTAATTCACTGACATTTGTGAGCCAGCGCTTGGTGCGGAGGATGGAGTTGAACGCAGGACAAAGGTCTATCAACAAGACTTGTGCATAAGTCCCTGGAGAGTAAAAATGTGGAAGGATATAATGCAGTGCTATGTTTACAGCATCATCCACCGACTTGTTTGCCTGGTAGGTATATGGCAATATGTTTTTTGTCTTGTTTTTTTTTTTATAACTTTTTTTTCTACAGAAAGTCTAAATATTCAAAATCACATACTTATACACAGTGTACCATCCTGTACTAATACTATATACTAAGCAAATACCATACTTTCCCTATGGTATTTTGTAGTATGTACTGCATTATCATTTGATATACAACATATCCTTCAAATATATTTAATATATTTGAAGGATATATTAATATATGTTAATATTTATACCGTATGATCTTTCGAACCAAAGACAGCCAGAATAATTAATTCCAAATGAAATCCCACAATTGTGTACATGGTGTGTAAACATGTTTTTTGTAAGGTGTATAAGCGAAGAAGGCTGCAAGTGCAGGTAAAACAGTGTGTTTTTGAGGTAAAACACTCACTCAGGCAATCAAATCAAACAAGGGTAAACCACTAATCAATATGAGGGACAGACAAGGGTCAGTGACTCAGCAAACAGCATGGTAAGGTTAGGCAGAAATTGCAATCCAATCCAAAGCAAAACAAACACAGCACAGCAATTGAACAGATATGGCTTGGTACTATCTAAAACTTACAACATTTACATTTAGACATCTCCATTTTTCACATGTGTTTTATAGGTTTCCTATTTTAAGTTTCAAACCACTTTTTTTGATTTGCACCAGTGTCATGCTGACGTCCTCAGTTCTACTTGTATGATTTTTTTTTTTTTTTTTACATTAAACAATATAAAAGAAAAAAGCTGGATTTTTTGGTTCATCATGCTGAGAAATTCTTAATTCTTTGAACCTTGTTGCATCTTAGGGTTCTTTATTCTGTCTGAGTCAAGGTCTGGCTGTTAACCTCGCTTTATTATTGTAGCCCATGTGTGATCATGTTAAATGACAGCTCAGCCATTAAAGCTACATTCTAGAGAAGGAATATGAATTTCAGGACCACTAAGAGACTCTTAAAAGCTTTTCTCTGTAATAAAAGCATGTAATTAATTAATAAACGCCAATAGTGTTACTGTAATGTCAATGATGTGAAGGAAAGTCTGGTTCAGACTCCAGGCTGTACTCATACTAAAAACATCTGTATGCGGCAATATATCTGCATTTGTAATATGCACTGACAACAATCTTTGTCATCTTTCAGTTTCTTGACCTTAGCTAGACCTCATTTAAGTTCATAATGCCTTGGCGTGAGATTGAAACTGTTTAATTTTTGTTTATATGATTCTTGAGCCAGCCCTCATTTCTTCATATTTTGTTCCCAAAGTGGCCGATGTCCTGGTTTTTGTAATGTCTAATTTTGTAACCCAAGTTCTTGGCTCTCACTTTCAGTCCAGTCCCTGTTCAAGAGAAATGTATTTTGGTTGTTAAGCCACACAGTGACCTATGGATCAATCAAGCATAAAAAACATTAAACTTTAGGCATGAACTAGTGGAGATGATGACAGATGATCAGTCCAGTCATTAGTACACTGGTTATGCAGATTGCTGTGTGGTTGGAATGGAGAAGAGGGGAAATGAGGCTGCTGCTGAGGTTGTCACACAAACAGTTAATTTGTAAAGCATCTGCAAAGCATTTGTGTCTGATTCAGTTACTTCACTCTTTATCATGGTTCTTCTAAGGTGTGCTCTTAAAGAGTCTCCCACCACTGGGACTTTCATAGAGCCTGCTGCTTTGTGAAACTCTTTTGTGCCATTACAAACAAGTATTTAATTAGGGAACTTCCATCCGCAGAGCACTTGTCTTTTCAATTACTGTACAAAAGTAAATATATTTTACACCAGAATTCCTTGAAGGAGAGATCAACCAAGTATTTAATTTAATTTTAAGACAAACGCTAGTGTCTATCCACTTGGCAAATCTGAATTTCATTTCCTAAGACTTGTTAAACAAGCATGGCATGTTTATCTCCTGCCTTGTTTTTCATGATGGATTGGAAGCCACTAAAAAAAACACTTGAGGCAGGAACTGCAGGGAATTTGGGAGAACTCCTTCTGAGACAAACTGATGTGGCTTATTGCCAGAAGAACACACTCTCGATTCTTCCAGCGGCGATTCCGAATAATGAACGCAACAGGATGCAGCTTCGTGCAGAGACAAAGAAATGGGACGCTTTCATAATTGGGGGAGGTGACACCCCTCGGTCTGCAGGCCAGGCACATAACAGAGAGACACTGTTCCAGATAGGGTTTCTTCTTTCTCTTGAAAAGTTAAGCAAATTTAAACCTCTCATGGAGTGAGATGGCTATTCCCATGTTGTTGTTTTTTGTTAACTCTCTCGAGAAAATGTCATTCTTAGAGATTTCCAAGGATGTACATTTTGCTAGAACATACAGTCGGTTTGTAAAAATATAGCACCAATTAGTAGCGTGACTAACATATACTCAGTAGTAAGTTAGAGTTAAGACTGACAGCTTGGAGGAAATGTTAATACTGAGACAGGTGATCAGGTGGTCCGTGTCGATGGGGATGGGAAGAGATTGTCCTGTCATTTCAGCAAGTTTGAAATAGTTTTGTGATGTTTAGTGGGAGCATAGAGGATTTGGTCCAGATAATTGAATAATTAGATTGGAAAAGTTTTTAACATGTTTTGATTGTGTGGATTGTTTCATTCTAAACAAATCAGCACTGAAATGGAGGTCTTACTAAAGCAGATTGGAGCCAAAAAGAAAGAAAACAATAATTATAAAATGAAATATAAGAAAACATATAAAACAGTCTCACAAGTTAATTAACACGTCTGGAGAGAAATTCTTTGGACAGAAAATGTTTTTCACTGATACAGTATGTGGAATATTTCATGAAAGAATAGGGTGGCTTATAATTCATTCATTTTAAGAAAAGCAGGTACGGAGGTGCCGGTTTTCTTTACAGATCAACGGACAGAAGATGGACACGGGTAGCAGATACTGTATAAGTCAGTAAACTCCTTTACTTATTTTGATTTTACTAGACCCGCACCCACACACACTTGATTGATGTGCTCACTCTTTTTAATGCTTTCCCAGCTCACTGCAAACAGTCATGCAGTACTTAGACACATTCTCATCAGGTGTGCGTTCTTTTCTACTTCACAGACCGACACCAAACCAAGCTCTCGCCACCACAAGCTGCTAAATGGCTTTTAAATTGGCTTCACTGCACCTTTTTAAAAGACAGACATGACGTTATTCAGACATGACAACTATTACAGACCAGTCCACCAGATCTTAATAAAATGAAATGTCTGGCAAAACTTTGCATTTTACAAAGAAGTATCAAAAGGTGCCTTTTTATAATTTGTGTGCACAAGACATTTATTTTATTTAGGAAAAAGTTATTTATCAGGTGCGCCCAAGTTACAAGTTTTTTGTGCATAAACTTAAAGGAAGGCTAGGCTTTTGCTTGAAAGCAGCTGTGTTATTTGCAGTGTTGATTTTCAAAATATATGTCCAACATAAAGGCCTTCACTGCTTTAAACAAACAGTTAATTTGCTTGGGGGTTAGAAAGTGTGCTGTGCACGCACAACACAACAACATGTTCCCATAAGATACTCCCACAATTAAAAAATAAAAATAAAATAAAAAAAACATACCATTTGGGACTTTAATGATGTAGTATTTTTAATAAAACTTAAGATGAACAAAACATATTAAAATATTAATATGTAAGTATTTCAGTATTTTTGATCACTTACAATTAAATTGCAATTACAATCAGCTGATGAAATAAAAATATGCAATATGTTAAGTGAATCAATTAAATTAATTAAATAATCAATTAAGAAAATGGCACCAAAAAACTTAATTATCATATTACAAGTGTGCAGATAAAAAGGCTCATTTATATATCAATAAAAATACAATAGCACCAAAAAATGAAATAATAATTATTATTGTTATTAATTATAATTATTAAAAATACTTCAACTGAGCTATAAGATGCACAATTTCCTTTTATCTGCTTTAAAGTGAATAAATAAATAAATAAAGCAACAGCAATCGAATCCTTCATGTGAATCCTTGTCAATATGAGTGCGGCCCTGCTGATTATAAAGCACAACTGAATCAATGTTAAATATAACTTAAATTAAGCTAGAAAAACACAATGCTGAATTTTCACCTAGAAAAATACCTGACGTCATGTTGTGGTGGTTACATTTTCATCCTTCACTTAACATAATTTAATAAGCAGTTTAAATGTTTAATCAATGCCATGAATCAATGCTTCACAGTGAATTTTATCAAACAACGTACAATCGTGTTACGGGACAACTTGTAAAACAACTATGTAAGTTTAGGCCACACTGTTAACAATGTGAGTAAATAAACACTGCAGGTGCAAAAAAATAAATTAAAATAAAAAAATAAAAAGCTGTGCAATATCTTCCACCATTTAAGGATGTATCAATTCTGAAAATGCACTCATGTGGATAAGATCCTCAGCCGAAATCATTGATTCTGAAAGTTAGAGTATTCAGCGTGGTGTGGAAACTCCTTATCCCGTACCTTAATGATGGAGGGAGGATATAATGACTACAGCAGCGTCTGGAAGGTTTTTTATTTTTTCCATCAGGATCCAACTTGTCACTGACCTGACTCTAAAGTTGCTGAGTGGGCTTGGATAGTGATGTGCAGCCCACGGCAGTGAACACACTCTGTCACACACTCTGTCACACAGCGCTGCTCACTCCAAGGATTGTATTTAGATTTAAAGGAGAACACCGATATCATTAGGTTTTAAAAAATGTAATAAAGAAATAGTCTTGTGTACACCTATAATTTTCATGCAAATTGATCTCAATGAGTAATCAGTGCATTAAAGCAAACTCTAATGAAGAAGACCAAACCTACCCAGTGTAGTCTTGTGCAGCTAAATTTGGCTTCATGTACCCGGAAATACTTTCATAAAAAAAGACATCAAGGTGTTTTCTAATCTTCCATATAAACTCTGATGCCTATATCACATTAGTCCACAGCTCGGTTCTCTTTTGTCCAACATCTACAGTGAAACTAGTCTAATTCTCCATGCAGCCAAACTACAGTTACTCCAAAACTGCCTTTTTTTTCTTTCTGTTTTAGCAAACACAAAGCAAACATTTCCAAAATCTCATTATTTATTTCATGTCTAAGTAGGAATAAGAAGTTTTGACTCGCACCAGTGACTCTGAGAACCATGCAGCTGGAAACTTGCCACAGCCGAGAGCGCTCTACAACTCAACGTAATTATTTGTTTAAGTTGGACCAGCATGAGGTGAAGGGTCAAGTGCCAGACTTAATTGTGCATATTGAAAGGAAAAGAGCCTGTGGCTATGGGAACACACATTATTTTCCCGGCAAATTGCGAGCATTTTCTTAGAGAAAGGACACAAGGCAGATTCGGAAGGGTCTTAAAGGATTAGCCGTGTGGAGAAAAGCCTTTTTAGAGAAATAAGGATGCAATCGTGTGCTGTGTCGATGCAGTCTAATGTAATGCTCCTTATCATACAGGGATCATTATTAGTGTTGATCATTTTAGCAAAACTAGTGCTGAAACATCATGTTGAAACATCCTTCATTAATCCCCCCAAGACCCAGCCTGTCAGAGGGAGCCGTTTAGGTTATTTCAGCGGGAACGTTCTCTTGATCTCACCGAGTCTATCGGGACTTTCATCTGGTTAAAGGCCAGTAATTAGAGTCGCATCGTTTTCATCCTGTCTTTTGTCACCGAGATGAACTGTCTTACCTTGAGCAGATAATTTCATCACAGGTACGAGAAAAGACAGCAGGAACAGGAAAAGGATGAAGGGGAAAAAAATACACTGATTTAATTATGGTACAGACAGTTTGACAATTACAAAGTGTTTTAATCACTACATTGAATTAATTACTTGAAAAAAGCCACAGGAGGGAATGTAGTGATTTTCTCAAATGTCTGCTGTGGTAGGCGTGGGAAACATGCTGGATTATAACGGTTATGTGGCAGGCCATCTGCAGTATGAATGAGTCATTATGCTACACTGGGGCATGGCACGTGAGCTCAAATCAGTAGATTTATTTATTTATTTATTTATTTTATCAAGTACTGATGTAGAACTTAATATGTCTGTGCTCGTTAAGGCCGTATATGCAAGCAGTCAGATATGAAGCACATGGAACAACCAAGACATTCTGTAATGCGAATATGAAGGGTTTCATCTCTAGAAACTGAAACTAAATAAATCAATTGATTAGAAAAAGATGAGGAAAGAAGATGAAAAAGTAATATATATATATATAAAAAAAAAAAATGCAGGATACCAATGTGACCTATCGAGTGGGGTTTATTGGACATTACATCATGGTGTATAAAATAAAGGAAATGGGACCTGACCTGGTAACACTTTCCCCTCCCTTCATTATTTCTTGTGATAAGATCTTCAAAAGACGTCATATGTCTACCATTAATTTTAACAGGTCTAAGATATGCTTTTACCTGATTTTTTCTTCAATTTTTGAGAATAATTCTCATTGAAGTGATGAACTCAACTAATGCCAGAGTAGCCCCCTGCTTTAGACCCAGTGTAGTCTATTCTAAAAGTAAAAGTGACCTGTCTCTCAATAGCCGGTTGGGGAGACGCGGCCAGCTAATATCCAGTAGTTTTTATAACCTGTTTCTAAAAAGGAGAAAAGTCCCTGATGGCATTCCAACTTTTCCAACACTTTGTGTCCTTTTTACAAAATCCCAGTCCCATTTTATCAAGTCTAAATTGTATATATCTAAATGGTACCTGTATTAATAATATGATCATTGGAATATTACTTCAATATACAATATTACATATAATAATACAATATTACATACATATATTAGATTACTGGGTCATATTATGGTACTTACTGTTTTAGAACTCTCTATATTTTATTCAAAAAATTTTTTGTAGTTATATATCACTTTTCCTTTCTACTCGATAACAACTGTGAGCAACTGTAACCAAGAATAAGCTATTTCCCTCTGGGATTAATAGAGTTATAAAAAAAAAAGTCCTTTGAATAAAGTCAGTGAAAAACTTTATAATACTGAATATGCATGAATTTATTGACTGCATCACTTGCTGGCCATCCAGTATTTATTATTGAATTTCGGAAATAGAACCAATTTAATTTGTTAGACAATGTCACCGGGCAGGTAGAAACAAAATGAAGTGCACAAAGTGTGTTCTGTTCACATCTCTATTAAAAAAAAAATACAAACAAACAAAAAAACTTATATATATTGATAATATGTGGTTCCATTTCTGTGCCGACGGATATCTTTTAGTTGTTTCTGTGACAGTTATTTACAGGTTAGGGTTGCCAGCTTGACACCCGATTGTATCTGAGCACTTCCGGGTGAAGGCCATGCTCAAGGGTCCAACAATGAGGCTCGAACCGGGGACCTCCTGGTCCAACCGCTTAAACACCGAGCCACCCCTGCCCCGAGAGATACCAAGGAGTGGCACTGAATTATTCTACAGTATGTGGCATGGTGGCATAGTGGTTGAAAATGGAGTTTGTACAGTATGTTCTCCCCATGCTTGGTGGGTTTCCTCTCACAATCCAAAGCCGATTAGGCTAACTGGTGTTCCCAAATTGCTCATGGTGTGTGAATGAGTGTGTGGGGTCTGCACATGTGTTCCCTGTGATTGAGTCAGTCCAGGTTGAACACCGCCTCATGCCTTAAGTCTCCTGAGATAGGCTCCAGTCTTATCCTATCACTGTATAGGGTAAGCAAAATACAAGATGAATGAATAAATTATTTCTTATAAATGAATCCTTATTTTCTAATTGAGTAAAACAAATGATTTGCAGTACTGCATAATATTAAGAGCTCTATGTTATGCTTTATACAGTATGTATCAGTTTACTGTATATGAACCTGAAAAACTGGCTATGTGACAATGGTATTCAGCTACTGGAGCCATGGCGTGGGTCATCTCCAGACCTAAATTAAATAGAAAACTGCTGGACAATGATGAAGAAATCAGTTGCAGTCAAAAAAAAATTTCTGTATATGATGTTTAGGAAGCAAGCATGCATGAACTAAACCTGTGAAACCAGAGTACTGTACACATCTTATTGACTCTAAGCCCAGTCGGATCCAGCAGGTATTGAAGAATAAAAGACTTCATATTAAATATTGATTGCTTTGTAGCAATTTCGTTGCATAAAATAAATTATTTTAAGTTCAAAATTTGAGGACGCCATTAAAACATTGAATTTCACCTTTGTCTCAATACTGGCCAGCACTGTACAGTTTCCTATTTTATTATTATATAAATGGTAATATAATAGGATGAGTCCATTATAAACCTGAGATTTGAATTACAGACAGAATTGCTTTTAGAGCTGCTGTTTAAGAAAATTAATAAGGACCTTCTGACCAATCAGAATATCTGGACGGGACTTTGGATTTCCGTCTGCACTGAAAAGTATCCAGTGTCAGTAATGCAATTTTGGAGATGTGCAGAAGACTGCAATCCATTAAACTGAATGTGAAAAAAACTAAACAAAAACAAGGGATATATTTTAAATTTTTTGCTAGAATTTTAGCTCTTCTAACATATTTTCAATAAATCAAATGTAGACAAATTGGGTCCAGGTCAGGGGCTTAATTTGGCCAGTCAAGAGCGTTTCACTTTCTACCCCTCTGAAACTTTGTAAAACTATTTTTTGAGGCTATACTTTAATCTAAGTTTGAATATGAGCAGGCAAGCTACTTCATAAAATTCTGTACTGTGATGTATACTGTATATTAATATCCATCTCATCGCTTCTAAAAGCGTCCTTCCAGAACTCAGACTTTTCGATTTTTTTTCTTTTTTTCAATTTAAAGAAAATATAACCTGACCTTTCTGTAAACCCTCTGACTTAATGCTGCTGCATTCATTTATCCTGATTTTATACTCCCTTGGCAGCCTGATTGACACTTCCTTGGTCCTAATATTGAAAGACGACACCAGGCTTCAGATGCAAATGTCACATTTTGCCTCTACACTTTTTATCTGGTATATTGTTATTAGCACGAAATAATGATAATGGTTCGCGTTCAGTGCTTCCATTGGTGCTTTATGGTTAAATTAAATTGAAGGACTATGCATAAATTTATGCAGATTCATATGGGTCTAGGGCTTCAATAATTTTCCACATCAAGCATCAGAATGGGAAAAATGTCATCTTGGTGACTCTTCTAACACTTTAAGAGTTCTAATCTTCTTGCACTTTCAAGCCCAGCAACATAAAACAGTGAGCAAATGGCATTTTAGGAAGGGTTAACGCTGGTTTAATGACAGAGGTTAGAGAAGAATGGACAGGCTGGTTTGAACTTAAACGGCCAAAACATGGCATGTGTGCCTATGTAAAAAAGTACATTTTCACATAGTATCATATAACACCATTTTTCATAATACTTAATTCTTCGAATCTCCTAATCCATGCTTTGTTTTTTGTAAATATGTATACACATTTATACTTTTATCAGATAAAAAGAAACACATTTGCTAAATAAAAATTCAAGCCGTAGTGTCCTTAACTTTTTTAAATTCAAATCTATTTATGGTCTTAATTGTCATTCAGATGAAACGATATAATGAAAAGACATAAACCTGAAAAGTGTATTATTCTAAAATGATAAATTGTTAAGATATTGCAACATGAATTTGACATGGTTACGGACACGGATTTGAGTTTTTTTTTTATTTTTTTTTTAGAAAAATGCTTCATTTTGCATATAATGCTTTAATTTAAATGAGAATTTTTACAGGTCACTAGAAGCTTACACCAATTTTATCAATACACAATAAAGAAATATAAATAGTTTGCATTTTAACTAATTATTATTCGAAGCGAGACAGTTTAATACTAAAAAATGGCCATTTTGGGGGCACATATAAATTCATCACTCCAAAACGGCTGAAGTTAGCAACTTGAATTTTTTAGTAAAGCAAGATTGGTCACTTTGGTCATATTACAATTCTTTGGCACTTCTTTGGTACGAATATTTTCTGTATTATATGTATAACAAAAAAGGAACACAATACTGTTTTAGCCGAATGTATGCATGAATTTACTTGCCAGCATTTATTACTAATGTTTTGGAAATAGAACCAACCAATACTTGGTTGGTGCTTTGGCTGAAAGAAAGGCTACTGTATCTCAAAAAGCAACTCTTTACAAAAGTGGTAAGCAGAAAAGCATCTCAAAACACACTTGTGTGTTGGAAAACAATTGAAAAACCGTCTAGTACCCCATTTCCTAGGCTCACTGGAGAAAAGTTTCCTGTGCTGTTTGCTTAAATATATTTCAAAAGATGTAAAATACTTGCATGCACAAGTACGAGTGTGCTAATCGTAACACTGTCATTCCTTATCTCAACGAACCCTGACTATAATAAAGAATGTGTTCTTACAGTATAATTGAACGCTCTTCATTCAAACAACTTTTCTCATCAGTCATCATGTGCAACTGTCCACCCGGCTATAAGCGTGGCAATTCTCCCTCCTACTGCTGCCCACAACTTATACAGATTAGCCCATCATTGAAGGCCAGAGGTCTTTGCGAGAAGAAAAACAGCTCACTAATGGCATTTCAGAGCCAATATGGAAGAAGAATAAGAGCAGCCTTGATTAATATGGTTGTAACAAAGACCTCGAAGATGGCAGAGACAGCCTGCGGCCAAAAAAAAAAAAAGATTTTTTTTTTTCTGAATTATGACCAAAGATGACAACAGGATGATCATCAATTCATCATCTCTGTGTATGTGACAAGAGTAGAAATTACACATATACATAACTAGTGTTTGCTATAGTTATATATACATGTAGTTATAGGTGGCTGCTAAATTTTTGTAGTACAAGAATCTCAAAGGCAAATTGATTACAAACACAAAAATAATTTGATTAGTGACACATTAGTGTGAAGAACAATCCATTTGGGCGTGGTCCTTTAGTTAAATCCTGTACTAATAATGATTTAACAGAAAACCATTTAACACTGAAGATGAGGAACTCTTGCTATATTTGCAATGTGCATTCAAATAAATTGTTGTTCTGAAATGATATTTGTACAGTATTTTTGTTGTTGGCCATGTGCACATTTTGTTCATGCAAGCTGTGTTTTTGTCTAAACAAAGAGGGACCTTTCATATAACTTAATAGGCTGACCATGACCATGATAAAGCAGGTAGTAAAGATGAAATGCAATCCCAGTCCTGATACACACCTCTAATTCACCTCTAATCATACTATGAACATTTATCTTAACAGATTTTAATGGCTTGTTTTAGACATTTCTAATCTGTTTTAAATCATTCAGACAAAAAACAAGTTAAATCTGCACCTCTGGCTCTAAATAGCTTCATTCACTGGCTGGACTATTTGAATCAGTTATACATCTGGAAAAAAAAAACATGAAATAGTTAAATACAGTCAAATCTGTAGTGTCAAGTATTATTATTAGTCAAAAGTTGATTATTAAACCTATTTCTAAACCTTTGTCACTAATTTCCAACCGTGAAATAGTGTTGTTTTAGTGTTGATTTTTTTTATTTCAATATTCCATATCAGAAAATTGAAAGCTTAATGAAATGTGTGAATACATCTAATAAAAGTGCCTAATAGTGTCTCGATTCTATAATCTTTCATTTATAATGAGCTTAATTTGTTACAAGTAATCAAGATGTAATTTAAGTGTAAACTTTCATCTTTAATTCTAGGGGATTTACAAAAATTTTGCATGAACAGTTTAGAAATTTTCTTTTTACAAACTCCCACCGACTTGCTGAATATCCTCTGTTGAGGTGCCTCAGTTGATGCTTGTTTATAGGACTTTCTGCCATCAATTTTGTCTTCAGTAAGTAAAAAGCACACTCCATTTAGTTGAGATCAGGTAACCTTTTAAGAGCATTCCATTTATTTGCCTTAAGAAGCTCTCAGGCTGCTTTTACAATATGTTTTAGGTCAATATCCATCTGTAGTTGATCCATAAGTGCTGCCCTTTCAGGTTTTTTTAGCATTTGATTTTCAGAATTTGAGCAGAAAGTATAGATCTATACACTTTAAACTCCATCCTGATACTTCTATGAGCTGTCTCATCATCAGTAAATACCAGTGACTTCATTCTACTAGCTGCCAAACATGCCCATGTCATAACACTGCCTCGCACATGATGCGGTTTGCTTTAGAACATGAGCCCTTCCTTTCCTTCTTCTTATTCTTCTTTTCACACCGAATTATTCTTGGTTTTATCTGTATATAAATAATTCTTTTGATTGTGTAAAGCTGCTTTGCGACAATGACAATTGTTAAAAGTGCTATACAAATAAAATTGAATAAAATTGAATTAAAGAATCTTGCTCTGTTTTTTTTTTACATTGTTTTTTTAATATGTTTTCTAGGCGTATTTTATCTACCCTTTCTTTTCTTGAGTGTTCCCGGTGGTTTACTATAAATCTTGAAGTAAACTGTCTGCATTTACATTCATGAAGACATCTCTTGATTGATTATGGACATTGACAATCATACAAATACAGTACCTTCTCAACTTGGCCAGATGTTGTGAAGGAGTTTCCTTAATCAATGAAATTATTCTGCAATCATGCATTTTACTCTAGTTGAGTTTGCATTCTCTCTTTGACAGGTCATATTTTTAGCCTATAGAAATGATGGCCATCTCATTTACATTGGCACATCTGTGGACCATATCTTGAAAGTTCTCATGAACAGATACTAAATATAAAATCAACACTTGAATTCAACTCCAAACTTTTTATCTTCCTAATTTGTCATTAAATAATGAGAAAGCAGGTCAAACCTGGCTATGATACTACACACAATCATTATCTGACCTTTTTTAGCTAGTAAAACTGGAAGGACATTACAAAAATGGCTAAACAATTCCTAAACTGTTAATACAGTATTTTTGTTAAAGTCATTAAATTAAAGTTAAAAGTCGACACTTTAATCACATCTTGACTGCCTCATTTCAAATCTATTAAAGTGGCATACAAAGGCAAAATAAGAAAAAAACTAAATTTGTGTCACCGTCCATATACTGTACTTATTTTGCTTCTCATTTCCTCTCTCTCATCTCTACTCACGAGTAACAACCGAGGAAAAATCCATCTTATATTTCCCGAGGTCCACCATAAATTAAAGGCATGGCCTGCGCTCACAATGACCGTTCTCATAGCTTCATTATCACATCTTGCCAGCTCTGCTGTAAGGAAATGTCTGTCTCTGTCAGCCTGCCCTCATCAGGTAGCTCATTCAGAAGGTCATGCTAATTAACTCAGGCACTAGTTCAAAGGAATGGATTAATTGCTCAATTAAGCCTGAACATGATGTATATTTAGTCTTAAATGTGGTTATTAGAGCTTTCATTTCTGGTTGTTGATGTGATTCTTCTTTCTTTTTTTTTTCTATTTCTTTTTTTAACTTTATAATGGCGGATAATTTTCTTTTTAAATTATAATGGCTAGATTTCTCTGAGCTGAGTAATGAGGTTAGTTATACCTGTGACTGACTAATTTTTTATTTACTTTGAAATTCTGTTACTTCTCTTACTTCTTTGCAATCTGTAGTGTTTGCATTGAAGCCTGACAGAACAGCAATATTTGCATTCTGTTCTAACCAAATTGGAATACAATATTTAGACCGAAACATTGGCATAGTGTTTTCTGTCACCTTTTACTTCCAGGGACTTGGTTTAATTCCCGCCTTGGGGTCTGTGTGCATGGAATTTGCATGATCTTGGTGGTTTTCCTCTGGGTACTCCGGTTTCCTCCCTCAGTCCATAGACATGGAGATTTGGCTAACTGGTGTTCCCTAATTGCTTGTAGTGTGTGAATTCGCATGTGTGTGAGTGTATGTGTGCGCCCTGCAATGGATTGGCCAGAGATCCATACACTACCTTCTTGCGACCCAGTACACAGGATGAAGCAGTATAGATGATGAGTGAGTACTCAGAAAGAACAATGTGTGTGTGTGTGTATTTTAAACAGATAAGTCATATATGACTAGGTTAAACCGTTAGAGCCAGAATTTATTCACAAGAACCCTGTATAGTGCTGGCACTTATGACTCCCCCCCCCCCACCCCCACCCCATGCTGCAGGCAAAGAAATAGTGCTTATATTTGATTGGACTTTTTTTTTAGCAGAGACCAAAATTTTTTTATTTTATTTTTGTCTGTTGTCAGGGTGCCCATGTTCAGCGCTTCAGAATATCAATTTCTTCAGTAATTTTACACTCTACAGTGGCCCATATAAAAGTAGGCACACAGGAGTTTAGGAATTTGTAGTTTTTCATAAGTATTAGTTTTAATACCTGGCCCGCTAGGTTTAAAAGTTATAATGTTAATGTGGCCCGGGGAGCTTAAAGGAGGATTCAAGGGGGCCCTGTGTGACAGGGGGCCCTTAAAAGTGCCATGAAAATTGAGCGCTGATTATGGTAGTTGTATATACTGTAGTGTTTTTTGAATTTGTTTAAAAAATAAAAAAAGAACACATTTGGTTATACAGTTTATTTTGTCTCTGCACTAATGTTATTGTTGGGAATTGTGATCTGATAGCTTAGCAGGAGACTCACACCCCTTTCACCCTTTTCCAATTAGTCATCAACAGTTATACAAACTGTTTTACAGGATTATGATGCTCTACACACAGAAACTGAATAATGTCCGGAAAACTCTTGACAGATTTGCGGCAATAAAATAATTAGTTTTGGGAATGTTTGAGAAGTCTTTTTCCATTCTGTCAAGAGAATGGACTGTGAGAAAGAGTTAATAATAATAATAATAATAATAATAATAATAATAATAATAATAATAATAATAATAATTAAATTTTAGGCTAATAATTCCATTTTTAGGCTATTACTTCGACATATGGAATGAACGAAACAGATAAAAAACTATGCACTAGCATTAAGAGTGTATCAATACACTCCAACTCCTTACAAGACAATGGTGTATTTGCAGTCGAGTCAAGCTTTACAACAAACAGCAGTTAAGCATAATGCTGCTACTCAAAGGGAACATAATGTTGATGAGCATTTAATGATTGGCACATCAGATTGGAATCATTTCTTGGTGTGTAATCTGCATTCTGATGAGTGAAAAGTTATATTAATCTATCTGTAAAGGGAGACGCCATTTCCATGTTGATTCATGCTAATTATATCTGATGCAAAAACACCGACCTTGAAATATGTACGTACTGTAGTAATCGTGTTTTCTCTATAGGGAACAGCTTTAAGCACTGCTGGGAGGTCGATGATTCCACAGCATAAAGATAAACGAGATCTGCATAAAGAATCGTCTCCCTCAGTTTAATGAATACTTTCAAAATAATCAGTTGTTTCATCATGAACGTGTATAACATAGCTCCAAAAAAAAAAAAACACAGTGATTTTTTTTTTTTAGCCAGTTTGTTCTTCACTTAAATGCCTGAAATCTCTTTACAAACCTAGCTCCCACTGTCTTCCCCAAAGGTCCTTGATCTCCATTCGCACAGCAAAATTGGAAATCAATTAAAGGCAGAAGATGAAGATGTTCTCTTCAAGCGTACACGCACGGTCAACATGATGTTAAAGATCTGACCTCTAGTTCTGGATCTTCCGCTTGTTACTCCTCCACATGGTTGGGCGAATCTTAAATTAACAGCCTTATCTTCTATCTTTGAAAAAGTGTCAGATTAGCAAGTTCAAAAATATGGTGAATCTTCGTAATTGTATGATGCGGTGCATCATTTACTTGCACTTAGAAATGTAGAGTACTGTACTGTGCAAGAGTTTTCAAATTCAAAATCAAATATTTATTCGTCACAAACACAACAATACACAGTATGAAATGCTTACACGATGTAAAAAAGGTTATTAGACAGGCAAATGATCAAATAAAATCAAATTTAAGAATTATAATATGTTGTCATTTTGTTAGAATAAAAAAAAAAAAAAAAATATATATATATATATATATATATATATATATATAAAAA
>JAQMYJ010000010.1:7905307-7917961 GCA_030014305.1 Clarias laeviceps
TTTTTATACTTCCGGGTTCGCGACCGCATTACTTCCGGGTCCTAGTGCCGGCCGCGGACCGAGTGTGCATGACACTATTTAAAATCAATGAAGTTATGATTTACCGCTAAGTAAGTGTATTACATTCTTTACAGTGCAAGAGTTAATCTTCTCCCCTTCTCCTCCCCTCTTGTGCTGAGATAAGGATCTTAACCAGGTGGTGAAGTGTTCTCCTTTTATCCAGAACAACCATTAATGTGACTCATTAGTTGTCTGTTCTTCACTACACTACCACGTGCAAGAGAGATAGATGGATGGAGAAAGACAAATGGCCATAAATAATAGAACTATCTTTTGAAATTCTTACCTGCATGAAAACATATCAAAAACAAAAGTGACAATTGTGGGTCATCTGTTCCAGGCACGTCAGGAATGTTCATTGGTGTGTGTATGAGAGAGGGAGAGAGAGAGAGAGAGAGAGAAAGAGTCAATGTCTCTAGGGGATCCTCTCACCTCATGTGTGTCCCATAGGAGGAGGTGCGGGAGCGATTAAAGTGTGTGTTTCGACAGGTGTGAGAGCTTGTTTCGCACCAGTGCACAACAAATAATTGTGTGTGTGTGTGTTTGCGTGTGAGAGAGAGAGAGAGAGAGAGAGTGTGTGAGGCCATTTGCATGAGCATATTTGTATTGCCATGTGTTTATCTGTGAATATTTGCACTAAGGTGACTGCAGTGTTAAACGTCCATTTGCTCTGACTTGAAGAATTAAAAAATTAGAGCTTATCTGTGAATTAGTTATCACTGTATCTGTTTAACACACACACACACACACACACACACACACACTAAATATAGTTTTGAGACATGTAAATGTTCTCCCTTTTATGTAAAGGCTATAAGAAGGCACAAGATGGTGGACTAGATTGTTTCTTTAGGTGGTACTTTGGAGATTTTTGCTTGATCTTGATCACACTGATAAACCAACAAGAATTTGAAATGTTTCATGAACCATCCACAATATTAAGTGCAATTATAATTGGATAAAAACACAATGCTCTTCATAAATAAATAATTGTAATTGTTGCAAATTGCTATTCTAAACACTTCCGGGTGTGACATGTACTGTATACCTCTTAAAAAACTCTACTTAATATTTTGAGGCTACGTTATTGATTTACGTAGCTTTATACAAAGATCATCCACAACATTATCATGATGGAACATTAATAACAATGTTTTATAATTGAATAACAGTGATTACCAATAATGTACCAGTAAACTGGTGACAGGACCATGGACACCCAAGTGGGGACCAAAGGTCAATATGTTGTCCGATCCCACAGAAAAAGTCGATGTAGCACAAATTGCTGAGAAAAAAAGGTAATTGCTGGCCAAAATAGAAAGATATCAGAACACTCAGTGAATCAGAGCCTGCTGTTTATGAGGCTTAGCAGGCAGAGTCCCAGGTCCTCCAAATTCCCCAGATCCTGACCTATGGGATGAACTGGACAAGCAAGTCTGATCCATGGAGGGACCACCCTGCCACTCACAGCACCCAAAGGATCCCCTACTCTCATCCTGGTGCCAGACACCACATGGAGTCATGCCCTGATGATCCAGTGCTGCCCTGTCAGCACAAGAGGAACCCAAACTCTAGGATGTTTTAATGCAATGGTTGAGCAGTCTATGTGAATCAAATCTCACCAACTTAATCAAGACTCACCAACTTAAGTTGCTGTATTATAAAAGAGTAAATAAGGTAGGTGTACATGGACATATGGAGCTACTATAGCAGTACAAGTTGAAGAGGTTCAAGAACATTCAAGGAATCAACTAATAGTGTTTCCTTTATCTTAGTGACTTGTTCAAGCTGTCCACATTGTTCATGAGTGAAGCACAAAG
This sequence comes from Clarias laeviceps, assembly GCA_030014305.1. NCBI lineage: Eukaryota > Metazoa > Chordata > Actinopteri > Siluriformes > Clariidae > Clarias > Clarias laeviceps. The sequence continues at coordinate 7,907,188 of JAQMYJ010000010.1, forward strand.
CAGCTTGATATACCATATGCACGTTGTTCTTACATTGAACAACGCGCATATGGTATATCAAGCTTACCATAAGCTTACATTGTTTTTACGTTGTTCTTATGTTGTTCTTTACGTTGTTCTTTACAACGTATTCTATATTAATGATGATTGTTATGAATAATGTAAGCTGTAATGAAAATGTTCATTTATTTAGATTTATCATATTGATTTGTGATGTGAGATGCACCCATATGACCCATTTATCAGCTTATACAGTACAATACCACTTTATACTGTACTGTACCACAGTTCAATACAGTAGAAGGCTTAATGAGGAAGAAGTAGACAGAGTCTCCAGTAAGCATGTAGGACTGCTTGATTAAGACAGTGTGAAAAATTGTGGATGATTCATACAGTATGACAGTGTGGTGCAGCATATTAAATATGAGGTGCACAAACCGTAAAACGAAAACATGACAGTGACCACAAGCAATTAAACACAAGCACCATTTATTTGAAAATGTCATATTTATATATTGAATTACACTTACAAGTGTTTTTGTACATTTACATAGACCAAGTATGCAATTTAAAGGTGAAATGTTGTGATTCTGGTAAATTAGAAATTCTAAGAGTTGATGAGGCTATTACCTGTACTGTGCTTTAAGTCTTGTGAATGTCAATCAGGTTATATGCTTTCGTTCACTAGAAATGTCGTCACAAATCCTGGTTTGACTTGAATACCCCTTATACAAAAGTAGCAAGAGTATCATTGTTTATTTTCCATACTGTATGCTGGTGTAGTTTCAGTCTTTGTCATTGTGGCTACAGTAGGTGTGACGCATTGGCTGGGACATAAACCCAACTCTTCCAGGCGAGATTGCCGTACCATTGAGCCTACTGTACCTACCTTTTATTGGCATTATTTCAAGAATGTTAAACCTAACTTCCAAGGTATGATATTAAAAATGCACACTGGAGCTTTAATCTTAATCCTTAGTGTATGGATACAATGTTAACTTTCGGGGTGTAGGTCCAATACTTAGTGCATAGTATAGTTCCAGTCATTGTCTGCAAGGTAGACGTGTATTAACTTTAACATGTAGATGATAGTTCCTGTCCTGAACTCTAAAGGGTACTTTACACTTAAAAATGCAATCCTAATCCTAAGAGACTGACATATAGTGTACGGTTTTAAGACTAATCGGCAGCACATACTTACAGTCTTAAAATGTTTTTAATCCTAATCTATAAGAATCAATTCTTGTTTAATGTGCAATGTGAATGTTAATTTAAATATGCAGATTTTAATTAATCCTGTACCATCAAAACCACTTGGTCCTAATCTATATAGTATAGTTTACAAACTGCATGTCTTAGCCACTTTTAGACATTTAGATGGGCCGCCTAGCTGTGTGTACATAAAGCATTCCCTGCTTCTTCTATTGCTGGATTGACCTGGCTTTAAACAAGCCAATTAGATTTTTTCCCAATTGTGATCTCATATAAGAAGAGCCCATCCCACTGATAGTTGCTCAGCTCTGCTGTTTTCTGGAGGGGTGTGGCTTAGGAGTAGCTCATTTACAGTATATAGCAGCTGAAATTACGCAATTTGGAGGAGAAGTGAAATAAAGGGTTTGAGGTATATAAAAAAAATTTTGAGCCATATTTCAGCAGGAACAGAAATACTTTTGGGGATATGTGAGACCTGTTCACGCACTCATCATCTCTACCACTTTATCCTGTGTACAGGGTGACAGGGGGCCTGAAGCCTATCCCAGGAGACTTAAGGCACGAGGCAGGGTACACCCTGAACGGGGTGCCAATCCATTACAGGGCACATACACACTCGCATACTCATTCACTGTGTTAGCCGGTTATAGCAAAATATGCGACCTTTAAATAAAGAATTCTGACATCGAGCTGGCAACCCGACCCCTTAAGTAACTGTCACACAAATTACGCCTATATCTCCAGAGTGGGGCGTACCCGTCGCCCCGTGTGCCGGATGGCATGTGGACAGACCGAAATATGAAAAAAAAAAAAAAAAAAGCAAGATTGCTTTAGCCTGATCCGCTGTAATGTACCTAATGTAGAGTACCATTCTAATCCTAATCTGCAATTCCAATCCTAAATCTGAAGATACTCAACCAGGCAGCAGAAACACACTTTTCCATTTGGTATGCTTCAAGTTAGCTGTGCGTGTGCATTATGAAGATTTACACACACAAGGCAAACACATCTGCATGCTCAATGTGATTTATGGCAAAGGAAATACCTTGCCTAGTTGATCATATAACTTGATTATACACAAAAATTTACCGTTCAAAGCATGAGATGTAAGTAGAAGGGGAGCTGCATATTAAAGCATGGCACTGACACAGGGAACCTTATGCAGCGGTGTGGAGCTGTTGCTCCCCCTTATGGTTGGAGCTGTTAACTGCAACACTCGGAGTGTATAGCGAGAGAGAGAGAGAGAGAGAGAGAGAGAGAGAGAGAGAAATCATTGGTAGAGAAGAAAAATACAGTACACATCTGCCTTTTGTTTTCTCATACTCTGTCTGATTCCTTCCATATCTTACTCTGTGTCCTTTGTTTATCTTTTCTGTCTGATTTCCCAAATGCTCTTTCAATATCTTTCATTTTTGTGCTCTTTCTCCTTTCATTTATGCTCTACCTTTCTTGCTCTCAGCATGCTTTTTCTTTTACTTATTCATTTTTTTGCTCCAGCTTTTACCCTGTTGTTTTCTTTTTCTATTACACTCCTGTCCTATTGTTCTCCTGCCTCCGCTTGCTTTGTCTCTTCACTTTATGCCCTCTTTTTTCCATCACAGATGAGAACAGGGCACATAATAGAATCCTTGCGATGGTCCTTAGAAGACCGAGCCACTTTTGAAAAGCCAAATGTCAAATGGAGGACTCTCAGGAGGTTTGGGGGTGGTGGGGGTGGGGAGTATTGGGACAAAGGTATCCATACGGGTACTAAGAGTCCATCTAGAAGCCAGTACATCCACTAAATGGCACCTCTTCTGGGATGGCAGGGTAAAAGGGGTGATTGACATTTATGGACACATGGCTCAGACTGCGTATGAAAGGTATACAAGATAAACCTGAACCCTCCTGATCTTTTCAGCATGAATGAACGGTAGATTCACTGAAAGTAGAGCATTTGTGAAGTTTCCCCTCAGAAGTCTGATTGATCTGGCTGATTATTTTGATATATTGCACATTTTAAATAGATTCTGCGATAAAAGTTATATAAGACACAGCTGGGGTCAGGTACAAAATAATTTCTGAGCAGCGAACGCAAGAAAGGCAAGCACAGAGCTGATTTCAGAACTGCTGCAAACGTCAGTGTTAAGCCAGTACAAAAGCTTCATTAAAATGCTCCTTAAAAACGACCTTGAGCGGGCTATGGATATAAGTGCCTTCCTCTCTCTGTCTCTGTGCGTGCATGCCCCCAGCCTTTTATAGGCATGAATGCTTGTCTAGCCAGCCAGACCTCAATAAAAAAGCCCTCAGTTGAATTTGTCTTATGAGACAGATGATACAGATCGACTTGTGCACAAAAGCTTTCGTTCTGGAAAAAAAAAAAAAAAAGCAGGCAGCTGCAGAAGGAAAGAGGCAGTGGATCAGATAGCATGTATAAGGACAACCACAAAGAGTGTGGTGTACAATAAGATCATAAGTTTGGTGTCATAAAAAAGACAAGTTGTTGTCATGAGAATAAAAACTACAGACTACGCTCTTAAGTTTTTTGTGAGAGAGCAACTGTTGCCTATCCTTTTCATTACATGTTTGATAGACAACATTCCCCGAGGTGCAATAATTTGTTTGCTCATTTTGTTTAAAGCACTGATAGGCTCGCTTTGACTAAGTGATACATCATTTATCATTTATTCCCCTGATCTCATGATAACATTTAGATAAATGCTTTTCCTTTTTTTTTTTTTTTTTTTTTTTGCAGAATACAATACAATATATCATCTGGTTTTAACCAATTCATAAACAACTTTCAGGTTCTGCATTTAAGAAGTTAGAATGTACAGTATTGCTCATAACCGTAATTCTGACTTGGGATATTCGGATACATGAGTGACTAGTTATTCCAGGTGTTTCAGTGGCGTAGTGATTATAGCACTGTTGCCTTGCACCTCCAGGTTAAAGGCTTCGATTCCCACCTCGGTTCTGTGTGCGTGGAGTTTGCATGTTCTTCCTTTGGGTACTCTGGTTTCCTCCCACAGTCCAAAGACATGTTAATTGGTGTTATGTAGTGTGTGTCCAGTGAGGAATTGGCACCATGCCCAGGATGTGCCCCAAAATTTCCTGGGGTAGGCTGCAGGCTCCCGCGACATGTATCCAAGATAAAGTCCACATTATACACAATGAATCATTTTAATCCTACTATGCACATTACAGTTGTTATCCTAAAGAATATTACAAGGCAAATTCTAATATTGAGTACAGCTTGAATTTAAATCCACACCGAATACCTGTAGTTTCAAATCCAAAGGGTATTACAGTGCAGCAATATACAGCATACATTTAGTCCTAATCTCCACAGTACAATGCTAGGTCTAATGGAAGCACATGTTGAGTTATTATATCATATTGTAATAGTTGTTTGAACCTGAGCTAATTCTACCACTCAGTTGAGCTGTTTCTACCGCTCTATGGTCCGTAGCATTCTACAAGATATAAAGTAGATCTAATGCCCAAGAACATTTGTGTTGTTGCAGAACCACCCAATACGCTAGCATTTTTTATTATTTTATTTTTTTTATTGATACTTTTACCATGAAGTAACATCTCAACCATTTGGAGGCCTACAGGGGAGTTAAAAATTAAACATTGATTGCTCTAATAAAATAAAAATCTATTTCCTTTTTTTTCTTAGATTAGATTAGATTAGATTAGATTAGATTCAACTTTATTGTCACAGCACTTGTATGGTAAAAGGCAACAAAATACAGTAGTGAGGTTGTTAAAAGGTTAACATTCCAGTTTTTAACAAAGAGTATAGTCAATAGTATAGTGTATTACTGTTTCAATTGCAGATCTAAATTTCAGATTAGGTTTAATTCCAATCTTAAAGAGCTGTACAATTCATGTTTTGATGTAGAGTATAATTCCAGTCCTTAAACTACATATTATAGTATCAATCCCTAAAGGTTACAGTTCTAATTCTAACAGAATTCAAGAGTACAATTAGAATAATCTGCCCAGTCTAGTACATGGTTAATATGTTAGTAGAGGTTTAGTTCAGATCTGTAAATTACAGATCCAGTCTTTATTTAAAGTTTGTGGAGTATACAGCAGTTATAGATTCATCCTACAGTCCAAACACACACAGTCTTGTTTGATTTGTTTGTTTCCAAATTGCCCGTAGTGTATGAGTGTTTGTACTTGTACACTGGGATAGGTTGGCACTCCATCCTCGGTGTACCCTGCCTTGTACCCCAAGTTTCCTGGGATGGGCTACAGGTCCCCATTGATTCTACATGGCATAAGAGACATGGATAATGGATGAATAAGTTAATCTTTTTTTCTCACCTTCATGCACTTAATTACGTACTAACTCACTAATGAACCCAAATTTTCCAAAAGCATTGCAAACATTACAATAAACGTAACTAGTAGAGATTTAGTAGAGGGTTTAATATTGTATCCGCTCTACCAACGTTGTCCCATACTGTATGTCAGAAAACTCGTTTGTGTTGTTTGACTTGGAAATCTGCCTCTCTCCCTTATTTTTAGTCAATTATTTTTATCTGATACCAATTAAGATGTCAATTATCGATAAACTTCAGATACGCCCATGAAAATTAAACAAGATCTTTTGAGAAGTAAACAGAGGCGATACCCGTTGTCAGCCAGTGAAAGACTAAGTTAAAAAAGACAGCTCCCAAAATTGATGTGTACAATCTTGACAATCTTCAATTATTACATGTTTGATTATGTCTCATTAATCGTGTTATTGCAGTCATAAGCAGGTTTGTGATGATTTTTTTTAAATTTTCACTTCCGCTCTTTATTTCTGAACAGCAGAACTGAGAAGGAGGGAACAGCCTTTCCTCTGAGGACAAAAAACACTAGAAGCATGTGTTTGACCAGGTGTTTGTGGTCAGTACAGTAAGAGTTCATGGTCTGCAGTAATGCTCATGTCTATTCTAGAGTAAAGCACACTTGCTCACATGTATATTTACACGCACACACAGATTCTGATCTGTTGTCTTTAGCTATTTACCATTTATCTATGTTCCACTGTTCAGTAAATATCATGTTGTAGAACCTGACTGCCCGGACTGTTGAAGTTAAGGGATTTGGTTTAAACACATCTGTTTCAAATGGATAATTTAAAGATTAATTATAATGGCAGAATCTACACAATGATCCTTTCATACTGCTAATCAGACATACGTACTGTATATGGCTGAATTTAGAATGACACTCCCCTATTATGCTTCCCTATTATGTGAATTGAATAACATTGATCATCAATTATATAGCAGTAAAGTGGTGACAGGATCATGAGCACCCAATACCCATTTATGCCTTTGGGGACCAAAGGCCAGCCTGTCTGGCCTGATTCCACAGAAAAGCCAATACAGCACAAATTGCTGGAAAAAAGGTAATGCTGACTGAGCTGGAAAGGTATCACAACACTCAGTGCATCACAGCCTGCTGCACATTGAGGTGAGTAGGTGAAAAAGTTAAAAAATTTGATGGGCTGACAAGCCAGTCTGATTCCTGGAGGCCTACATAAATGCTCTGCTGCTTATGTCCTGGTGCCACAGCACACAATCAGACATCTTTTGGAGTCATGCTTTAAAGGACCATCAATTCTGAGTTGTTTTATTTTTTAATGGTTTTAATGATATTTCATGCAGCAGTGGAGCATCGGTGGCTCAGTGGTACCAAAATCTGTACTAAGTTGTTGTACGAATCTGGTGGTCCGGTGTGATGACCCCTCGATGGATGTAGTGTTGTTGTCATTGTTATTTCTAAAAACATTTTTAACATGTTGTTTGTCTGTGACCTCTTGCTTCACCATTTCTTTGATGGCGCTTCCTTGAAACTCTGGATCAGTAAATGCAGAACAAAATAACACTTCTGAATTGTGTTTTGTTCCTTGTAATTTTTTCCATAGTTATATTTAAAGAAGCGGAACCTGTGTGTAACCAGTTAGATCCTGTTATACTATAGCAGCTACAGTATAAACAGTTTTCTCACTTTGTCTTGAAGCTTGACATTCAATTGCTGAAAAAATTTAAGGAACATATTTGACTGATCCATTCCATTATACATTCTAATACTTTTTATTCATATTAAATAAAAATCTTTGTGAAATAACTTAAAAGAAATGACGGTTTAACAGTGATTGACAAAGTACTTAAATCCTGCACTTACTTAAAAGAACAGATATCCCAGGTAAAATATTACTCAAGTATAAGTTCTCCATTTACATTTCTACTTGAGAAACAGTACAAACATACTCACCTGCAAATTTGCTTTAGTTTTAAAAGCACTTATACTGTATTATGTCACTGTAGCCTTTAAATTAACGTAAAAGAATTCCTCTCTCGCTCTCTCTTTCCCTCTCTCTCCAGACTACAACCACTGCCACTTCTGATTTCAAATACATGATACATGATAAAACGTTTTATGGAGGAAAATCATGATCAAATCATGATTTGTATAATAGTCAGCAGTTGGCAATATTTTACCTTCAAATGCTACACACCACAGTGTATGGTTAACACGCAACATGCACAAATGTAGTGAAATAAAATGTACAAATATTTGTTGCAGTAGTGAAGTCAAAGTATAAAAAAGTGCCCACTAATAAAACTACAGTCATGTTCAAAAGTTAGTACCAACTCTATGTGTAGTGTAGTTAGTACCAACTCTATGGCTTTTTTACTCCATGTGTGTCTGTGGAAAAACATTTAAAAAATCATAATGGGTCTTAATATTAGGCAAATAAATTCAAATTCAGATTTTATTTGTCACATGCACAGTCATACACAGTACGATATGCAGTGAAATGCTTAGACGACTGCCTGTGACCTTAAAATAAAAGACTATTAATAGGAAATAAATACGAAAATGTACAAATAGAAAGTAAATTTAAGTACAAAGGAATAAAATATCTGTACAGTACAAAATATACAATATAAGAAAAATATATGACAAATATAAGAAAAATAAGAAAAACAGCTGTACGATATAGAAATATAGGCTTTATGGAATTTCTAAGCTGAATATAAATAGAAATGTCCAGGGGGTGTGCAAATATGCCTGAAAGTGTCATAATTCACATATTTAAAGTGAGCATCAGGGAAACAGAATGTCCAGGGGGTGTGCAAATATGCCTGAAAGTAACATATTTAAAGTGACTGTGTGCATCAGGGAAACAGAATGTCCAGGGGGTGTGCAAATCTGCCTGAAAGTAACATATTTATAGTGACTTGTGTTAGAGTAAGTAACTAATGTTCACGAATGTGCAGGTGTCCAGTGGCCACTAGTGAGTCCAGAGTGAGTGCAAGAACCATATGTGTGGATGTGCAAAATGGATCAGTCCTTTGTGGTGTACTGATTAAGAGACCATATCGTCCACGGGAAGAAGTTCCTCCTCAATCACTCTGTGTTGGTCTCCAGGGAGCGGAATCGCTTTCCTGACCTCAACAGAGAGAACAGTCCATTGCTGGGGTGGCTGAGGTCCTTCACGATCTTCCTGGCCTTGGTCCAGCACCGCTTGCTTAGATTGAGCTCAGGTCAGGGAGCTCGGTGCGGATGATGCGATCAGCTGAATGAACCACCCTCTGTAGAGCTCGTCTGTCCTGCATGGTGCTGTTTCCGAACAAGGTTGTATAAAATGTTTCCCGTCAGGATGCTCTCTATGGTGCAGGAGTAGAAATTCCTGAGTACCCTGGAGGGCAGTCTGAAGTCTCTCAAGCGCCTGAGGTGGTAGAGACGCTGCCGGGCCTTTTTCACCACAGTGTTGATGTGACTGGACCATGTCAGGTCCTGCGTGATGTGGACACCGAGGTATCTGAAGCTGTCCAATCTCTCCACAGGGCTCTTGTTGATGACGGGGGTCGGGTAGTTACTTTCCTGCTTTGTACTAAAGTCCACTATCAACTCCTTTGTCTTGCTGACATTTTGAAGGAGATTGTTCCTCTGGCACCAGTTCCCCAGATTTCCAACCTCCTCCAGGTAGGCCGAATTGTCGTTGTCGGAGATGAGGCCCACAACGACGGTGTCCTCAGCAAACTTGATGATGGTGGTAGAGTTGGTAGAGGCTACTCAGTCGTGCGTGTACAGTGAGTACAGCAGGGGGCTCGGAACACAACCCTGTGGGGCTCCAGTGCTAAGAGTGAGGGAGGCTGAGACATGTCCGCCCATCTTTACTGCCTGTGGTCTGCCAGTCAGGAAATTGGAGATCCACTGACACAGAGATGAGCTGAGTCCATCTTGGTGGTGAGTGTGGAGGGAATTATGGTATTAAATGCTGAACTGTAGTCAATGAAAAGCATTTTGACATAATTCGCCCTTCTAGTGTCCAGGTGAGTGAGAGATGTATGGAGGAGATGAGAGATAGCGTCATCTGTAGAGCGGTTTGAACAGTAAGCAAACTGTATTGAGTCCAGTGTGTTGGTTAGTGAAGAGATGATGAAGTCTCTGACCAGCCGTTCAAAGCACTTCATCACGACTAAGGTGAGGGCTACAGGGAGATAGTCATTGAGAGAAGCAGGATGGGGTTTCTTTGGAACAGGAACAATGATGGACTCTTTGAAGCATGTGGGGATCACCGACTGAGATAAGGAGAGGTTGAATATCTCTGTTAACACAAATACAACCTGAGACGAACAGCTGTATTTTTATACTGGGACAATATACTGTACTGTATTGATACTCATGGACAATTTACTTGCACGACCTCAAGAGTCATTGTATCATGCGGTTGTCATGTTTGCACATTTACTGACAAGCTAAGACAAAATATATTAACACCATAAATTAACAAAACTATCAAAGTACTATACAAAAGACAGCACTTTGACCGTTTTGTTAATTCAGGGTGTTAATTTGTTTTGTCTCAGCTAGTCAGCTAATAAGGCATCTTAGTTAGCTAGTTAGTTTTGTTGATTTATGTTGTCAATTTATGTTGTATGTACTTTAGCTCCTCGGTCCAGGAGGAACGTTGTTTCGTTTCACTGTGTACTGAACCTTTAACATGGTTAAAATGACAATAAAAGCCTGCTTGACTTGATTTGACTTGAGATTAAATTACACACAGGTGGACTCTATTTATAATTAGGTGATTTCTGAAGGCAGTTGGTTCCCCTGGATTTTAGTTAGGGGTATCAGAGTAAATGAAGCTGAATATAATGCACACAACACTTTGCGACTTTGAGTTGGTCTATGAAATAAAATCCCAATTAAATACACTTACTTTACAGCAGTGATTCTGTTAGTATGCGCTCATGCGAGTGTCATTAACGATGTTCCTTGTTAGTTTTTCCGATAAAACAGTCTTTCCGTTAATTTGTGTGTTTGTGTGTGTGTGTGTGTTAGTGATGCACGGGTCGGGTATTTTTCCAACCCGCGGGTCCCGCTTTTATGAAATGATTTGGCCCGCTCCCGCCCGCCCCGCACCACTGTATCTATTTTTACAACCCGCCCCGCCCCGCACCCGCGACCATTAAATAGATATACTAGGCATTGTAATTCAAATGAAAACAGCATTTATTTCAGCCTGAAAGTGCTTGGAAACATCGCCCTGTAAACT
>JAQMYJ010000010.1:7918061-7928712 GCA_030014305.1 Clarias laeviceps
TTTTACGTTCGCTGTGCAAAAAAAGAATGGCATCCACTGTACCGGGGTTTAATCTATTTCGCCTGGACTCCAGCACCCGGCCAGCAGAGCTGAATGTGCGCTCGCTTGATGCGCTTCGTCTTCCATCTTCACTTTTATTTATTTGTTTTTGTTGTGACTGGCAGCAGTAGCTGCTTGGCGCGTTCGTGACTTGTCACGTGACGTAACCTTATCAAAGAACATAATAAAATATATAATATAGGCTATAGGGAATTACACGCAACATACATGGATTTTTATTTAATTTTGTTTTTAATGACCCGCCCCAACCCGCCCCGCAAATAAAGTGACAATTTCTTAACCAGGGGGTCCGCGGGTTACCAGACGACCCGCGCATCACTAGTGTGTGTGTGTGTGTGTGTGTGTGAGAAAAACTCAAATAAGAGAGTAAGAAGGGTTACTGTGTAAGATGAGAAGAGGGAGAGGGAGGTCTAAATCCTCCTCTCCTCTTACTTTAGTTTCACACACATACACAAACACACACACACACACACACACACACACAGCGCCTGTGCGCATAAACAGAAACACTTATCTGTTGGGATTTATTTTTACTTTTTTTAAAGGTAAAGTGCAGGTTAATTTATGTATTTATTTTTTGGGCTGTTAATTATGCTCGTAATCCAAGGTTCCACTGTTAATCTCCTTAGTTACCTTCCACTTCTGCTGTTTAGTAACAATGTATTAGAATGAGCGTATAAATATAGACCTGTGGTTTGAGCTTTAGTTGGAACTACTGTCAGAGCTAAATTTGTCCAAATTAAATGTGAGCTAGAATCCCATAAGGGATTTGGTTTACAATTGAACCCTAGTACATATAGTAGATATACACCAGACATGAAGTGCTTTAGGAAACCAAAACAGCAACTGAGAATAACAAGGAAGGTTACAAGATTGAGCAGTATAGAGCAAACCATACAAGCATTACACCTAAGTTCAGGGATTTACTGTAATGCATAGCATAACCCATGGGTTTAAAGTTGTTCACAAACACAATGACAATCCTTCACCTTGACTAGATGCTTTAAAAATGGTAGTGATGCATCTCTGCTGTTTTCCTATTAAGGGATCAATGATGTTATCAAGCCTGAGAGAAAATCACAATGGCTTGTAGAAGGAAACGACTGCATGGAGCTGCGTCTTCATTGATCTAAAGAGACTCCGCTGTTGTTCTATTAGATTAAACAAATTGTTTTGATGCTGTAAAACTCTATATTTCAAAAGACAACATCAGTACAGTTCCATAATGTGATTTAGTGGTGATTATTCAGGTGACTTCACTCATCTAAAAGCTGTGAGAACACTTCAAACAGGATTGGATTGATGTTAGACTGCAAAATAGTAGGTATGCACATACGTAATAGCATGCTTTTATGTGATATATCTCTTCATTTTCTAACAGGGTATTAAGCCATGCATTAGCAGACTAGACATTTTTTTTTTAAAGGGAAGAAATTAAGAGCAGTGTTGTTTCTCTTCAACTTAAAGAGCAGTATTTCATTTTTGAGCCCACTGTTAACTGCTAGGTGAACTACAATAGCAGTAAAAGATTTTCCTCTCTCTCTCTCTCTCTCCTCTATGTCTCCCAGATTTCCCAGAAAATGGCTCATACTTTTGGATAAAGCAGATGTACATGATGTTTGTTTACTCAAGGCATTTGACTCAGGACTTAAATATCTCATTTCTTTGAATAAACTAGAGGACATCACTCCATTGTGTGTGTGTTTGTGTGTGTCCTGATCGGCAAGCATTCGGACAGATCTACTGGTCATCAATTTTAAACTTAACACCTCATAAACTGCCTTTTAAGGAAGATACAAAAATAAGCAGCACAGTTTTCAATCATTTTAGGACATTATGTACAGTAGCACCCTAATATAAAGAAACTAAACACATACTGTGTGTTCTATTGCATTGCAATACAGAGAATCGTCATCTAAAACCACATGAATATTTCATCCATCCATCCATCTATCTAGAGTAGGAACCTCTGTAGTCCACTAGGGACCGTGGAGGCCAATGGTGGTATTTATTCCTGTCCTATGATCAACACCCACATGCACGTTTACACACTACAGGCAATTTGGGAACTGCAATTAGTCTAATCTGCATGTGTTTGGACTGTGGGAGGAAACCGGAGAACCCAAAAGAAACCCACCAACACTGGAAGAACATGCAAACTCCATACACACAGACCCCAAGACAGAAATCAAACCGGACCCTCAAGGTTCAAGGCAACAGTGCTAACCACTAAGCTACCATGCTGCCAACATGAATATTATAAAGGAGATAACTGTTTTTATTCCCAAATAAAGGAAGAAGTAAAGAAATACAGAAAAAAATTGTGTGAGAAAATCACCAGATTTTAATGGTCACTTTCCAAACTAAGCAATGTCAGAGGGATGAAATGATCACAAATACAAAGACAATCCTAAACCATAAACAAGCATCATACCTGAGCTAACCTGGACAGTTGCTCAGTGGTCTGAGGTCTTCATTTCACATTAAAGTACATTTTGCAATTCATTTGAAATTATTTTGCATTTTCATTTACTTTTTCACCATGAGTTAGCACCTGTCCACAGTGCCAGAACTACTACTACCAGCTTAGGAATAAAATTGATGCAGTAATTTATGCTAAAGGAGCCCTAAGTAAGTATTGAGTGCCTAAATTAACATAATTTTTTCAGAATTTCTGTATTGTTCAGCCTTTGATTGATCGTAGTAAATATTCTAATATTGTGAGATATTTGATTTTTGATTTTCCTGAGCTGTAAGAAATAATAATTGAAATTAAAACAAAAAAGGCTTAAAATATTCCCATCTCCATTATAATAAATCTAGAATGTATGAGTCTCACTTTTTAAATTAAATTGCAAAATATTTTAAATAAATAATTAAAATTAGGTTGTTTATGATATTCTAATTTTTGGAATTGTACTGTACATATAAGTAAACTGGTAACAGGATCATGGGCACCCATGGCTCATTTATTTTTGCGGGCAGCAAAGATTAGCCAGTCTAGTCCAATCCCAGTGAAAAGCCAATGCAACACAAATTGCTGAAAGCACATGGAGTCTGGCAAGCAAAGACCCTAAAGCCCCCAAACTCCAAGACCCCTATCTGATTGAGCATCCATGAGATGCACCAGTCAAACAAATCTGATCCATGGAGGCCTCACTTCACAAACAACAGAATCCAAAGGATAGAATGCCAACGCCCTGGCACCAGATACCACAGCAAACCCAATGAGGTCCTGCAGAATCCATGCCCTGATGGGAACCCCCAATGGTTAATGGTTCTGCATTCACTCTATATCAACATCTGTCTACATTCTCTCCTGCTGGTATTACAATGATTGTTATAGTGACTGTAGATATATAACCATGCTACAGTCAGATTATTGTTTTCTTAATTATATTAAATCACATACTTAATTGTTCTAATGTAGTCAGCATTGCTGGCAATGTGAAATTATAAATCTTCAGAATCCGAAGCAAATAAAGCATGCTCTGTGCAGTTCTCTGTTTTTATTATTGCAGTAAAGCATAAAGCTGTCAGGGAAATGTAAAAGACATATGACTTTCTAATCCCAATAATGCCATATGGCATCAGATTAAAAAATAATAATAATAATAATAAAATTGGCCGTGTGATATTTTATCAAAATCCATCCATACACAGTCTGTACCACTTATCCTGTGTAGGGTCACCGGGGTCTGGAGCCTATCTCAGGGAACTCTGTGTACAAGACATGGTACACCTTAGATGGGGTGACTAAAGGCAGTTCTGCAACAGTGACTCACTCACTCTCACTGATCGTCTATACCGCTTTATCCTGTATACAGGGTAACGGAGGCCTGGAGCCTATCCCAGGATACGAAGAGGCGGGGTACACCCTGGACGGACTGCAGATCCATCACACGTACACACACTCACACACTCATCCACACACACTGACTAACTACAGTATTTGTTCAATTACAGCTTACAATATTGTAATGATCTATTGACACAAGGTCTCAAATCTCTGATGCTGTTTGGCATCACTGGCCTGGAAAGGTTTTAGTGAAAGATGAAATGTAATCTCTATGCTCATGTTTTCCACAAGACCACCAGAAAGCAGGATAAAGATGATAAGAAGATTCCAGCAAATGAGTGGTAGTGGTAGCTTAAAGAAAAATGTTCTTCAAGGGTTCTTGGTATAGTTAATGTTTTAGCTAACTTCAGAATACCTACATAATAGGGGATTCTGTGGAGCCATAAACCGAGGAACTCGGTGTTCATATGTGTAGTTGTATGTACAGACAGCAGCGTAATTGCCTGAGCCATCACAGCAGTACGCCTCACTTAATGCGACGCTTACTGAAAATAGTAGGCGCAATTACGCCAATTAGGTGAATATGTCTGTGTCAATCGGTCTCCTGCTCTGTCTCTGTCTATTTGTCTCTTTCAATCGTTCTCTTTTATTCCATATGTTTCAGTTCACTGGGTTAATGACATAAGGTGAATGGTACGGGACCTTTTCCTCTCGACGCATCTCTTAAATGGATTTGCCTAATATAGAGCCCCGGTAATTGAGTTCATTTGGATCCTGAATCACAGAGCACAGCATTAAGCTGCAGAGGAACAGATGAGCTCTGAGTCCATATGCTTGGGAGTGAAAACTTTGGGAATCGATGAAGCCTGAAACTTCTATGCATATTATTAGGGCCTTCTAGGCTTTCTTAAAGCACCTAAGGATGTCTTTCATTTTTTATTTTTTTTTATACACTTTCATTTAATAGAATCATCATGCTTGCTGGAGTTCCTACCCCCAAGTATTCCACACGGCAGCTGAAGACTCCATATTTATGCTTTTACAGGAAGCTTCCATTTTTAATCTCAAGATGTAAGACTGGATCTTTAAACTGCAACTCTATTTCAACTGCAACTCGAAAAGAAAGACTCAATTTTTATAATCTAAAATGAAAGACTTAATCATTCATTTCTAACAGGAAGACTCCATCTATAAACTCAAAGGATATATCCATCTTTAATCTTCAAAGGAACTACTCGGTCAATGAACTTCAAAGCAAGACTACATTTATAAACTCCAAAGGGGAGGTTTATCTGTAAAAGAAAGACACCATCTTCAAACTCTAAGAAATTTCCATTTTGCTTTCTAAGAAAAAAAAATCTTTAATCATCTTTAATCCCTTAAAGAAAAACTCAATTTCCTGTAAAAGTTCCACTCTATCCTTAATCTGTAAAAGCACTAGTTCATTATAAATGCACGAATCCATCTTTATTCTCAAAAAATCCTCATCTTTAACCTCCTAAAACCATCTTTACGCTCAAAAAGACAGATTCTATCTCTACAGTACATCTAAAAGGAAAACAATATCTTTTGAACTTTGCAACCAAGACTACATTGCAAGCACTGTTGCCCTGCACCTCCAGGTTCCAGGTTCGATTCCCGCCTCGGGGTCTGTGTGCAACGGGTTTGCATGTTAATCAGTATAAATGTATTTATACTGTATTTGTGATTGTTTCTTTGACCTTTCTTCGTTTAGAATGTGATCATTGAAATCTGAGTAGAAAATTATTTGGGGATGAAAACAGTTCCTCCAGCTCCTTTGTGATATCCATGTGGGTGGCTTAGTGGTTAGCACTGTTGCCTTGCACCTCCAGGGATCGGGTTCGATTCCCACTTTGGCTTATGCTGTATGTGCGTGGAGCTTTCTCCCCGTGCTTCGTTGGTTTCCTCTGGGTACTCTGGTTTTCTCCCACAGTTCAAAGACATGCAGATTAGGCTAATTGCCATTTCCAAATTGCTCGTAGTGTGTGAATGACAATCAGGCATCGAGCAACTGGCAACCCAACCCCTTAAGTAACTGGCATAGAAACAATACATATATTTCCAGTATAGGGAGTATACATCACCTGATGTGCCAGATGTGTGAGTCTGTGTATTTGTGTGTTGCCAATCTTGCAATGGATTGGCAACCTATCCAGGGTGTACCCCGCCTCGTGTCCTAAGTCTCCTGGTATAGGCTTCAGGCGCCCCCGATCGTGTATACAGGATAAAGTGTTATAGACGATGATTGAGTGAGTAAGTGAGAAATCACTGCCAAGTTATAAGAGCAGTATAATAATAAAATGTAAGAGCAATAAAACATTTTTGGATATTATGTTTGATATCCAAAAAAAAATTAAAAATCCAAGTGTTTTGTTCTTTCCATACCCACACATTCTAACCATCTACATTGTAGTCATTTATATAGGTTTGAAATAATGACCACGACACTTTTGTGGCTGTAGTAAGTTTCACTGTTTTTTAATAACTATATCTAAGGCTCAGGATTGTGCAGTATAGAGTGATGTATCCGAAACATGACTAAGCAAAAAAAAGATAGGCAAAGAAATAGCATATAGATACACATGATCACATGTTTTTCAGGTTGTTTCTATGACAACTGAAGCCCCCTGTTAACACACACTGGTAAGGCTTTCATATAAGCACTTTTTCTTTTGTTTTTTTCATTCATCAATGTCCTATGCTGCGTTGCCGGCACGTATCTGTGCCGATTAGTTTTAAGGGGTAAAACAAATACAACACTCTGTTGTTAGACAGTATGAGATTCAAATACCTAACGCATAGAACTGCAAATCAGAAAACAAAAAGCAACCGTGGAGAACACACACACACACACACACACACACACACGCTAATGCATTCCAAAAGCGAGCTCTTCTCAATAACATTTATGTATCTGTGCTAATTAGACAGCATGCTTTTTCCCTACGGCGCCTACACCAGATGTCCTGCATAACCGGTGATCATCTGAATCTCTGATATACATGCCTGCGTATTTTTGGAAACAAAGATTAATATTTGATCAGGTCGAAACCCACAGCCAGGAACGCAAAGGCACACTACGGGACGCTGCGTTAGGCTGATGCATAATTCATTCTTTTTATCTTTTCTTCTTTTTTTTTTTTTTGCCAGTATTTTATTTATGAAGATGTGATGCAAAAATAAGAAGAGGAGCAAATACAAACAGAAATGTTTCAATTACGACGTGCGAGCTCAGTTTCACACGACTTCAGAGCTTGGAATAAAGAGGCCTTGTTTCATTACCGCTTTCAACTCGCCACGTTAACTTCAATTCACGAGTTTAAAGCACCACAACAGGCCGGTTTCCACACAGTGTGAGGAGTGTGTGGCTGGAAGGTCAGTTCTAGCAAGCGCTATACAGTACAATGTTTAGCATGACCTCAGCTTGGGTCTTGTGAAAGCTACAGTTCTGGAGTGTGGTGCTTAAATGTGGTTCTGACTGACAGTGCAAACACATGACCTCAAACCTTTCCTGTAGACTGACGGCAAGCTCTGACATTATCATCATGTTTGCTCAGTAGTCGTCTAAAACATTAAAATACTCTTTAGTAACTTGTAATGATGGGGATATTTTTTCTCAACCAAGTGATTTTGTTTATTATTATTATTATTATTTTATGATTTTTTTTGTTTATTTACAATAGATCACAGCACAGATTAGATGTTGAGAGAAATTTACCAAATTATTCATCACAGTTTTTCATTCATTTGTTAAGCGACATAGGAAGAACAAAGCCCTGGTTCTGATCCTTGTTCATTTTACGTATTTAACCTTAATATTTGACTATTAATAAACAACCCTTATTTACCTCTACGCTGCCTGTCCAAAAAAATTAATAATCAATAAAAAAGTTGCGATTTCAGATGGGTCAAATTATTGGGCTGCCTTAAAGCAAAGAAAACAACTAAGGAGATACTGGAAATGGGTTAAGAACACTTTAACACATTATTTATGGAAGAGATGAGGTTCGGGAAATAAACATGAACGGAGATCGCTTAAACACTAAAGCACCTTTAGTGTCAAAAATCCTGAGAGCTACAGTATGATTAGTAGTGAAAATAGGAGCATTTCCATACACACACAATGTGATGAGAACTCACAGGATTAGGACTAAACAGCTCAGATGTGTGTGTCCATACTGTAAGTAGACCACTTGTTAGTGAAACTAATCCGGAAGAAAAAAAGGCTTGAATTGGTTAGGAAGGACTTCAAAGCAATGGGAAAATGTCATGTGGTGGGATGAGTCCAGACTGACCCTATTTCAGAGCAATTCCAGTGTGTGAGACTTGTTTTTTTGTTGTTTGTTAAAGACATTATAGGATCAAATTTACACTGGATAAAAATAGTTTCGAATTATAGCTAGAAGGTGATTTATACGAATGCACAACATATCCTTTAGCAATTACAGTAACCAGCGTCCTATTGATTTAATCATCATCCAGGATTTTTCAGATCTTCTCAAAACAACATTCTCAGCCTACTCTACATAGTGCATGTTTGCTTTGTACAGTCCAAACGTAAATCTTTATCTGCTTAATACCTTAATACCTTTGTTTTTCTTTTAGATATTTGTGTAATCAATTCCCCTCTGTTATGCACTACATGCTTTTCGCGCTGATGCCAGCTTTTCTCCAGCTCCTGTATTGATTTTTCAAAAAAGTAGTCAGATCGTCTGCCAAAAGATCACGGAACAATTTATCTTGTAACAGGACAGTATTCGTTCGCCGTCCTCCTCTCGTACCTTTTCTTATATTTAAATAAATCTTCTACTGCTGTGTGTTCTGTCCAGGATTCAACCAATTTTCTAGTGTATTACTCGTTCTGGGAGGGAATTTGATACCAACGCGATATCCGTCCTGGAGTAAGATTTATGGCAGGCAGGGAAATGAGAAATATATACAGTAATTCTATTTCTCTCACTGCTATTTAGACTTCCCTGAACTGAAATTTGTTCCCCTTTTTGCATGTATCTCAACCAGAAGTGAAGTTGGAACATTTTGGAACAAGTCTGGTTAAAAAGTGAAAAGGAAGAAAATTACATTTAAAAATGTAATTCCGACTGAGGCGCAGGAGCATCACTGCAACTTTTACAGCTTGTCTCTGATTGCAAACTGAATTGATTATACTCAGACGGGGTTTTCAAGTCAAACATCATGCCAGGATTTTTTGATGAGAGCAAAAACTACTTTTATTCCTCTATATAATCTGCTGCTACACTAATGCACTTATCCCAGTGTCTCACTAGTGCTTGAATAACATCAAGGTAGAAAGTTTTCTCAGTACGCCGGAGTCATGATGTCTGAAACACTGGCCTCCCTGGAACTCCTTTAATGGCCCAAACATGTGGAAATGGCTTGGAGCGAGGTCAGGACTGTACGGGGAATGTATGTAATGTGCAATTGTGTGCCACCTTGACTTGGATTGCCTAAGGTCTTCTTTAAAACATTTGCACCATTCTTTTGCAACACCTTCATTCACATGCTATTACATCACAAGTCCCAGGTTTGACTTGAACATCCCTTGTACTACACACTGCTCTCCATCAATATTCTCTAATCATTTAAGTTACCTACCAAGGTTTTAGATATCTTAAGGCAAACAGATATCTTACACATACAATAATTGTCATGCTGTTTTAGTGAAATCATACTGTATATTTATCACTTCTTAATGTTGATGCATGATGGTTTATTACAGGCATGTTTAGTCAATTGATTTTTAGCTTTAGAAATTTTATAATTCTTGCTAGTTTTAAATATATATTTTGTGTGTGTGTGTTTCTTTCTTTTTTGTTTTTTTTTTGGCCAGATTTCATCCATAATGACCAATATGTCTTTTCCCTCCAAAAACTTTAGAATTTAACTTGTCAAACATCCACTGATAAAATTCCTTGTAAAAACAGAATGTAATATGTTCAATCTCAAATGTTTGGTTCACGCAAGTTGTACAATAAACAGTAGTTTTATTAGTACTGGCTTTAATACAATGAATTATCACAAAAGTCACTGGAAACTGGTATTCATCTGCACTACAAAGAAATACGCCCAGCCTCTTTTTCAAGCCAGTCTATGTATTATTTATACAATCATTAATAGTGTCATTATTAATACCTGTAGCTCTTAAAACCCGGAGCATTTTACACATTTTTTGTTTTGCTTCTTTTAGTAAACACATATAGGGCTCAGGATTGTGCAGTATAGAGTGACATCTTTTTTCCAGCTGAACTAAATTTTATTTCAATATACAATTGCAATATGTATATGCAATATACAGTACACATGTGGCTGAGCTAAAAATGTTTTTAAAAAATGGGTCACATAGGCAAAGAAATAGAAGAGATACACATGATCACATGTTTTTATGGTTGTTTTTGGTTGGGTCTATGGATAATAATAATAATAAGATAATTTTCTATGATCAGTTCTACTTTTTTGCAACGTCATTCTCGTATTCCAGTAGTGCTAAAATGTACACCTTATAAAAACATTGATAACTTTCATTCTACCAGAAAACCCAAATACACAGTTTGATGTCTGAAGCCTCACTTGTTAACACACACTGTCAATGCTTCCATATACTGTAGGGACATATATATACATACATATATATACACCTATACAGTATATATACACATATATATATATATATACTGTATATTCCTGACTTGCTTTGACAGCTCTTTGGTCTTGCCGATGGTGGTGAGGTTTGAATGGAAGATAGAGATTTTGTGG
>JAQMYJ010000010.1:7946039-8015955 GCA_030014305.1 Clarias laeviceps
TTTTAGGCTCAGTGTGGCGAAACAAACTAACTGGGATGGCATGACTGAAAGCCATCTGTAAATCACACTGTTTCTTGCAGACGTGTGGATGGCGGGGGTCAACTTGTCCTTCGCCGCTTGTGGCTTTCTGGGTATCTATCACCTTGGTGCTGTCGGTGCCGTCCTCACACATGGACAAAGACTCTTGTCGTGTTTGAGAGCCTGCGCTGGGGCATCAGCTGGAGCTCTGGTGGCCGCTGTTCTTGTCACAGCTCCTGACAAGTTGGAGGTGGGTTAACCAGTGTCATTAAGAGTTAAAGCAAAATGAAAATACATGTAGCAGCAAAAGTAACAAAAGCAGTGCGGGAGAAATGAGTCGGCCTCACCGGTTTCAATGAATCAGTCCAGGAGCACAGTGATAGAATATGGCACTCATATGAAGCTGTTCTGATGGTGTATACTTCACAGTCCAATACAGTGGAAAACAGCTCTGAGATAAAATGGTGTCCGGGATTCCCCTCGCGATTTAAAGGTGCAGAGACACAGTGTTACATTTCACATTTGAGATTAATTTCCTTAGGCGCGATTAAGTTTTTTGCACTGTGGGTAAAGGGGACAGATTTAGCCAAGTGGATTGGTTTACATTGCTTTACATATTTGTATGTAAAGCAATGTAAAAAAGGCGTACAAGACTCACTCTGTCTGACTTAAGAACAAATCAGATTTACGAATGTGCTCCCGGAACAGAACTTGTTCGTAAGTCATGTATTTGGAGTCATAGCTAAATCAGAATAATAACACAAGTAAACACCTCATTCGGAACAGTCTGACCTGATCTGGGCCAATTGGAAAGAATATACAATGGGAATGAGAGAGGGGGGTTTCAACACTCTTGTTGAAATACATCTATACTTTCTGTAGATTAGAACAGCTTTCTCAAACCAGGCCTTGCTTTGGACTTTCATCCTGTGGGTTTCTGGATGAGGAAGGAGCACTGATTGGCTCATATTTTCCAGCAGCACTGTTTTGACAATGAAAACAGTGAGGTTTGCAATGACCGTGATGTCAACAGTGACGACAGTGAAATCAGCCAGAACAAACAGTCACATCAGCAACAACAATGACGAAAGCAGCATGTTTATAATATTGGAAATGAAATGCATGCAACTAAAATAAGTCTTCAGGTCCAAGAGTAGATCCTGTCCATTAAAACCCTGAACTGTCGTCTTCTCTTCTGCCCTAGCACTGTAAAGAATTTACCTACAGATTTGCCAGCAACCTCAGAAAACAGAAGCTTGGTGCGATGACGCCTGGGTTTGACTTCATGCTCGAGCTGAGGTGAGGTGAGGTCGATTTATTTATTTTTATTTTATTTTATTTTTTTTAATTGATTTTTTTTTTTTCCCCCAAAAGTCTTGAGCGACCTCATTTCTTCAGATTAAATTAATGTAGATTCTATAAATAAATAGGAACATTTGTTTTACTGCAAAGTGCCTCAAGATGCAACTTGAGTAGCAGCCTCATTTCCCCTCGCGCATCACCAATATACTAATCACAGGCCTGACTGATCATCTGCACCATCATCTGTTTCTCACTGGTTCATACCTTAAGTTGGTTGTTTTTTATGTGTGTATGATTCATAGTAGTTTAACAAACCAAATATTCCTCTGAAATTGGTCAGGTATAGGAACTGGACTGAAAATGAGAGCCACAAAAAGTCCTTCAGGAACCCTGGAGAACTTTTGTTACTCAAGACTACTGTACATTAAAAATACAAGAAAGTCTGAGTCTTTAGAAGCAAAATCTGAAGAAATGAGGGGGGGCTCAAGACTTTTGCACAGCATCATATGTACAGTACAGTATATATGCACAGTATACCCACTGTGAGTCGAAGTAAGCTTACACAATGGGCTTTCAACAGCATGAACGAGCAATACATATTGCGCATGAAGAACGGATTATGGCTTTAAACCAAGTGCAATCAAAAAGCTGAAAGCTTCTATTCAGCAGCAGTGAAATAATGACAATAAAACTGTACCTGCAGTTATGTAATACCCGAACTGTCTGTGAAATCCTTCTCCCTGTCTTTTTTTTTTTTTGTTGTTGTTTCTGTTAACCGCCTGTGAAATCTTTGTTGTTGTTGTTTCTGTTACCCTGACAACGAGATACCTTATGAGTCTCAGTAGTGTGTAAGAAAGAGCCGAGGTCAGTGGAGGCTGAGTTTCAGTCACCTTGGTTGTTATGCAATGTCTTAAATGTCACTATTCATTTCTTTAATGTATTTTTAGCCTCTGTTGTACAGTTCTTATTGGTTTTTGAATGTCTGATTATGATTCGTGAATTATTTTAATATAACCCACTGGTGCACACACTGGTGACTTCTCCAACGTGAGCTACAGTATACAGTAGGTCAATATAAATGCGCTTGTACTTGTTGGGGAGACGTTTAACAAAATCTAGGGCTAATAATAAACTCATTAGGAAAAAAAAATGGTTTAATAAAACACCTTATGGAAGGAGTCTTACTGAAGCAGTTATAGCGCTTTACGAATTTTCCAGCATCGGAAGTCATTGAAAGTTCCAGTATAGGACAGTGGAGTTAACCATTTTCCATTTCTCAGCTAAAAAGTAAAACGCGCTAGCATTTAATTTTTTTTTTTTTTTTTTTTGGAAAAGAGAGAAGGATGGGTGTGATCTATAATCTCCCAGCTTTAACATGAATGATAACAGGAACTTGTTCAAAGTACAAACAGATCAAAATCTCACTCGCTCTCTCATCGTCTATACCGCTTTATCCTGTATTCTGTGTCGCGGGCGGCCTGGAGCCTGGACAGGGTGACGATTCAATACGGGCAACTCGGGAACAGCAATTAGTAATTACTAATCTGCATGTCTTTGGACTGTGGGAGGAAACCGGATAACCCTGAGGAAACCCACCAAGCACAGGGAGAACATGCAAGCTCCATGCACACAGAGACGGGAATGGACCCTGGAGGTGCAAGGCGACAATGCTAACTACTAAGCCGCTGCGAATTAAACTATAAATTGATATTATCAACGTTGTTACCATAAATTCATTAAAAATTGTATTGTTGTGGTATAAGCAAAGTAAGATTGGATTAAATTGCATTTGATAAATGGAATTGGATTATTTTTATATACACACAGTCTGTATTATTTCATGTTTCAGATTATAAATTTATTGAAAAAAAGAATGAAAGTGGATTATATACACTGCCCAGGAAAAAAAAAAAAAAAAAATAGTCACCATTTCAGAAGGGTCAAATTATTAGTCCTGAATGACCAGAGTATCACATCTAAGGAGTTTTTCTTCCCTGATGACACGGGTTTGCTCCAGGAAGAGTTCTGGAAGGTTCTGGAAGCATGAGGGATAATTTTTACACATGACCTGGCCACCCCGTTGTGTGTGTTCTGTTTTCAAAGCTAAAGGCGGTCAATGAAATCTTTGATGCGATGTTTTTTTGTGGTCGGGCAGTTTATTATTTAATTTTTCCAAGCTTTATGTACAAATGCATATATAAAGTAGGTGTAATGATAACTTGATCTCAATTATTCCCCACACACACACTGTCTCTTCCTCAGCTCGGTCCCGTCCTAGCCCGTCTAGTATCATTTGTGTTTCAGGGTCCTTGAAGTTTAGTGCCAAAATGGGCGGTCAGCCTCCATTTATTGTGCAACCATTCACACACGTTTTCCCCCTGCTGGCGAGGCACGGCTCGTAAAACAGACGAATACGCCTGTACATTAACTTAATCGCCTCTGCGAAACTCACATTCGCACGTACACCGTTTTTTTTTTTTTTTTTTTTTTTTTTTTTTTACTTACACTGTAAGATATCCAGTTAAATAGCAGCATCATGGTGATGTTGGAGCGAGGAAGGACGTCCTTGTGCTGTGCGGTTACAAGATAATTGCGCGTGCCTTTGTGTGCGTGTGTGTGTTAGAGAGAAAGAGAGAGAGAACAGGACTGTCTTGACCTTGAGGTAACTCGATGCACGTCCTCCAGAACGCATTCGTTTCGACGAGCCATGAAATATGAATCAGCGACGCCGTTTTGGACGAGCGCGTATCTTCCACCACGGCCTTATTAGGCCTGTCAGAGGAGAAGAAGAGATCTTGGGGAGAAGTTCATCCTCTCTCCGTGTGTGTGTGTGTGTGAGAGAGAGATGTGCTGAACGCAGATAAAACTGACACTGCAATAAAAAAGAAAAAAAACACCCTTCTGAGCGTCAGTTAAACTGTGATCGAGGCCTCCATCAATCTGGTTTCTAAAAAAATAAAAAATCCATCTAAAACTGAACCACCTCCCGCGTTGTGACTGAAGCAGCTTGGCCAAACAGATTGTGTAATTATGGGATGGCGTTTGGGGAGAATCGGCGGCGTTGTTAATTACGCAGAGATGACAAACGAGCACGTGTCTTGTCCCCGGCCCTCTAGAGACGGCATCGAGCGCATCCTCCCTCCCGACGCTCACCTGTTGGCCAGCGAGCGCCTCCACGTCTCCCTAACCAACTGCAGGACGGGGAGGAACAGCACGGTGTCCAGCTTCCCCTCCAGAGAACAGCTCATTAAGGTACTCGCACTCCTCAGGGTGAGGGAATGATTTATAGATCAGCTCCGAGGGGACGGACGAGTGCGCATCAGTAAGTGATGCTGTAAGCAGTAATTTAACACACGATGTGATCTTTCTCACTGACACTCTGATTTTATTAACACCGGGTTACTTTTCTCCCTCCTTCTATCTTGGTCTCTCGCTCCTTGTCTCTTCCTGCATCCGCTTTAGTATTCCTGTTCTCTCGCATCAGCCTTCTCTCCATCTAACCTTATGTTGTCTCTTTAATTAATGAATTTATTATATTAATTGTACTTCTTCCTTCTGTATTCTTTACTTCCTGCTTGTCCTTCTTTTATCCCTTCTTTTATATACTACCCCTCTTTCTAATGTTTTTTTTGTTCGTTAATTTTTTCCCTTTCTTTTCATTTTTCGTCCTTTTATTTTTTTGCTTTTTTTCAGCATCCTTTCTTTATTTTTTTCTTACATTTATTCTTACTATTCTGTACTTTATCCACCTACTCCATTTTTGTTTTTCTCCTAATGTTTTTATCTTTTTTTTCTCTCTTCTTTCTTCTTTTCCTTTTTCTTTTTTCACTTCTTGTTCTTTTTCCTTTTTCACTTGTTCTTTTTTCCACTTAATACACCTGTACACTTCTTTATTTTTTTATTTTATTTTTTTTTCCCTATTACATTTAATTTTTTTTCTTTTTATCATTCCTTCTCATCCTCTTTTCTTTCTCCATACAGTATATATGTATGTATATATTTTTTTCATTTAATCCCTTTTTGTTTTTTCCCTATTGCTTTTCAAACTCATTTTTCCTTTTACTTGCTTTCTTTTTTCACTTATTGTTGTTTCTCTTTTTGTAATCCATGTTTGTTTTTTCTCCTTTATTCATGCTTCTTTCATTTTACAGGTATTTATTTTTTCTTAAATTTTTCATTTCATTCCTTTAACCCGTTCGTTCTTGTCCCTTTACTTTTTTTATTGTTCATTCTCTTTCATTCATCCATACTGTGTTGTCCTTTCTTTAGCATTTGTTTCTCTTGTCCTTTTTTTATTTTTTCACCCTTTGTCCTGTAACCTTATTTTATAATTTTCATCACTTTGTTTTATTCCTCTTTCCTTTTCCTCCTCTCTGTACATTTCTTTGATCCATTCCTGTTTTGTTAATTACTGTTATTCATGCTCTTATGAATTTTTCATGTCGATTTATCTTTTCTACTTTCTCCTTCATTTTCTTATGTCATCATTCTCTCTGTCCTTTTTTCCTCTCTTTAACCATCCCTTTCCTCCTGCACTCACACGACCTTGTTTAGTGTGCTACCTGTTTTCTTTCATTTTCTCACACACGTTCTACTTTCTTTCTTTCATGTCTCCATTCTTCAGGTTCTTCTGGCCAGCAGCTTTATTCCTCTGTATGCAGGAGTGAAACCAGTGGAATTCCTGGGCCAGGTAATGTGCTGCAGTGTGAGCGAGTGTCTCGGATCTGAACGCTGAGTGTGTGGGCGTGCATGTTTGATTCATAGCATATTGCTTTAAGGACGGTCTGTCCCAGCCTGTTTGTCAGACAACAGTCAGCGCGTGTGGCCGTCGCAGTTTAGTTTAAGACGTGACAGCACACGTCAGTGTACCTGATGTTGGGTGATGTTTATATTAAGCCTGGATCAAGTCAGTGTTTCCTGCAAATACTTTTTTCTTTTTTTTTTATTCCAGTAGAAATGGATGGATGGAGGATTTACAGACAGTCTTCCCATCCTTCCTGTGGGACGGACCATCACTGTGTCTCCTTTCAGCGGCCCACAAGACGTGTGTCCGCCTCGCCTGGGTCACACGAAGCTGAACCTTAGACTGCCCAACATGAGCGTTACAGTGAGTGTATGTCTTACAGCTGGTGTTCAACAATCTTCTTTCACATCAGGGAAGATACAGTGGTAGAATTAGTTATTAGGCATCAGATGGGATTCATATACGTGCCATTTTGCCATTCCTCAAAACTCAAAAGACACACAGTTTCAGTATCTTCTGTATGTACAAGGGTGTTTAAGTCAAACCGGGACTTTTGATTGCACAGAACACAGTTATGAGAGAAAACAAGTTCCGATTGCATAATCTGCTTGGACAAGAAGCATCCCAGGAGTGATGATAATGAACAATAACAGCACTATATGCATCACCTCACGTCACTGGTATTCTACAATACTTAATCACACGAACTGTCGGTTACAGCATATGTGAAAGTAGGTCTGTACGGTCTACACCATACTGTGGAAAGAGTAACTACCTGCCAAAGCCCACATCCAAACCCATCACAAGTGCACTTTTAGCAAGAAAATACATCTGATAACGTTATATCATCCTAAACAACATTTTGGCAGTTTTTTTACGCTTCTAACTAAGACTAGACTGAATCCTACGTAAATGTCGCTGTAGCCCCCATTTCTTCTTTTCCTTTCTTTCTTTTTTCACTTCTTGTTCTTTCTTTTCCTTTTTCACTTGTTCTTTTTTCCACTTAATACACCTGTACACTTCTTTTTAAAAATTTTTTTCTTTGTATCATTCCTTCTCATCCTCTTTTCTTTCTCCCCCTATATACAGTATGTATGTATGTATGTATGTATGTATGTATGTATATATATTTTTTCATTTAATCCCTTTTTGTTTTCCCCTATTGCTTTTCAAACTCATTTTTCCTTTTTTTTGCTTTCTTTTTTCACTTATTGTTGTTTCTCTTTTTGTAATCCATGTTTGTTTTTTCCCCTTTATTCATGCTTCTTTCATTTTACAGGTATTTATTTTTTCTTCACGTCCCTAATTAAGAACACTACTTGGATTGAACTGTACATCGTAGCGCACTTGCTTTGCATTTTACACTTGGATTTAACCCCCGAACCCAGAAGTAACTGTAGCTGGATTAAGTGGAAATATTAAGAGAAATGTACGAGATTTACAGGACTGTCCTTCACCTCCATGGTTTAATTCTCCTCACCTTGCTACATAGTACCAGTAAGAATTTAAACCCATTTTCAACCCTATTAATTACACTATATCTCCTTCTCTAGCTCTGTCATCACGGTTACTTATTTCCACCAGGCACAGAAGGATATGTGATGGCTGAGCAATATAACCGAACATAAATCGTAATCTGTTGAGGGTTTTGTGGAACTGTTGTATAAAAGCAATATCGCACTCAAGATTCTCCAACTCGTGTGATGTTGCTTAAATATAATCTCCTGCTACACTAACGCACTTATCCCAGCAGTTTCACTAGTGCTTGCATACCATCAAGGTAGGAAGTTTTCTCAGTATATCGGAGCCTGACTGCTTCATGGCTGAAATTCTGGCCTCCCAGGAACTTCTTTTATCGCCCAAACAGGTGGAAATGTCATGGAGCGAGGTCAGAATTATAAAGAGGATGTGGCAAGAACATCCATGCGAGTTCCTGTAATGCGACATGCTATCCATCAGGCGTTCCACTTGCATTATATTCATGAGTAAGACAGCAGTGTGCTCAGAGCCACCTCGGCTGTCATAGTCATTAAAAGGTTTGCACCGTTCAGATGTTTTACTGCGGCGAAGAGTCTCATCACTGTACTGTGCCTGAAGTCTTCTGTAAATGTCAATCATTTCACAAGAAATTTTACCACCAGTCCTGGTTTGACTTGAACACGTTCTTCACTTGTACAGTTTGTGAGCTACTGCTGAGCCACACCCCCAACAGAGAACTACAGAGCTGAGAAACAAGCTTGGGATAATGATCTTATATGAGGTCACATTAGGAGGAAATCTATTTGGCTTGTGTAAACCCTGGCCAATACAAAAACACAAACCAGACCAAAAAAAAGGAAGGAATGCACACCGGAGACCCATCTGAATGTGGACAACTGACTAAAATATGAATTATGCATAGTTGCAAGCAGGCAAGACTTGGGTCTCGGGTCCAGTTTAAAAAAAAAAAAAAAAAGTCTGGTGGTTTTTTTTCTTAATAATAAGCAAATCCTCGTGATATTTATTTATTTATTTATTTTTTTCTCTCTTACTGGGACTTGGTGCACTTCACAGTGGGGAATAGTAAGATTCCCATCAATGACTGGTATTATTTTCCCCACATATTCTTATTTATTATTATTTTTTTATGCCTGCTAGGATTAATAATTTTATTTTTTTTATTTCTACCTTTAATTGAACCCAAAGAAAAGATTTATATATATATTTTTTGTTTTATTATTTGTTCATTTGTTGCTTTTTTAATTTTTTTTTATTCAAACTTATTGGACTTATGGGATTTAGACTCCCAACCTTCACTCCTGTGCCACCGCTGCCCCAAGCAATGTTCATCAATGTTTTATAGGAATAAATTTGGTACGCAGTGGTGTGCATATTGAGCAGAGGCACTGATCTTTTTGCCTTTGCTTTGATTCTCCTCTCAGCTTTCCACTGAAAACATCAAACGGCTGAATCAGGCCTTGTTCCCGCCGTCTACCCCCCGAATGCAAGAGTTGCATCGAGAAGGGTACGAGGACACGCTGCGCTTTCTTAGGACCGAGGGCTGGACACGGGTGTAAAAAAAGGGGCCTGATTTTATTCCATTTTATTAAAGTTATTTAAGCTTGAATGTTGTTGCATGACAGTAAATAGATTTTTTTTTTGTTTGTTTTTTGTGGTGCACCATTTTAAACTGTAATGTCTCGATTGAAGTTATATACACAATAAATTGCTCTTGGAGATTGTCTGTTTTGACTGTTTCTTAAACTGAGATTGACTTTTACATACATTTCATTCAGTGACAGAATACAATTTTAAACGTATTTAGGTTTTGGTTTATTGTTGCTTGTAAGAACAAGGAATAGGACAGATTTTTTTTTTGTTTTTGTTTCCTGAAGAATGCAACCAGCTTGTCTTCGTGCTCCGGAGGTGTTGTTTCGAAGTGGCGTCTAAACTTGTTCTGTATGCTTTCAAACTGTCAGAAGCTAATATTTTTAGACGCAACACGCTGTGGTCTCTCCTCGTTACCGATCGGTGTGCTGGTGAAGCCGAGGGAGCGATACACGTCTCATCATATTTCCTTGACTTTGCTTTAAATATGTGAAGGTTCATTCTCTGCTGTGTCACAAACTTGTCCATGTGCGAAAGCTCGGCCCACTTTGGGAACGACTGCTGTAATTATTAACGTCCTCAATTTAATAGGTTCAATACAAACCTCAATAATACTCATCAGATTAAACCTAAATCTAATTACTTTTTTTTAAGTGTTTTGTAAACCTAACTACTTCCGAATACCTCCATCATGTTCTGTTTGTGTCGTTTGTCTTTCACATTACATAAAAATGTATTAATAAGGAAATAATAGAAGTAGTAATGTTTATTAGTATGATACTTAAGGGTGCTTTACAAGCTGAGGTCATTTTGGGAAAATAAATTTGCTAGGTTTGGAGCAGGACAGAACAACAGTCCCTGTGTGATCCTTTCTTAGTCTCAGGGTACTTGCGTGTCCTGCCCCCTGTGGAGGCAGATCTGGTTATTGGAAAGTGTGCTAAACTTAAAACATGCAGCTGGTGTAACTGTTGACGTATGGGTGTAATGTTATGTGCAAGGAGCCTTACGTCTGGGGAGCTGAAGTTTGAATATATTTGGAGTTTATTTTCGGATTTAACCGAGATGCCAACGTTGAGAGA
The DNA here is from genome assembly GCA_030014305.1 of Clarias laeviceps. NCBI lineage: Eukaryota > Metazoa > Chordata > Actinopteri > Siluriformes > Clariidae > Clarias > Clarias laeviceps. Next base: position 7,956,270 of record JAQMYJ010000010.1, read on the forward strand.
ATTGGCTTAGCCTAAGCATGACATTCTGAAAGCAGAAAGCAAAAATAAGTGGGGGTTGAATTTGTGTAGCTGAAGGAACGTGCCCTCACCGAGCTCTTACTGGAGTGCAGAATCAAAGATGAAGCCTGTCTTATTCGAGAACACTATCTTCCCAAGCTTAAAACTCACAGCAGGATTGCTGCCACCAGTTTTTATAAGAGCACCGTAACGGAATTTGTCTGCAGGTCATTCGGTTTCATGCTCAGAAAACAAGAGTAGCCACGAGAGAGGCCGTTTGAACTCTGCGAGTCGCCTAACTTCTCTGAACAGCCATTTTGCTCGGCCTTGATTTCATCAGTCAGTTATGTTTCCCCAGGGAAGAGTGAAAGATTAGCAGAGCTGTGTGTGTTTGTGATTTAAAGACAAAGTAAGAGAAAGAGGGATTAGGAGACAGAAATATAGATATAAATATGCCTTCAGCTTGGCTTCATGCGGCCTGATGAATCTCTGTTCTGCGGAAAACAATTGTGCATAGAGCCTGCAGTGGTTTTGCCAACTAGTTTGATAAAGTGTGTGTGTTTAACACTCAACATAAGGCATCCAGGTATGAAAGTTCCACCAAAGCAGAGACATTATTCATGCTGTAGTTTCCCTAGAGTGTGTATTGCGGGTGATTATGAAGCCCAGACCATAGTTGGATATTTATTGTTCGATCATTGAGGCTAGAGCGAAAGAAACTTCATGAGAACTGATCTATGTTTCCTCTGGTTCAATGGCCAACCACTAGAACTGATCCACGTTTCCACTGGTTCAGTAGCTGAACCACTAGAACTGAACCATGTCTTCACCGGTTCAATGGCCAAACCACAAAAACTGAACCATGTCTTCACCAGTTCAATGGTCAAACCACTAGAACCAATCCCTGTTTCCACCGGTTTAATGGTCAAACCACTAGAACCAATCCCTGTTTCCACCGGTTTAATGGTCAAACCACTAGAACCAATCCCCGTTTCCACCAGTTCAGTGCCCAAACCACCAGAACCAATCCATTTTTTCACCAGTACAGTGGCCAAACCACTACAACTGAGCTATGTTTTAATAGTCAAACCACAAGAATTATGGTTTTCACCGGTTAAATAGTCAAATCACATGATTTGGTTCATGTTTCCACCACAACTGACCCATGTTAGACCCAGTTGTACAAAATAATTAGACCCCCACAAGATTTGATCCATTTCCATCAGTTCAATAACCATCCACTGGAGCCATGTGTCATTAATTAGCCAAACCACTGGATGTGATCCAGTTTCTTTTGAATAATAGCTAAACCTATATTTTTAACTAAACTGCTAGAACTGAGCACTGTTTTCACCAGTTTAATAGCTATATCATCACCACAGTCAAGATACTAGAACTAAGACACGTTTGACCTGATCAATGTTTTCTCATTGAATTCAGTCATTAAACCACAAGCACCAAACCATTTTCATGGTTTCATAATCAGACCACTAGAACTGAGCTGTTTTCCCACAAGTTTAATAGTATGTTTGCTGTTGTTTAACACTCAACATGACATATTTTTTACAGAAGCTCCAGCCGAAGAGATACATGATAGCATACAGTACTAACACTGCAGACGCTCCAATTAGTCTCCATTAGACACAAGCTGCATATTATTTACTGAGCACCATTAAGTTGATGCTGATGAATGAATCAACTTTGTGGATCACTGGCATCACATGATATCCCATTCGTCTTAAAACATAAGACGGAGCGTAGTTGAGACATTATTCATGCTATAGATCTGCTGGAGCATCTACTGTGGGTAATTATGAAGCACGGGCCATGTTTAGATATTTATCATTTGATAATTTTCTTTAAACATTTGTTGGATGAACTTTAAATCATATTTTACTTCTTATAAACGATGAAGCCGGTTAGCCATTTCTGTCCAAGTGTTTTCCATTCCCCTGCAATGTGATCTTTGAATGCTGTATAACAAGTACTGAATTGAAATTTAAGAAGGTGTGGTCAATAACATTTTATTTGAGCAGAGGTCCAAATTTCATCCTATATGCAGTTACTGTAAGTTCATAAAAAGTAAGCAAATTTCCATAGCATTTCAGTAATATTTTTTGTACATTTTTAGTAACTGTAACGGTCAGCTGACCTTGTTTAAAGGGAGCCTGGGAAGACGTCGAGGGTGAGGACACTATGCTACATGGTGTTTAGTGCGCGTTTGAACAGTTGCCATTTTGTCGCAGAGCTTTTTCGGACTGTGAACTTTGTCTCGTTGAGGATTTTCCAAAATTAGGATTATTCACGGATCAGGACGGATTTACAGAACAGCCTTTTTTAATTATCATGGTCCCGGACTGATTCATTGAAACTGGTGAGAACGGTTTATTTTTCCTGCACCCCCACACACACAATATGTTGGACTTTAGACATTTTATACATTTACTTACACACTGAAAATACTGAATGTATGTATAACTGTGGTCAGTTCGTATCTGTGCAAATTCGCAACTTGAATGCTCGTAAATCGGGGACTTACTGCAATCAAAAGTTCATGAGTTCAAACTTTAGAAATGCTATGACACTTTTTCTACAAACATCATGATGAAGCCAAAGAGCATTTCCATAAATCAAACCATGTTTACACCAGTTTAATAGCCAAACATCTACCAGTTCAATAGCCACAGACCCACATTTACCGCAATGTGATCAAAATATGGTTCCAAGTAAAATTATCATGACTTGAACAGCCAAACCACTGGAACAAGCTATGCATCCACTGGAATGTTTCTTAGCTTTACTTTATACTTTAATGGCAGTCTTGTAAATGACAGATCTCATCATAGTGACCCCAAGGCGCTAACATCACTCGTTCATTACAGGTTTTCACAGCATACTAGTAGCCAAGAACTGGGTTCATGGTGGAAACATGAGAAAATCCAGACCATATACTCACTCTAGAACAGACACTGGTACCTTGGTGGTGGAAAAAGCAATTGCCTCTATGCATCAGTTTTATTCTGTCTCACTTGTTGGTTGGAGTAGGTAAAAGTGTTTGCCAATGAAATAAACAAGTCATTACGAAACAGGATAGCTTCATTCACCATCATTAATAAGATGTCGCTTGCAGAATTTAAACTCGTAGAACAGCTGGATGCTGTGTTTAGAGGGGGAAAAAGATGTAGTTATTTTATTTTATTTCGTTTTCCCCAGCTTGTAACACACTCCAGGTATTCCTCATTCTTTCCAAAGGAAACGTGGCTTCAAGAACAGAAGAAGCCGTAGTGTGCTTGTTTTCTGGAGGCTTCCCAACATGTGTATTCATTTGCCTATGTAATTACACCCTGCTAGGTCATGAGCTGCGAGAGTGCAAATGCTGAGTAAAAAAAGGAAAGGCCTGCTGTAGCTAGAAGGCTATCTTGCGCTCTGAAGTTTGTCCCTAGCATATACGTGAGAAACCACTTTGTTGCAGAAAGCCGAGCACAGCTGAGTTGCACAGGTTCTTTTGTAAAGAAGAAGGTTAAAGTCTGTCAGTGTGCCAAGCGTTTCAAGGTCGACTTGAGGATGAAATGTCAGATTTGAATTCAAAGTCTTTTTAAGCACAGTCTATATTTGACCCATTTTGGGTACCATTGGGGTAAACAGCATAGAAATGGCAAAATAGGTCTTCAATGTGAAGTACTAGAATTTCTTAATGTATTGGGACTTGGATCTCAGTTGACCCAACAATAAAAAAAGGATCTATATAGCAAACATCTATATATATTTTTTCAGTATATTGTTTAGATGTTTAATAAAAACCAATTAATAATTTACCCTAAAGTAAAATCGTAGAAAACGGATCCAATCAAGTCCATTAAAACACTGTAGGGATATAAATCCAAAAATAACAGTTTGGATGGGTGAGATTGGACATAATTCCTCCAGGAGTGGGTTAGCCTCTATTCCAAGCAGGGGTTAGGCAACTGAGGGCAGGAAGAGTATCTCTGTAGCACATATGCTGTGGCTTGGCATGGTCGAGGCAATGAGTGCGATTTAACTGCGCTGCCAGCCAGGGTAAACACACGGTCATGGCTATAGATAAAAAGCTTGGGTTTATTTCTTTGAAACTTGTAGGCATTCCCATGACCCAAAATACTTGACTTTTAATCATTCCTGTGTGTCAAATTGTGGAACTGTAACCTGGATTGCAGATTAGGTTACATACAAGGGGTGTTCGGCACAAACTGTGACTTGTGATGAAATGTCTCATGATTGAAAGCATACTGTAAAACTGATGGACATTTACAGAAGACTGTATGAATGGTGGAAAGTTTTTAAAGAAGGCCTTACTTCTGTGAAGGATGATCTTGGAGCCCACTGCAGTAAACATTCAGGAAGTAGAATGCTCTCAGGAAAAGAGGCTGGTTTTATCAAAAAAAAAAAAGGCGTTCGGCTTTTACAGGACAATGCATAAGCTCATACCGTCCACTGCACCACTTCGGACTTGAATGTCAGACTTGAAGCAGGCAATCCGATCATGGCTCCAGCATGCCGAGAAATCCTTCTACCAAGCAGTAGTGAAACTAGAACGGCCTTCGTACTATTACTACAAAAAAAAAAAAAAAAATTGTCCTAAATGTAATTTCTCGTTTTTAGTTTGGTGTTTAATTCCCCCCAAACAATCTACACGAATTATGCACTTTGAGGCCCTGATTCAAGCAGCTGGTAACACAAAAGGGTTCTATCAAACTGCCAGCACTACAACCGACACTTAATTGTTAATTAATAATGCAAAGTGTTTACAAAAACTGAATCTAATTTAATTATATGCTGCACGGCACGTCAAGCCATTTGGAGGAAAGTAACTCTTAGTCGCGCTGCTGTGAATACAAACAAAACCTGCATCAATCTCATTAACTGTTGACTGGAAGTAGCATGTTTTCCCAAGTTATCAAAAACTGCTTAATGAAGTTTAAGGCAGAGAGAAATTAAAAATGTCGAGACGGGATGCATCTTTCTTTTCAAATGGAACAGGACCAGCTGGCTTAGGGCGGTGAGAAAAACCATGGCTGTGTAGCGGTGTTGGCATCAGCAGCTCTACTCTTTAAATAAACCATCTACTCCATTGCCAGGTGCTCTGTGTCTCCAAATTGCCAAACTATTACCACTTTTCCAAGCATAAGGTCTTAATTGAGTAAGCCAGCCTCACCAGTGTCTTACCTCATGCGCCAGATAATTCGCAATAAGAATTTTAGAGAAAAAAAATAGATAAATCAAAGTTCCCAGTCTGGGATTCAAACCAACTCCATGTCTATGGATTGTGGTTCCTCAAACGTATTAGACAAGAGAGAATCAGTACCATCCTGGGAATTTCTGCCAATCCTGAAAGGTTTATAACCATCCAGCAAAGGTGAATAAAGTTGAATGAGAAGGTGACTTGTATGGATACAGTTGTGAAGTACAAATCACTGAGATTAATTAAAAATCATGATCTACACAGATCCCGACTGACTGATGAAATAGTGTTGATATGATATGCTATTCATTTGACACTTTACTTACATTATAGCAGCTACAGTTGTAGTTAACTTAAAAAGAAAGCACATTGTGAAGAAGTATCACAAAGCACTGACCTTGAAGTATGCCGACCTTGACAAGCGCCATAGCATTTTTAAGTACCCCCTGTCGTTTAGGCGCCCTTGCAAAAGTCTTTATTACAATCACTGCCTTTAAAAGCACCCCTGCCTTGACGATGTCTTTAAGACGTAGGAAAAGGAATTCTTCCTTATTGAAACTTTCACCACATCAATGAGTTGTTAAGTCATTTAAAAAAGAAAAAAAAACACACACACACAGTGGTATATGATTTTAATTTGTCTTTAATGTGAAAATTTGTATTGCGATATGAATTTTCTTATTAGAATTAATGTAACATTATGCAAAAAATACATTCCAGCATGAAAAATGCACAGTGTTTGAGCGTGTAGTGAAGGTAATGTTGGTATCTTGGGTTGACCCTTAAAATAATTTTCGCTGACTGAAAAAAAAAAATAATAAAAATAAATTTCGAAACTTCTAACATTGGAACATTTGTTTGGCTTTTGACGTAAACAAGTTTTAAACTTCTCCTCGCCGGATGTGCAACTTAGCCGCCATTCAGTTCGATTCATTCGCCCGTATTTGAAAATACTTCACATGCTGATGCAAATATTTTTTTGCAAAATTGTAATTCTTAAGGCAAAAATTCATAAAGGAGGGCATTTTTATGCCGGGGTTGCACTGTATATATACAGCACACACACAAACCACCGGTAAAATCGCTAATTTAGAGCATTAATACTTAAGGGACCATCTGATCTGCACAGGTTTTACGTCCGATTCTCTTGCTGATGCGTTATATCCTGCTTGGGACTCCGGCACTGCATGCAGTGGCTGGGAATCGAATGCTGGCCTTCCGCATGGCAGACGAGCCACTCATCAATGATCCACCAACACTCACTTTAGTGCATTGATACAAATGCAATCAATTTAACAGTGCTTTAGTTGAATACCAAAAAATGTTTCTCTCCTTCAATACATGGAACAACTTTGCCAAAAATATCAGTGCACAAATTTTCGAACTGATAATCAAATACTAGTTACTCAAACAGATTAAAATAAACATTGCTACTTGCTGGGGAAGGAACAAGAAGGGGAGATGTGAACTGATCAAAGTCTGTTTAACCAAATCAAAAAACACCATGTTCTGTTTAAATTTAGGTTACAAACCATAAAAAACTGCCAATAAAGATAAAAGCCCAGAGAGATGAGGTATTAATTTTGAAAAGATAAACCAGGCACTGGGTTTAAGACCTGTGTTAAGCAGCATATTGCAAAAATCCCTGGGTTTGAGCTTACAGTGGGATGAAAAAAGCGTGCACCTTAAAGAAATCAATGAAGCTTCCACATGCCTTCCAAAAATCATCCAGTCTCTAAAGAGCGGTATTCCCCCTCTCGCATGTCCTCTTTCATCCACAGATACTGAAGCAGTGCAGTAGATCGTCAGGAAAGGCTGGAATTTGTGGAAGTTCCCACACTTGCCAGCATGCCAAGGGATTTTAATATTTGCATCTGAACTCAGGGTTCTCTATAAGGTCTGGCCATAGGATTATGGGATTAAATCCTAGCCGTGGGATTAAGTGGGTGATATTTAGTGTTGCATTTCAAGGTTTCTAGGGCACGATATCAATGTTAGAGTGTGACACTGCAGGAGATGGAGAGTTTCATACATAATTTTTCCATAAGTATCATAAATATCATGTTCATGTTGCATGATCAGACTTTTGCCAAGCATACTGTAGGTACAGACCTCAGGGGTATTTTTAATGATCTACAGAACTGTGCAAAAGGCTTGAGCCACCCCTTATTTCTTTATATTAAATTAAATCTAATTATTTATATTAAAGAAACATTTTACTACAACCGGCTGCATAAAGATATTATAAAAAAAATTGGTTGTTTATGTAAAAAGCTCAGCATCTCCCGTTTCGTCTGCTCCAACCACTCAGCATCATCTGCACCTGATTCTCAGAGTTTACTGTCGGGCTTGACAAACAAAATACCTGAAGCCTTGAGAACCATTTCTTAAGTCTACCAAAAAAAAAAAAAAAAAAAGCATTAAAATACAAGAAAGCCTGGCTTTTTGGAAGAGAAATGTAAAGAAATCAGGATTGTCTCAAGACGTTTGCTCAGTACTGTCCTGCTATTGTCCAAAGCTAGCCTTACATTTGTCGATTTCTAGGACACTACATTATCCAGATTGACTGGTTTGTCTAATTATGTGATTTGATTTCACCTTGATTTGAGGTGTTAAAATCATCCGCCCTATACAGTGAAACCTCGGATTGCGAGTAACGCAGTTTGCAAGTGTTCCGCAAGACGAGCAAAGATTTTTAATAAATTCTGACTTGGAAAACGAACAAGTCTGAGCCAACGGGTTTTCTCTCTCTTGCACTGCGGAATTGTGGGTAATCGTCTCCCCTGCTGGGTCTTAGTGCTCGTCTCTTACTGGTATAATCAACATCCGTGCACGTGTGTACTGTTTACTATAACACTGTGACCACGTCTGTGTGTGTAAAACGCTTTATTTTGTGTTTGTAAGCGCTTGTGTACAGCACGCGTGTACTTTTTCTTATAACACACGTGTGCGTGTAAAGCAAAAGAAAGTCTCATTAGAATGTTAAAAATCCTCTCTCTCTCTCGGTCATGTGTGCACGCGTGCGTAATCTGACCCCGTGCTCCTTCACACACACTCGCCTTTTCACCCCCTCCCACCCCTTCTCGGCTTCACACACACACACACACACACACACACACACACACACACACACACACACACTCTCTGTTCTACACAGAAACACTGCTCTCTCGTGATTCTTTTCAAAGGTAAAGTGGAGGTTCGTTTGTTTGTTTTACTTAACAGCAGTGATTCCGTTACAATGCGCTCACGCGAGTGTCATTAGCGGTGTTCCTTGCTAATTTTCTGACAAAACAGTCTTTCCGTTAATGTCTGTGTGTGTGTGTGTGTGTGTGTGAAATTCAAATAAGAGAGGAGAAAGGTTTACTGTGTAAGATGAGAAGGGGGAGACCGATTCCTCCTCTTACTTCTCACACACACACACACACACACACACACACACACACACGAAAACACTTATCTGTTGGGATTTAGTTTTACTTTTTTTAAAGGTAAAGTGCAGGTTAATTCGTTTTATTTTTACTTTATATTTTGTATTAATTATTTTTATGTATTTGTTGTTTTTTGGGCTGTGGAACGAATAATTTGTGGAACGAATCACTTTGAATTACGAGTGTTTTGGAATACGAGTTCACTTCCGGATTGAATAATCCAAGGTTCCACTGTAGTCCTGATTTTGCTCCATCGGACTTTCGCCTGTTTGGTCCCCTGAAAGCAGCCCTACGAGCACGAAGATTCACTTCTTGTGAAGAAATGCAGAAAGTGGTGCATTCGCGGCTCAGCCTAAAACTTTTTAATGAGGGAATGTGAAGACTTGTTGACAGATGGACAACGTGTATTAAAAGACAAGGAGATGTCGAAAAAATTATGGCTTTTTTTTTTTTTTTACAGTTAATTAAAATAAAATAGACTGCGGATTATTTTCTACTCATCTCATGTAATTTGTGTGAATGTGTACTATTTTTGTTGTTGTTTGCTTCTGAAATGGTGCCAGAAAGGGTCTATAAATAAGACTGGAGGTTTGCATCTGCTAATATCTACCTACAAACGATGAATTGTGTGCCTTTCACTAGGCAAAATACTTTCTCTGCTCGTCCGGTGCGTTTCCCACAATCCCACTCTGCCGGTCTCGTTGGCACATGCACAGCTGGTGGAGGGAGGAGCAGCATGGCTGGAGCCAGGGCTTCCAAAGCATGTGTACAGGTGCGAGCTGGTCCTCGGCTGCTTTAACACCCTGCGCGTGCGCCCTCTTCGCCTCCATTATCACCTCCAGCACGGAGCCGAAGTCGGGCTCCGTGTCCGGGGTGAGCGGGTTCATTTCAGATGGGTCCTTCGACAGATCGTAGAGCAGCGGAGGGTCGTGGTGGGTCACGTAGGCCTCAGTGCAGAAGCATGCGTGTGTGTGGAAACAGGTGGTCGAGTTTTCGGGGTAGAAATTAGGAGTGAAGAAAAACGCTTTCCATATGGAGGTACCTGGTGAAAGGAGACAGATGAGTACAAAAAATAATCTGTGTGTGTACAGTACATGCGTGTGTGTGCGTTGTGACTCACTGTTTGCGGGGCGCCACCTCACTGCATTCAGGAAAGCATTGCAGTAATGAAACAGAAATTCATGTTCTGAATGTTGGACTCGACCCTGCAGCAATGGCATGAGGTCATGTCCATCTATCTCTCTGAGAGAAACATAGATAGACAGATAGATAGAATACAAAAGCTGTGTGTGTGAAAATCCAGTTTATTCTCACCTACAGGTCATCAGATGCACTTTTGACATCTAGCAAACATTTTTAATAAAAGATATCATCCTAATTGACAGCAAAGTCATTTAAAGTCTGACACACCTATCACTGGGTACGCTAGCTCCGGCTAATTTCACCACGCTAGGGAAGAGGTCCATGTTACTTGTGACCTCATCGATGACCCTCCCTCCAGGTAGTTTCCCCGGCCAGTGAAGGATCCCCGGCACCCGGATCCCTCCTTCCCAATTCGTTGATTTCCCTCCTGCTTGAAATGAGAAGTCATCATTGAGACACTGAGGGTGACAAAATGATAAGGTCATTTCTGGATCACAAAAGGCTTTTTTTTAATTGGTGTTCATTTGAAAAGCCCTTGAAAATGAGTGCCCTTAGTGGACCTTTTTTTTTTTATTATTAATAAAATATTTAATTTTTATATCAGTGCCATCTCTCACCATCCCGTTCCACACTAACATGAGTAACTAACTAACAAACTAACATTTTTCTGTCTTTTTTTTTTGTGAAGCTGAAAAAGACAGAAAAATGTTAGTTTGTTAGTTAGTTAGATCCATTTATACTAATAATATCTCCTATATGGAACTTTACTTGATTCACAGCTGTACTGTCGACTGTAGGTCACCTTCTTACCAATAATAACCAAGTCTTACAGCTGTACAATCGGGGCTCGATTCCTGCCTCGGGGTTTGTGTGCATGGAGTTTGCATGATCTCCCCGTGCTTGGTGGGTTTCCTCCGGATACTCCGGTTTCCTCCCGCAATCCAAAGAAATGTAGATTACGTTAATTGAAGGAGTGCGAATGAATTGGCACTCTGTCAATGGTGTACCCCGCCTTTCCTGAGCCACCCACGACCCTGTATACAGGGTTAAGCGGTATAGACGATGAGTGAGTGATTCTATTATATGAGGGTGAGTCAGAAATTATCCGCACTCCAGGTAATACTTCTGTTGGACACATCTTATCAGCACTGTCTGTCCAAGGCTACCAGTCACTGCTACGAAATTGTGAACGTGTTGCATCAGTTCGTTTGTAACCGCAGTCAGAGCAAAAACGGATGCCTCACTTGTGATTTGTACGAAAGAAGTGATTAAAATTTTTTGTGGTCTGAGGGTGTACCTCATGGAAGTTTGCAAACAAAATTTGGACCGAAAATCATTACTGGTAACGAGACATGGATTCATCACTACGAGTCAGAGTAAACGGCGGAGTATGAAACGAAAACATTTAAGCAACCCTTAGCCAGTTAGTTCAAATAATGTTTGCCATCAAATGCTAATGAATGAATGAGGCTTTTAAATTCCTTTTAAACGTCCATTTTACCACCATTAAATCCAATATGGGCGATACTGTAGCAAAATGCAGTGAAAGAAACCTCAGATATTTTCACTGCTGTGATACTGTACTTGAAGTGATGTGCTTTTGTATCTTCGCTTTTTTGAAACTCAGGCGCGAGACTCCACTGGACCGATGGTGATCGACAGCGCTTAAATGTAAAGCCCCGATTCTCATTTCACTTTCACTTAGCACATGCCGAATCAGTAGGTGTGCTTTCTCTCTTTTATCATCGCTCTCTCTTTCACTCTCTAGCAAAAATCATTTCCAGCCTCTGGGAGCTGCTACTGTATCAATGAGCAGGATGTCTGTATTAGGAACATTAGAAACAGAATGAACAACATCTTTGCCACTCACATTCATCATGTTAAAGATGCTCACGTTCACATTTAGTTGCAAACTGATCCGTTGGACCAAAAAATGTGCGCTTTCATGCACAGCACGTTCACGTTCCAGGATTTGTTTGTTTTTCTGACCACAGCTGTCAGAAGCAAATCGGACAGAAGCAGGGAGAAGATATGGAAAAAGGCATCTGACAGTCTCCGACACTGGACGGGATTAGATTAAAAAATAAAATGGCTTGTCGTGTCATGTTTTATTTCTTTTTCTTTGTCCAAAACTATTATAGAGGAAAACACTGCTGTTCTGTGGACTGACTCAACACCTCCCTCTCTCTTTAGAGAACTTCTTAATAGAAAGGTGGCTGTTCTTCTGAATGCTAACCTCCCTCCGATATATAACTACTTGATATAAACATGGCTGTTCTACTAACTGCATCTGATGTATACCTACTTTCCATAAAAAGAGTTCTGTTTTATTGAGTGCTCACATCCCTCTGTTGGACACGTACTGTAACACACACATGTATACACACCCACATACACTTTACCTTTATATATTCCGCTGTAACCTCTGTGCACCTCTCCATGAATGGATATTTCCTCCAAGTGTGGGCCTTGATCGGAGGTCAGATAAACCAGTGTGTTATCCTTCAGCTTCAGTCGCTCCAAAGTTTTCATTATCTGACCTAGGAGGACCAGGAACAGGATACTTTGTGAGAACACAATTAAATTATCCTGAGGCTATGGAAGATATTAACAAAAAAAAAAAAGAAAAGAAAAAAGGGGCATGTAAATGAGACACACTTGCACATTTGTTCATGAGCTGTAAGAAAAGTTGTTGTGCTGTTTTCTACAGAAATACAATGTGGAGAACAAAACTATAACTATTAAATTCCAATGTGTTTATTTTTATTACTCAATATATGTTCATGAATCTTTGTATGAAATCTGTGCACTTAGTTCTATAGTTTGATTTAGATACCTACTGTATATTTGCCCATATAGGTTTTATCTTTTTCCCGCCCGAAATACATCCGACACTTTTTCAACATCATGACATCATTACAATCGCTTATAGCATCCTATCCAAATTAAATAGTTTTACACAGCAGTCAGGGGCATGTAAAATTAATAACCTCACATATTTGTTGTGGGAAAAGCACTGTTTTTCCACAAAAGTCTGATTTGAGCAACTCGGATCAAGTGAAAGGTCTCAACTTTCCCGATGGTAAAAATCCAATAATAAACAACAAACATGATTCGTAAGTTACTACACTGGGGGAAAAAAAAAAGAATAATACTAGGAACTGGCCTAGTGGTTTCCATAAACCATCAGTATCCAATTAATTTAATTGTTAACAGAAATGATTAAGATTATTCCAGTTAGGAAGTGTTTTCTTTTACAAGCAGGATAGCTTGCATATTAGAAACATGCTTTTAATCGAATGGCAAGATGTTGTAAACTTCTCAAAAAAAAAAAAGGGATACGGTTACAGTGGAACTTTTGATTATGAGCATAATTAGTTCCGGAAGCAGCTCGTATTCCACAACACTCGTAAACCAAATTTTATTTTCCCATAAGAAATAATGGACATTTTAATTATTCGTTCCACAGCCCCAAAAATAAATACATAAAAATTATTAATACAAAAATATAACAAATAAGTAAAAATAAAACAAATTAACCGGCACTTTACCTTTAAAAAAAAAAAAAAAAAAAGACGTGAAGGGGTGGGGGTGTGTAAAGGCGAGAGTGTGTGTGAAGGGGCACGGTGTCAAATTACATGTGCGCACACACAACAGGCAGAAAGGGAGGGAGAGAATAGATCTTTAACCTCTCCAATGAGATTTTCCTTTGCTTTTGTAAGGAACAGTACACGCGTGCTGTACACACACGCATACAGACACAAAATAAAATGTTTTACACACACACATGGTCACAGTGTTATAGGTGCACGGATGTTGATTATACCAGTAAGAGACTAGCACTAAGACCTAGTGGGGGAGACGATTACCCACAATTCCGCAGCGCAAGAGAGAGAAAAAACATTGGCTCAGTTTTGATCACATGACGCTGGGCTTCAAAACAAGAAGCGCATGCGTGATACATGATACTCGGTACTTGTAAACCAAGACTTGTTCGTTTTTAAAGTCAAAATTTATTACAAATCTTTGCAAAAAACTTGCAAACCGCATTACTCGCAATCCGAGGTTTCACTGTACTTGCTAAAAGGATTTCAAAATCACACACACTATATTTCAGTAGTTAAATGTTTAGTTAACCTTTTTTTTTTTTTTTTTAAATCCCTTTTGCATTTAATATGACCAGATTCTGTATAACAAATGCCATTCACTTTGGCCTTGATAATAAAATTCTCATTCACTCATAAGACTATTACAGCCAAAAAGAACTGGAGTGACTTCATGCTGTTGCAGAGAACAATGGTATCTAAGGATAATAGCTGTTGTAACTAACACTGACATGAAGATAAATACGTTATCACAAAAAGAGCTGCTCGCAGTGTCTCAAACTTGTGAAGTGTCAAGTCCAGGCTCAGTACCTACACTCCAGTCCACCTCCATGACCGCATCTCCGTACAGCCCGTGCTGGCTTTGACCGCGGAAACGAGGAGAGGCAAACAAAGCTGTGTGAACTTGGATGAAGGAGAAGAAGAGCAGGAATGGTCTCTCAGCGTTTCTGTCAAAAAATATTGGGGGGGGAAAAAAAAAAAAAAAAAAAAAAAGGTTTTCTTACACTAAGCTTCGTTAAGGACATGTAAAGCTAGTAAAAAAAAAAAAAAAAGCTAAGCTAACAGAACTGAAACAGCACCACTATTTGCAATATAAATGTTAAAGAGATAACCTAAAAGACTGATAATCATGCTGGTCTTGGGTATTTATCTCATAGCACTGTTGTTTACTAGAGATGGGGAAAAATTTGTTACATATTGCGATTAGTGTGGAAATCATGTATATCGGGACACTGTTCCAAAATCTATTTAATTTTTTTATTTATGTTTACATTTGAGAAGGGGAAAAATTGCAATTCCCCTATACTCCTGCAGGTGGCACTCTAATCTATACACAAACTGTATACAGGAGGCACAACATCCTGTGTGGCAAGAGCAAATTTTTGGTAAAAGTGCGATACTTACAGAATCACAATACAAATCGAATCGACAGATAAACTATATGAGCAAAAGTATTTGGTCAAACCTGTAATGACATTGTATTCAAATACATACACTTCAATATGGACTTGGTCCCCCTTTTGCAGCTACAACAGCTGTCCACAAGATTTTGGAGTGTTTCTGTGGGAATTTGTGCCCATTCATTCTGTAGAGCATTTATGAGGTCAGGCACTGATGTTCCAGTTCATCCCAAAGGTGCTTGAGTGGGTTGAGGTCAAGGTTCTGTGTTAAGGCCAGTCAAGTTCTTCCACACAAAACTCATCAAGCCATATGTTTATAGTCCTCACTTTATGCACGGTCATGTTGTAAGAGAAAAGGGCCTTACCCAAACTGTTGCCACAAAGTTGGAAGCATAGCATTGTCCAAGATGTCTTGGTATTGTGAAGCATTAAGGTTGCCATTCACTGGGGATAAGGGTCATGACTGAAACACATAAATTCAATAACTAATAGGTTTGGCCAAATAAACTGTGTTCTGTGAGATGAAGAGATACTACAGAAAGTTCCACAATAAATGTAACGTATGCAGAAATGTAACGTATGCAGAAGTCATGGTTTGATACGTACCTTGGTTTTAAAATGACTTATACCCTTCTGTGCAAACATTGGTTCTTTTAAAAGAAGGATATTTTCAGGATATTTTTTTAAACATTACTTACACTATTTGCTGCTATTGATTGGAGCTGTTACTGATTTCAGTGAACACTTCCTTCTCGACAGACTAAATGGAGAGTGCGTCTATCATGATACACAATGCCACAACAACGTCAACTTGGGGTTTTATTCCCAAATCTGAGTTTTTTGTCCGCATTTACAGAGTGAATCAACATGGCTGCTCACAGCATCAGACATAAACAAAGTTAAACTTTTCCACTTTAAATGACAAGTATCAGCTTTAGGTTACTCAACATGCAGATAACTTCACTCATAATTCCATCATTTGACTCTACCTCTTCCAGTCTGTGACATGGGAGCAACATGAAGTAGCGCACCTTAATTAGTAAACAATATCCCAATAATAGTTAAGCATATTAACAATACAAACCTCGTCATCAAACTATAAGGGCCAAAAAAAAAACTAATCATAATAAAAGTATATTCCGATCACATTATCACATTGAGATGAAGACCATAAAGGTTCCCACTGCAGCCTAAAATAACCAGAAAACTCAGCGGGAACGTGGTCAAAATAGGAAAATGTGCCTTTATCAAGTTCATACATATTCCTAGCCACGTCCCTGTCAGGTTCTAACAGCACTTACTGTGTCTCGCTATTTTTTTGTCATGCTCATGATTATGCACTTACCAGGTCCAATGAGAGCGAGCCGAATTATTACTACAATATGTCCAAGCAGAGTGCACCACACACTCGCCAGGCGCTTATCATGCATTTACTGTGATCCCGACGTGCTGGTATAAATACCACAACATACTCGGTGCTTTTCATCACAAAGCGATGGTGTGAGGAATTTGATCCAGTAGTTGTAATACATTCTATAAATGTGACTTAGACACGCCATAAACCTGGTAAGCACCAGAAGTACTTAATGTGGCCTTCTATAACATGGCATGGACCTACCATGGCTCATAGCAGACGCCTGAAGAGGGCGTCGTGAGAACTCCACTGACGTACAGCAGTAACATGGCAGTGATATCCTAATGACAACTCGGCCAGAATGGGATGAAGTCCCTGAGAGGTGTGAACTGGTTAATACATACTTTAAGTTCTTCCTGCATCTTGCTTCAAACATGCTAAAAGCATGGGAGCTCCATGTCTTGAGGGACAATATTACATCCTTTACTTTTTGTATATGAAAGTATAGAATGGACATAGCCTGCCCTGAACTGCACACATGCAACAGTAAAGTGAGACCCTCTCTCTTGCCGAGGTCTAAGATTTTCTTTCGAGTCAAGGTACAACTTGCAGCACTTTGCACTCACTTTTAATGACCATGCTTGCTGATAATGCTCTGCGCACTCACACCGGCCGCCCACTCGCAGTATATTAAAAGGCGCTAGCACCACACGACGGCAACCAACATAAATAGAACTGAATAAAGAGGTCATAAATATTTATGATGCAACTGCCCTTACATTTCAATTACAGGTCACTTTCAAGCAAAGGTTGTTTTTTTTTTTGTGGTCATCAAAAACTACACTGCAAATGCAATGTGTTAGGCTGATTAAATAATAATAATAATAATAATAATAATAATAATAATCTTAACTATTTACTTTATAACTGAGAACGGTCAATATTCACCAACCTCTCCAGGAACTCGATGGCCTCGTTGGTCATCTTCTGCGTGAGATTCTCGGAGATGTACGGCTGCTCCACCACCTCGTCTCCTCTCATTAAGAAGCAGTTAAAGTAAGGGAACAGGAGCACCCACAGGAAAAACAGAGCTATTGCTATAAACAGCATCAGCCCCAGGCACAGAGCGAGCCTGCGGGTAATGAGAACAAGTCCTTTAGCATGCAGGACGAGCGCGGTGGCGAGAGCGATGGCCAGCGCTCTGTAGGGAATGTGGGTTCGGACGTTGTAGAAGACGGAGCCGTGGCCTGACTGACAGTCGCGCAGGTTGGTCATGGGAATGCCGTAGAAGTGCTCGAAGCCATGAGTGCTGGGATGGTGGCAGTGATCGGTGTTGTGCTCACAGTTTAGGCCCAAGTGCCATTTTCCTGTGAAGGAAATATCCAAATTATGTATAAAAAAAAAAATAAAAAAAAATTGTTTTTTTTGCATGTTGTTTACATGATGTTGCTTCTTAGAAAAGATGGTTGCCTTGAGGCAAAACTGAAATGTTTTGCATGCTCTTTAAAAGAAAGCAAACAAAGAACCAAGGACTTAACGAATGAATACTGTACGCTGAATGTCTTTGGTACATTATGAAATGGTTTGTAGTATAAGTGATATATACTGTATATTGCATACCAATCAGAGCTGTTGCATAGCCTTGTTCTTTCAGGATCTTGGCGAAAGTAATCTCTTCCTTAGGAAGGCCACCGGATACCGCCGAGATAACGTACACCCCGACACGACCTTGACTGGCCATTCCTGCAGGCAGAATCACACACAGCTGCGTTGTCACTGAAGGCTATTAGTAGACAATGCTGTTGTTAAAGTAGTTGTGAAAAGTAATGTGGGTCGTGAGGCACCATGTCAGAGAGAGTTCCACGTCGCAAACCACAAAACGAGCACCGAGTAGGATGGTGTACTGGGACACTAATAATACTCAAAACACAGCTAGAACAGGCTCGGATGTTGTTAGTCTGCTGCGTAGCAACGAAGTACTAAAGGCAGAGCCAAGGTGAAATGGTGAGCGTGCAGATTAGAGTGTGCTATAAGGGAATAGAGTGTACGGAGAGACCAGAGATAACCGATGAAGTGCTAGAGGTGGTTGTGTGTATATATTGTTTTTGTTTAGTGCTTTAGATTCTACAACAATACTGGGGATTTCAAAACTATGAAATAACACATATGGAATTAGGTAATTCAGTAACAACAGTCATTGGTTATTTTAAGATACGGAGGTGGGGATGGTTCCACTTGAGCATGATCGTCTGATGCAGGCAGTTTGGTGACTTTTGGTCCTGAGCCTGCAATAACAAAAGTCTACTCCATATTAACTTAAACACGTCGCCTGTTATACTGAACTTCCAGCCCTAGGGATTGATATGACCACAAATCAATCCCTGCTATTTGTTATCACCCAAACGAGGATGGGTTCCCTGATGAGGTTTCTTCCTATTGTCATTTCAGGGAGTTTTTCCTTTACTTTCTACCCATAGCTTCAGGTTGCTCATTAGAACCAAACTGATAATTATAATTTATACATACTGTATTTCCTCACACTTTTTGAACCTTTTTCCATAATGTATTGATTCTGTAAAACCGCTTTGCGACAATGGCTGTTGTTAAAAGTGCTATATAAATAAAACTGAACTTAAATTTCTACGACATATAGTTAATCAGCAAAAATTGCAAAAAAATAAAAATAAATTCACTTATGAACAACACCATCCTGGCTCTTTGGCCTTCTTGTGCCAGAGTAGCTCACGTCATGCCAGCTGCCTACGACTACAGTACTTACAGCTGACTTTGGCCTACATACTGTACGTACATTACAGTGGATCGGTGTCTCACCTACATACCCACAAGAAAAGTCTTAGCCCATGACGACAAGTCATGGATCACCCTGTCACACACAGTTAAGCCATGATCTTATTGTACGACTACCGTCAGCTCCTTAGCAAAAATCATGAAAGTGAGTACTGGCAACAAAACAACAATCTCTGTTCACTTTTAATGATATGTTTGTCTTTTTGTTATCTTAGCTGTATTTGTTGTCCTTGAACATTAGGCATGTGTTGGAAAGTGTGAGGAAATTCCAAACGTTCTGAACAATTTTCAAAAACTTTGGAAGCTTCAAAATTGCACAGGTTAACAGATTCTTGAGGAAGTTGCTGGGAGGAAACTAACTTTGTATTCTTATTTCAAGCATCAATGGAGATACAGTTAGAATCGAAAAAGTCTAAAGATAATTAATGTTGTAGTGAACTGTACCAAGATAGTTTTTTTTTTTTTTTAAATACTGAATCCTGAGTGTATCTACTGTACCAAATGCTTAAGTTCATTCAGTGGATTCACAAAAACATTTGGCCCAAATATCGTACTTTCCAAGCAACCTAGAAATGGTTCGATGAAACAGGAAATCAATGTTTTCCAAAGGCCACCTCAGTCGCTAACTTACAAAAAAACTTTGAACTTGCTTAATGGGGACACTGTATACACACCAACCTAAGAACATTCAGAAATTTATAATGGAATGCATGAAAGAGTACAAGTTCTTCCACACCAAGCTGGAGCGGGTTTGCTTTACCTACAAATCATCCTCCAATACATTTCACGGTAACTATAAAAGTTTGTAGAGTCTGTAAAAAGGGAAAGTATTAAACGCTGCGCTGCCATTAAGACCTCCTGGAACAGGTACTAGAGCTCTGTGGGCATGTTCAGGTGACATTATTCTGTCCTCTAGCTGCAGTCACGTGACGTCACAGAGTGATATTAAATGTTAAGGGGTTTGGGAGGTATGTGAGAAAGGTGCACCGAGTCCAAGCCCTACGTTGTAAAAAAATAAATAAATAAATAAAAAAAGAGGCTGTGTTGTTGTAGTAAAATATTGTTAATGTTGCTGCAGCTTCTCGAAGCAGCGTGCCCTATTCTAATTTGCATATACATGAGCCGCTGCAGCTGTGCCTTAATGTCTTTATGTTGGATTAAGTGTGTTTTTATTGTAGTAATGTCTTGTTTGTTTGTCTGTGTCTGTATGTGTGGTATCAGCACATGGTTTTAGGGTTGTTTCTGTTTATTGCTAAGCAAAGATAAGCATCTTTGTTAACTAGTTCAGTTCTGGGGCTAACTACCAAATATGTGTGTATAATGAGTGGGTTTGAGACTAATTCGCTCACAGAGGCTTTTAACGCGCAAAATTTTTTGATAACGTAACGCTATAAAAATGCGTTTCTGTTGCGTCACTCGGTACAGAATTGGTTATATCTGAGGATGATCGGCCCATCACGGCCGATCAAACTGAAAACCAGCCAATTCTCGTCACTGGCCGCTCAACCAGTTTGTTGTTTTTAAAAAAATTATTTTGGAGTCAGTGTGGCGATATGTTAATCACCGCACAAAAGATTTACAATTCATAACTGTATTGATTTCTTCCCAAAGTTTAGTGCCTGCCTTGCTGGGGACATTTTTTTTTCACTGTTTTCAACAACATGGTAATGTTGCGATCTTAAAGACGTGCCCAAAACAAGGTCTAGCTTGAAAACATACAGCATATGTTCTCCCTCTATATAGAAGTAAGCTGTCATAGTAAAAGGCCTAATGTCTGACAGCTTTAGCACAGAGCCCTGTAAATCTTCGGCACTAAAGCACACCATACCATTCATTCACTGAAATAACTAGATTTCCTCCTCCCGGGTTGCACAGCGGGTCGAGGAGCTAACGCTGACCTGAGCGTATGGGGTATCTGCCGGTGAGGAAGGCAGCTCTGCTGGGTGTACACAGAGGAGAGGCGGCGATGTGCTGGGTCAGCTTCACTCCGTCCTCTGCCAGCCTGTCGATGTGAGGGGTCCTGCAGCGCAAAACACAAAGCACATCCATTACAGCCAAACCTGTTCGCTTCTCTCTTTGCAGCAAATGATAAATAAGGGAATATTTTTCCTGCCTGACAGGCGATTCGGTGCTAACGACTTTATCATATCAACCGTTAATTACATGCTTCAGCAGAAAAGACAATTTACCCAGATCTCCCACTCATCCTAAATGGAGTCTATCGGCAAAAATGTGTTTCGTGTCAAATGTCTGTTTCTTTGGTTTCCACTAATTTACCTAACAAATAATGGAAGTCAAGCTCTCCCAAAATCATTTACAGAAGTAACTGCTTAAAATGAAGTCCAGCTCGAATCATTGACGTAAACTAGAGCAGTGTTACAATGTTTTCTGAATGCTGCAACAGTTCAGATCTTGGATAATTTGCATACTTTGGTATCATTCTCGAAGCTTCAGAAGTATCAGTTCAGTCTAGAGTTCAAGTTACTGTCCTTACCAAGCTGTAATCTGCACAGAGTTTGCAGGCAGCCTGGAGTCTATCCCATGAGGGACGAGGCAAGGTGCAAATCCATCACAGGCCACACAAGCACACATTCACTTACACACTACAGACAATTTAGATGGTGGTAGGAAACTGGAGTACCCACAGGAAACCCACCAGGCACAAGACGAAAATACAAACTCCACAGATGCGGGCCGAAGGTGGAAATCGAACCCTGACCCTGGAGATGTCAGGCCACATAGTTAACCACTACACTACGTGCCACCTCTAAATAGTTGAAAGGATATTTAATCGATTTGGAGTCAAAAACTGACCAACAAAAGATTGATTGAATTGTATAATAATTACATTGCACAGCTCAAGTCTAGGCTAAGTGATACTGGGACAGGCTCCGGAGCCCTTTTCCATTCTGACCGACAATAAAGCAGTTGCTGAAAATAAATAAATTAACGAATGAAGGTCCTACCCTAATTATAACACTTACAAAAAAATTACATATTTTAAAATACAATATAAAAAAAATACTTTTATAAAAAGTATAGTAGATTCACATGTCTTTATGGAATAATTTATTTTATTAGATATTTATATAGGAGTTTGTTATTTATCGATCATTGGACTGACTTATACCCTGGTGTACAATTCCTGAACATGTAAAAAAAATGCATTATGTACTAAGTACATTAATACTTTTACCTCTGCCTCAATTGGCTGACAGTTTTTCAGCGTCACCGTGTTCTCAGACATCTTTCAAGCCGAAAGTTGATGTTTCACGCATACAAGTATTGTCTAACAGTGTTTAGTTGTTTAACAAAATCATCATTCATACCTACAGTACATACTGTACCATATGAAAAATTAATTACCATATATTCCTGTAAGAATATTACACAAGAACTGCTATTAATCAGCACAAGTTCGCCCTTCTTAGACCTGAAACATTATCTCATTTGTGATTTTCCAGCGTTGTGACATTTAATCCATAACACGTATTTAGTTGTGCCTCTCAACTATGCTGTACTTATTTCTCTGCAGCGGATGCAAACTTTTTATGGCAGCTTTATCAGCGTCAAGTCCAAATACGAACGTTAAAGGACACTTGCCGCTTTCCATCTCCTTCTCAGTCAATGCTCCTAAAAGGAATGACACTTTAATGAACAGATATGGGGAGGTGGGACGCTGTGCGGCGAGAGCCTCATCCGTATCACTCTGCCTACACAGTGCGGGTCATCATCCATGACAACTCCATGAAGCAGCTGATTAAACCACACGTTACCACCCTGACAACCTTTATATCTACTAGCACAGCCATATTTGTTCGAATCGTCCATCCAGTACGGCTGTTTGTTCGAGTACTAGACATCACTTTTGCTTTCTGCTGCTGAGCTGTTGTGTATTGAAGAAAAGAAAAAAAAAAGCGCCTGGGTCCCTGAAGGGCTTAAATGAAAGCCGACAGTGACGCCACACAGCCTACTTCAGAGTGGTGTTTCCATAGCATCCAAGGTCTCCTATTCCCAGATCATCCACCATCATTAGGACAAAATTAGGCTTCGAAGCAGCCCAAACTGAAGGAGGGGCGCAGAGCAGAACGAACAGGATCCATGGAGACATCGTTCTGTGTGGGGTGAAATAAAAAAATAAAAAATAAAAAAAAAGACACAGATAGTCACCTTGGGAAATATTCACTTTAGCCAGAGTGGTTTGAATTAATAAACAAACAAACAAACAAACAAACAAATGAAAGAAGAATCTGCCATGTTTTGCTTTACAAGTGAAGCATACTGTATGCATGGATGAGAATAAAAAGTCAGTACACACACACACACACAATCTCATGCAGGTGAAGTGTATAACATCATTATAATGGTAGCCACATTCAAAGCCAAACAACAAACACTTCACGCGCACTGTACAAACACCACACTTCACTCGTATTATATCATATCCCAAATGGAGCAGTCAAGGTCACCTGACACAAGAAATGCGTTATTATCAGAGTAACATTGTGTCGAATTACAAAACAGCGTCCTTACTTTATATACAAACCTACCTCAAATGTTGAGAAATAAATAGTGCAACGTAAGTTGTGTACTGAACTCACGCGAAGTCAAAACAAGGAAGTTAACGCCGGTTGAAATCACGTGACCCGCACCTGTCGTTTTGATTGGACAACCTGCTCTTCGTATGATCTCTGATACTGTGCGTGCTGGTCATTTTAATAATAAATAGGAATAAATAAATAAAAATTCGTAATTAATTATTACGATGATTAATGACCGAATTTGAATTTACAGTGTAAACTAATTTAGTTAGATTACAATACACCAAGTAATGCAAACAATCCCTTTAAACACGAGTTTAATAATAATAATAATAATAAGAATAATAAGAATAAGAATAATCAATTAAAGAAATATGTTACAAATAAATCAAATGATCTCACTTTATTTATATGTAATACATTTCTTTTTCTTTATCCCTTGTGAAAACAAGTGGGATCGACAATGGTTGTATTTTTAGCAGTTTGATGAAGAAGAAAAAAAGGTCTTTTATACACACTTATATAAATATTACATTAATTTTAAAAAATCCTCCTTTAAACTGCTAAAAATACAGCCATTGTCAACGGCAATTAATAAATAAATTATATATAAAGACAGCCATTGTCAATGCCAAACGACAGATTTTTTTTTCCTTCAAACTGCTAAAAATACAACCTAGTTTGAGCTCATGAAACACTAATGCAATTAGATAGATTGTAATGGATAATTTATTAACAACAATTAGTTGTCACTTATTATCTCTTTATTCTGTGGTATATTCCTGTAGGAAGGGTCAAATATGCTCTGTACAGTCGAACAGCGCCACCTGCTGTAAACATCCAAATGACGTCAATGTTGCAGAAAAGAGAAAATTTCATTTTTGACAAAAAAAAAAAATGTAATCTCACTCAAAAGGTCAGCGACATTTATAAAATTGTGAAACATAAAATCATTCAAAAATCAATCATACCAAGGCTCATGTAGATATTTTGACCGAATATTTTACTATATCCATCCATCCATCCATCCAACATAAATATTTTCACAAGGTGGGGAACAGACTAAAAGTGGTGCCAACACATCACAGGGCACAAACCTCATCATACACTACAGCAATATAGGAATGGCAGTTACCATTTTGATTCAGTGGTAGGTTTTTCACCTGCCATGAGAAAGACCCGGGTTCAATAACCAAACCCCAGCCGTTGGATGCAGTACCGGTCCCAAGCCTGGATAAAATGGGAGGATTGCATCAGGAAAAGCATCCGATGTAAAACCTGTGGTAAAGTTGTTGTGTTGATCAGATGGTCTCCTGTGGCGACCGCTTGATGGGAGCAGCCAAAAGACTAACAACAGCAACATCAACTGTGGGAAGAAAGCAAGGTCGGTTTCCAAGCAATGCAAACTCCATGCACACAGACCTGAGGCAAGATATAGAGAAAGAAAAAAAAAAGAAAGAGAGAGATTAAAATATTAGGTTACATCAACTACTTAACTTCTAACCTGAATACTGATTCAACTGTTTGTCTTGCTGTAAGTATACAGTAGGAATGAAACATTGTTCATATTTCATGATTATATCTTTTTAAATTTCAGTCTGTGTTTCAGTATTGACCTTGCACTGCTCCTGACACACTAGATATTACTCTGTAGTAAGATTACAAATTGGCGTATGTAAGCGTTAATGTGTTACACTGTTTAAAATGTAGTTTGTCTTTGTTAAACATGTTTCTAGGTGAAGAAGCTGAAGAAACATGTTTCAGACTGAAGAAGCTACTTGGATGAGTAGTGAAACGTTTCTACTGAAGTAAGAAGAAGTCCAAGTTGACATGACTCAGCTTCCTGTGGCGTAGGTGGTGTAGTGGTGTAGTGGTTAGCACTGTCGCCTTGCACCTCCAGGGTTTGATGCTCGGCCAGGTTTGATTCCCATCCCTGTACCCATGGAGTTTGCATGTTCTCTCTGTGCTTGGTGGGTTTCCTCCGGGTTCTCCGGTTTCCTTCCACAGTCCAAAGACCTGCATATTAGGATAATTGGTGTTCCCAAATTGCCTGTAGTGTGTGAATGAGTGTATGTGTGTATGTGCCCTGTGATGGATTGGCACCCTGTCCAGGGTGTACCCTGCCTCGTGCCCTATGTCTCCTGGGATATGCTCCAGACCCCCCGTGACCCTGAATACAGGATAAAGCAGTATAGATGATGAGTGAGTGAGTACATGTCTTGACGTGACCCCTAGATGCACCTCCATTCTCCAGAAGCATTGTGGTCTGAACAACGGGTAATTAAATCCTCAGATGAAAAAAAAAAAAAAAAAAGAACAGAAAGACAACAGAGAAACAACAGGAAAAAAAAAAAAACTAATAAAATCAACTGACATGTGTATGTCAAGCTCTTTACAATTCTATACTTCTAGTACAAATAACGATGAGCAAAACACACATGTATACCATCCACTATATACAAATAGATACACATGGCTACTGGCACACTGGGTGAGTTTCTACATAAATGTTTTATGCTCTCGGAAACAAGTCTTCGGGCAAACCTTAACAGTTGTAAGGAAATTTGGAATCTGCCCCATATGCAGTAAACCTAATGAGGCTGTTTCTTAAGGTTCCCCGATGTAGCTCGTACCCTCAAGCAATGGAACTCACATGCATTAACAGCATCCCACAATGCATTACAAGATAGTGTCGTGCTGTATGGAGACGAATGTATACTTGTCCTAGTGTTGTATTGTAAAGCAGAATGTATTACACATGACATTGCTGAATGCTACGTATAGGTTCAACATAGTAAAAAAGAAATGGCTATGGAATACATTTTAAAAAGGCAATATTTTCATTAAGGACTCTATAGCAGTCTCTCTCTCTCTCTCTCTTGTTTGTTTTTCCACCACAGTCCCAGTTCTTGCATAATAGCAATAAGTCCTTGTTTGTATGCAAATGCAACAAAGTCATCAGACTGCCAGCTAATGTTCCTTCTTCGCTAATGATTTAATCAAGTGATTAATTATATACTTACAACATCCCACTGGCCAACTTGCTGTCATATACAGACACATTTAGTTACTGGCACTGTGACTAGCACTCGTATTAGTAATGAGCATTAAGACCTCAGTGAATTGATTCCTACATTTGATTTCATTCTTTTGTTTGTCTTATATACTGTACGTGAGTTGAATGAGGATTTTGACGTTGGGTGATCCACCGCTGGAAATATTGTATGAGCCACTGTACAGGGAAAAGTGCTTGGGGGGTTTCCTCTGGGTACTCCGGTTTCCTCCCACAGTTCAAAGACATACAGGATAGTCTCCAACTGGTGTCTCCAAATTCACCAAATTCCCATAGTGTTTGCCCTGCGATGGACTGGCACCCTGTGCAGGGTACACACCAACTAGGGGTTACACCTCTCACAACCTTGTATAGGAAATATGGTGGTTGTGGTGAGGTGGTTGTTGTTTTTTTTCTCCTCTGGCCCTAAAATTTGCTCCAAAACACTTGCTCAAGGCGGCACGGTGGTGTAGTGTTTAGCACTGTCGCCTTGCACCTCCATGATCTGGGTTCGATTCTGGGCCAGGCTCGATCTCCGTCTCTGTGTGCATGGAGCTTGCATGTTCTCCCTGTGCTTGGTAGGTTTCCTCCCACAGTCCAAAGACCTGCAGATTAGGCTAATTCCCAAATTGCCCTTAGTGTGTGAGTATGTGTGTGTGCCCTGCGTTGGATTGGCACCCTGTGTGCCCTAAGTCTCCTGGGATGGGCTCCAGGTCCCCCCGCGACCCTGAGTACAGGATAAAGTGGTATAGATGATAAGTGAGTGACACTTTCTTATTCCTGATTCCTTTCCTTAAACGCTATATGCAGTTTCGGTGCATATGTTTTAGGTAAGTTCAGCAAGAGAGAAAAATGCACTTCTACTTTGAAAGGAGTCATTCAAAAAGGTTGAATCTTTCGAAAATCATTTCTCAGCCCATCCACATGAAGGCCTTTTTGTATAGCGGATCTAGTTCGAGGAAATGCATCAGAAAAAAAAGCGCCATTTCTGTATGAGGCATATGTCTTTTTCTCAGCAAGCTCCCAAGGCCACAAAAGAATTGAAACATCAAACCATATTCATTTATAAATCTTATGGATTTTTGGGTCTTGGCTAGGTGCGAACCAGTCAGTGATTCATATTGGAGTTTTATACACAAACAACACACACACACCAACAAAGCATTGATCACAAACTAGGTAATAACACGAGAAGGAAAATAGATTGCCCTTTAAACTGATCAATGTGGAGTGGACTTTGCTATGTTTCATATGTTGCATGCAATCAAGAGACCTGTTTTAATCAAAAATCCTATCGAATGTGTGTGGAGCAAAAGGGCACATCATTAGTGTGACATCTTGTTTATTTATTTATTTATTTATTTATCTTGAATGGTTTAAAATAGAATACAGTCAGTCAACCTAGTCACCTATTCAAAAGGTGTCCTCACCAGCAGATGGCAGTAGTAGCATTCTAATGTAGATGAATTATTTAATTTCTTTCAACAGTATTTCAATTACATAGTATATTCAGTATGTATTAAATTCCTATT
The DNA here is from genome assembly GCA_030014305.1 of Clarias laeviceps. Classification (NCBI taxonomy): domain Eukaryota; kingdom Metazoa; phylum Chordata; class Actinopteri; order Siluriformes; family Clariidae; genus Clarias; species Clarias laeviceps. The sequence goes on from JAQMYJ010000010.1 coordinate 7,984,351, forward strand.
TATAAGTGATTTGATCAAATGAAATACAGTTAAGTAAAAACAGTTTGATCATTTCTCCTTATTGTTACTAGCAAAAGACTATATCGTCATCCCTGTTTAAAGCATTGTTGTTGCTATGTACAAGATAATACAGCTGTGCAAGAGTGCAAGACGAGAACAAGTGCAGCAAGATACGATAAATATACTAGACAGCATTTGTAATTACAAACATTAACTACAAGCCCAGCACGGGGCGCTTCATGTTAACTAGACAGTATAATTAAGTAGGCTGGCTTTGTAGACTGCATGTTAAGTCGCCATGAATATCAGCACAAGACTAGAGCAGATTACAAAGAATATATACTTACTGACCACTTTAATAGGAGCACCATGACACCTGCGTATCCATGCAATTATCAAATCAGCCGATCAAGTGGCAGCTGCACAATGCATACAAATCGTGCAGATGCAGGTCAAGAGTTTCAGTTAATCTTGTTAGTGCCAGATGTTTTAGAATTTGAGTACTTCAGAAACTGCTCATAAACCTTGGGATTTAGACAGGTCAGTGTACTTATGTATAGAGTTTATACAGGTAGCCATTGGTGGCTCGATGGTCGGTTTCTTGTCCGCCATGTGGAAGGCCCAGGTTAAGTTTCCACCCAATGCCCAAACCCCAGCCACTGGATGCAGCGCCGGTCCAAACCCTGGATAAAATGGAAGACCTGCGTCAGGATGAGCATCCAGCAAAAAAAAAAAAAAAAACTTGTGCACATCAGATGGTCTGTTGCAGTGACCCCTCAGTGGGAGCATACAAAAGACAAGCAACAACTTAGAGTTTAGCCAATCAAGTCTGGCCTTGGTTGCATTAACCCCTTCTTGATGGGAGAATGGCCAGATCAGATTAAGCTGACGAGATGTCTATGGAAATTTAAACAACCACTCTATACAACCATACTAAGCAGAAAAGCATCTCAAATTGCAAAATATGTCAAACGCAAAGGTTTTATCATTAGATAGAGAAAGAGTGCATTGAGCTGCATTCTAGCCAGCCAGAAACATGAATGTGAGGCAATAATGACAGCCATTCTTCCAGTCTTGCCATCGTCTGTTTGGATAATTCTATAGTTCATATACGCACTGGAAGTATGTACAGTTCTGCAACACAAATCATCATATTCAGCTCTGTTTGTATACGTTCATCAATACTGTATGGGTGATTACAATCTGTTTTGGCAAAAAGCTTTAATCTTTCATGACGTCCAACACGTGTTTAACACATTGCTCGTCATCCATGGTGCTCCTTCTTTTCCTCACTCTGGCGCTCTAACTTCCATTTCCCCATGGTAATTAATCTCTCGTCTGTCCGTACCTTCAGGGTCACACGCCGTCGTCTTTCAGCAGAAGTAGTCTCCTCTATGAGTCGTTAGCTTCAGGCTCCAATCACAGCTGGGAACAGGTAGCCCCCTCCAGGCCTGCCTTTGGCACGCTCCAATGCTCACAGCCCACCCAGGTGGAAGAGCCCAATACATATCAGGTTAGGGTCCCGCAGCCGTCTCTCATGCTCAGTGTCAGATCTTATCGTTATGGGGCAATGACAGACAGCACACCTGCGCTGCGGGCCTGGGAATAAAACAGAGACTGGTACACGTGCAACGAAAGGGTTTCTATCTGTATTTGTTGTTTATATGTTATTTATTTAGATTAATTTATAATTAATTATAACCTGACAGAAGAAAAACACAGTTATATGTATAGTCTAAGGGCATGTACTGAATTTTGTTACATATTTTTGCAAAATATTGTCTTGAATTCTTCCGTCATAGATATCCATAAATTAAAGCATTGTTTCAAAATGATTGCACATCAAAACCACAGGAATTTAAAGATCTTAGAAGTAAGTTATCAGAATTATAAGGCTGTTCAAGTCAAACTGGGACTGTGATAAAATTTCTCATGAATTAAGACATAAAACCGACTGACATTTACAGCAGACATCAAGCACAGTATGGTGGAGACATTTAGCCGCAGTAAAACATTTGAAAGGTCTGTAAGTCTTTTTTAAAGAAGGCTGATTCCAGTTGAAGTGGCTCGGAGCCCACTGTACTCGTTCCAGTGAACACCCAGTGAGTGGAACGATGGATAACTTGTCACCAACTTGCAGAATGGACATGTCTGTCTGTGGGAACTGTACACACAGTCATTCACCAACACCACTTGCACATTACAGGAACACGGCTGGGCGTTTTCGCCACACCCTGAACAGTCCTCACCTCACCACAAGTCATTTCCACAAGTTTGGGCCATTAAAGGAGCTCCTGGGAGGCCAACGTTTCAGACGTGAAGTAGATAGTCTGATCCTGGCTCCAGCATACTGAGAAAACCTGATGGTGTGCAAGTCCTAGTGAAATGCTGAGATAAGTGCAGAAGTGTAACAGGGGATTATATAGAGAACTGAGGGAGGTTTTCACTCTTACTGTGTTCTGTTATTCTGCACTATCAAAAACCCTGGTTTGACTTTTGAATGCCTTTTGTAATTTTTTAACAAAAGTCTCATCCTAACTCTACTATTAAAAAGGTTTTGTTTGTAGTAAATGCTTTATACATCTATCTATTACTACAATTCTACAACTGCCGTTAGACTACTATTTGCAGTGATTCTTGTTTGATTTGGAAAACCTGCGAATGAATATTATGATCGATGGTAATGACATCAGTCCTAGAGAAACTTTGGACGGGGACTAAGCTGAGAGATCATCACCAGTGTTACTGTATAATCTAAAGAGCATGACTGCAGTATGTGTTACAGTGTGTGTGTGTGTGTGTGTGTGTGTGTGTGTGTGTGTGTTTCTAAATTTAACAAAGGCTTGTCTGTTCTTTGAATCATATTTGTCATAAAGTGATAAGATTAAACGATAATGACTTTTTATCAGCTGGTTACTTTCACAAGTGATTATGTAAAGAGCTGTTTTTGGTGGTGTAGTCAGACTTTTGCACCCTGCTGTACATTATGTAAGATCTTATATCAAGATGTGTACTGATTGACCTTCCACTCTCTCTCTCTCTCTCTCTCTCTCTCTGGTTTTTATTTTTCTCTGTCTCTGTTGAGCGCTCTGTCTTGGTCTTGCTCTCAGAGGTTGTCTCAGAGTACACATCAGGAAAGTAATGGCAATTTGTCAGACATGAGGAAACGCCTCAAGGCCACAGAGTCATAGTGAGGAGCGCAACTGTGGGCCTTCTCTGCTTTCACAAGTTCTTTTCACTAACTCGTTGTCACTGTTTGCTGATCTGAATTGACACACAGAGGGAAATTCTGTATGACTGAAAAAAAGTCGTTAGAGATTTTCATTTCTTTTAAAGGAAATCTAAAAAAATCGGAACCTAAAATTCTACATCTGCAAGGATAAATACATATTTCTACATTTCATTTATATGAAGTACATACAGTATGGCTTGGAAAACAAACTTAACCTATCCTCCAGACACATATGCACACTATTTTTGCTCAAATAATCAAACCAAATAATCTAATATATATTTTTATTACTTTTTCACAAAGACACCCTTTCATACTGTAAAGACAATTACTGTACAAAAGAGGTAGCTTTATTTACTTCTATCCATCTATCTAGGAACCTTTGTAGAGACCAAGGAGGCCAATGGTGATGATCATTGTATTTATTCCTATATTTAGGATTGTGGGGCCTCCTGTCAACATTCACTAAATGTTGTAGAGCAATTCCTACTGTAGGACCGCCAAATTAGCCTAATCTGCATGTCTTTGGACTGTGGGAGGAAACCCACCAATCACGGGGGGAAAATGCAAACAGACCCGAGGCCTGATGCAAGGCCATCTTAAGGATTTTCAGTTTAGTTAGCTAAAATGTATACTTAACATTAGCGATTACAAACTGATCTATAGCTCCAGAATGAGAGGTTTGTTGTGGTCATAGTGACATTGATTTAGTTGAAAGTGTGACAAGAAGTCACCTTGCACCTCCAGGGTCTGAGTTTGATTCCCGGCCAGGCTCGATTCCCGTCTCTGTGTACATGGAGTTTGCATGTTTTCCCTGTGCTTGGTGGGTTTCCTCTGGGTACTCCGGTTTCCTCCCACAGTCCAAAGATATGCAGGTTAGGCTAATTGGCGTTCCCAAATTGACCATAGTGTGTGTGTGTGTGTGTGTGTGTGTGTGTGTGTGTTTGCCCTGCGATGGATTGGCACCTGTCCAGGGTGTACCCTGCCTCGTGCCCTAAGCCTCCTTGCATAGGCTCCATAAATTTCCCTCCTACACACTAATACATTTATTCCAGTGTTCCATTAGTGCTTGGATACCATCAAAGTAGAACGTTCTACCTTGACCCTGCTTCACGTCTAAAACGCTAGCCTCCCAGGTATTCCTTTAATGCCTCAAATATGTGGAGCAGGTTACGACTATAGGGAGGATTTAACAATAACTCCCAGCAAAGTTCCTGGAAGGATCAGCTGTTTCACTCCCTAAATGTTCAAGGGAACAACAGCAGCCACCTGATGCATGGTCATTCATGGATGGATGGCTTTCTTTAAAACTTTTGCACCATTCAAATATTTCGGGTATAAGGGTCTCCTCACTGTACAGTACTGTGTTTGAAGTCTGCAGTAACTGTCAAAATGTCATCACAAGTCCTAGTTTGACTTGAACACCCCTTGTAACAATTGCCTACTATGAATTTTCTATATTTACACCATTTCAAAAAAACAAACAAAAAAAAAAACATTGACGTCTTCAGTCTAATAGGAGTGATTAATCTGTCATGACAGCCTGGTGTAATTGACATGCTGTCTTTCAGATTCAAGCTCTTTCTCCGTAGACAACTGTGACAATGCCTCAGGTATTTCCTTCTGTCGTCTCTGGCTGTCACAAAATCCCAGGGCGAGAAGCCATTGCGAACATACATACATAAGGTGACATATTTAGAGTAGTACCAATTTTCAGATGTAAACATCAGCGGATGGAATTCTCGAAAAGGTCCTTACATTCACCACAGACCTAACAAATTTACTTTCAACCGTTCCTTTTTTTGGCGAAATATCTTTCTGTTATGGCATTACTACTGTACTGTAGATAGGATCGCGTTGAATGCCAATTTTGTCCCATTAAATTAGGTGGTCCATGCATTATCCATGTTTTTCCAGCTTTGGAAGCATCTCAGGAGGAAATTGGGCTATATCCTGGAGCGTTTGTCAATCGAGATGGAAACACACTCCTGACCTTTGACACGTTTTTTTTCCTCTTGACATGTGGCCAATGATTAGCAATACACTTCTTAGTCCGTTTCACACTTCTTGATGCAAACGCGGGCATTGTTTAACAGCAGGAGAGAGTAATTTTGTAGCCACGTTGCAGACGCGAGGGATTTGTGCGCTTCAAAAATTGTCTGCTAGCCTGAGGCGATGCTGAGAAAACAACAAAGGGCTACGACCTTGTTGAGTTTTACACACAGTTTGCATAAGGAGGAATGTAATAGTCTGTTATGCAAAGATTCAAAGGGAGGACACGCTAGAGCTGATGAATGTGTTTTTTTTATGTGAACATAAAAGAGATGAGTGGATGTGGGCTAGCTTCTTCCACAAAGAGACCACCTTGCTTTGTATAAGCACAACAGCTGTAATGCTATAACCTCAAAACTAGGCATATCTGAGGGGTTAGTCAATTTTGTTGTTTTGGTAAGTCCATCATGTGATTTATATTATATTTATATATTAAATGGTTAAAGCTGTGACAACATTGTTGCTAAGCAACTGAGACATACGGACTGGACTGCGAGCAAGGAAGCTTAGTAAGGAACTGAGGCTAAACATTTTAGCTAGCAATTTTATACAAGCATTTATACTAGCATTAGTAGTAGCATTAGTCGCCTTGTTTACGTAGCGTTGTACTTCTTTTCATCGTTAGCCAAAACACACTCCCTGTTTAAAGTAGATTATTAAATCCGACACAACACTTTTACTCAACATTTAGATTTAAGCGCATTACATTGTGCACTCATTTCATGTATTTTACACGCCTCATACTCGTACTGCTGCGGAAATGTTTGCTCTAAGGACTCTAAGGTGCTTTATGTTATAGTAGGCTTTACATTATTGATTTTTTTTAGCACCACGGTTTCAGTTTCGAAACAAACTGTTTGTAGACCTTCAAGCTCAGAGCATTTTAGCCATTATTAGTTTTGCTGTTTTTTTTTAAGTTCTGTCCAACCAGTGTGATACTGTGAATGAAATGTAAAGATATCATTAAAACAGTGAGTTCTGACCAATGTACAGACAAAATGTAAAATCTACAGACAAAACCTTTATTATTTTTTTCTTTATATACAGGACAATATTAACTAGGTAATATTTGCCTAGCTAATACCACCCCATTTTGCTCTTACTGTGTGTGTACGGTTAGACCAGCATTTTCCAGGACGTTGGCTGGGACAACGCAGGCCTCATGAATGGCCTCCAAGAAGTCCAAATCTCACTTTATGTGATTTATTCCTGTGGGGCTACACAAATGAGGAGGTGTACAGGACAAAGCCTCGCACACTGGAGAACTTGGAGGCACGGATTCAGGTGGTTCTCAGCAATATCTCAAACGACCATTTGAAGAAACTGGTTGATGCCACCTGGGTCTACTTTGAAATTTAAAGATTTGTTTTAATTTTTCTATGTAATAAATTACAATTTGTCGCAATACATTTGTATTAGAAATATGGACTTTATTACCCATTTTTAATGCCCAGTTACTTTTCATCCACACTGTAGATACTGTAGAAGCAGTGTAAAGGCATAAACTTGTTTACCTCAGATGGAAATGAATTATTAAGAAAAGACAGTGTGACTAAAATCAACAAACAGTTTTCTGTCATGAATGAAAACTCTTATATTTGATAATAACTCGAAGGTAAAGTTTTACAAAATGCTGACTTTGGAGTCTCCATCCATGAATGATGACTAAAACGTCTTAGAAAAATCCACAGGGAACATTTAAAAATTTGTTTATGGAGCGTCTGCTATAGAAATTCTTGTGCAAGTTGTTACTATAAAAAAAAAAACGATAACGTACTGTATGAGAACAAGCATGTTAATATACTGTAAACCTGTGATTTGTGCCAGAACTATTTTCAAAGCTGCTGCAAATTATTAGTTTTTCTGGATTATCAGTAGCAGGACTCAGAGAGAGGAGAGAAAGACTGATAAGGGAAAGACTGTTTACAACTTCAGTCATAACAGGAACTAACTAGTCTGACAGATGTGGCATAACAGTAAATGTAACAAATGATCAGTTAAAAAGCAGATGTATCATTAATGAATAAAATTTTCCATAATTGGAAAATCACTAATTGTATAAGTGGATAAATCTTTCACAACAATGTTTTTTATTCCCTCAGAGGATAGTATCTGTAGGATCTAGTAGGTCTGCGATTTTCAGTTTTATCGCACAGTTTCAGCACTGTTTAGAGGTGGCACTATCGCTTTGTCTGTGTATATGGAAGGTGGGTTTCCTCCGGGTACTCCGGTTTTAAGACATGCAGATTAGGCTAATTGGCATTCCCAAATTACCCTAATGCCCTGCAATGGATTGGCACCCTGTCCAGGTTGTACCCCGCCTCGTGCCCCCAGTCTCCAGGGATAGGCTCCAGGCCCCCCATGGCTCTATACACAGGGTAAAGCGGTGTAGATGATGTGTGTGTGTCACCATTTAAATAAATAATATTCACACTCCTAAGAGACCATGAGACATTAGTAGACGTGAAGCAGAAGTACTTCAGCTGCTCAACTGTACATAGGCATTGATTTTGCTTGCTCTTGAATGTTAACATAGTTTTAAAATCAAAATTATAAAATATATAATTTTAACGTCTAAGGTTTAAATTTATAGTCAACCATAATATCTGTCTCTTTTTCATGCAGACCGAAGACAAGTGGGAGATATCTGACAATTGGCCACATCTTTAGTATGTCAGAATGTGCAGATTCATTTTTCTAGTGGTTGTGCCTGACTGACAAGGCTAAACCACAGTAAGCTGAGTATTCATGAGAATGTTGGACACTGTTACTCTGGGAGCTGCTGCAAACTCTAGGATTAGTTTTGCAAAATAAGTAAGGACTGATCTTGCAGATTGATAGATTGTTGGCTGTATCTAGTGTAACTAGCCAGGTTAGTCTTCAGACGCATACATTTTTAGCATTGAAAATTAACAGCATTAGCCTTGACGTCTTATTTCTTTCTTTTTTAAGTTCAAGCACTTTTTTTTTTTTTTTACTTAGCTTTTGTAACTAAACTGTGATACTGGAGGAGTTTTAGAGCACCACATAGTGCTAGTAACAATAGTGATCACCTTGGAAAAACAATTGCCTGGAGAAAAAAAAAAAGTCCTATTTCAGAAGGGTAATATTGTCCAACATCTAGCAAAGAAAACAACTAAGGAGATTTTAAATGACTGGAATTGGGTTAAAATCATTCAGTGCATTATTGAAGCATGAAAAGATAGAGCTAAACCATCAACCTTGTGGAAGAACTGTGAAGTTGCATCATAAAACATCAACAGCTCTGTTGAATAATGAATGTAAAAGCATTTCCAGAGTGATGGGCGTGTCAGGGTAAGAAAGGAAGCACGTGAAGCGATGTTCACATCATGCATCCTAGTGGCCACTGTACAAGCCTCTGGAGGCAGTGTTATAATCTGAGGTTGCTTCAGTAGTTCAGGTCTAGGCTCAGCAACGTTATGTGGCAATAAAATAGTCAGCTGTGCATTTACTGAACTTGATTTGTGGACATTCTACAACACAAAATAACTTTGTACTAAGAAAAACTGAGTTTTATAATGTTCTTTTATTGCTAGAAATTTCAATAAAATACTTGCTGTTGGGCCCCCAAGTGGCGCAGTGGTCGTCCCATTATCCAGAGATCACTAGTTTGATTCCCGGGTGTTGCTGTATAGCCTCCCGCCGCCGGGATAGCAATATAGAGAGATATATCTGATCTCTCAGCAGGATGGGATGGGAGGCAGTTCAAAAAGATGAGGTCAGCTGGCTAGTCTTCAGCCATCTCTGACTGGTAGTAGTATCAGCTTTAATGTGGGAGCCCCCTAGTGACAACAAAATTAGGGAGAAAACCAGAGGGGAAAAAAAAAAAACACAACACTTGCTGTTATACTGTAGGAAAACAATCTCCAGTGATGAAATTAAACCTATTGTATATTAGTAAAAAAAAAAAAAGGAAAAAAGAAATATGTATGTTTTGATACCTGACAAGGTTAGACTTAATTGCGAACCAAACAATAAGTTACATTTATTTAGTTACCAAAGATCAAAACCTTGTATGATCTAAGACATTTTTCATTGTGGCATGCTTATACTCAAACACAGCTCAGCCCCATGTGTTTGAATTAACCTCAGGCCGTGCATACGTGACCCAGAAACATGCCATTCACAAGCTGGAAGGCCAAATGGACGGCCTGGCCGCAGCAGCACGTGTCGAGAGATCAAGCACGAGTCCTTCATAAGCCAAAATAAACAATTTAACATGGGGAGCCGTTTCCAGAACTTCCACTGAAAAACAAGCCGTCTGAATCCCTGCGAGTTGGGCTGCGGTCCCGGGCATTGTAATGCAGAACAAATGGAGGCCATTAGCGCAGCAGGCGGTGACATTTTTTATTATCCACCAGAGAAGATATGGCAAGATGAAGGCATGCTGTGGTGACCGTGGTATTCTGTGCAGCGAGTCGTGTATTCGAGACTTTAAGGTCTAATCCAGCACTACGGGTTTTCGGTGAGATTATCAAGACGCGCAATATGTTTTCGCTTTACAGGGTTGATTTGTAAATCCTTACGAGGTGATAAACGAGCTGTTGTGAGTGATGTCACTTTCTTACGAAAAGCCAAATGACGTTTGAGATGCCTCATTCAAATGAACGGGCGAAAGTGAGCCATCAAAAGTTTATACAGCTTGTTTATTTGGCTACCAGCGATCAGTGATGAATTAATTTCCGTAGTGGTTTGTTCATAAATTCTTTCATTCATACCAAAATAACTAAAGGGGTAAATCAGATGAGGTTATAATGACAAGCTAATTATTTCTTTAATAAGGGTGGGAATTGATGAAAAGCAAACCGCCAGTGGGTTGTTTCAGCTTCAATGCATGCACTGTTAGCTTTACATAAACACAATTATTGGGTTTTCCTTGAGGTGTGAAATTTGTCATATTCTCATTTCCACATTTTTTTGTAAGAAACTAGACAGCTCAGTATTACAGAAAAGCGATGACATACCACCTCGAAGGATTACTGGCGCTGAAACGATTCCACCCAAAAGTATTGCCATGTCAACACTTTGAAGTTTACGTTAATGGATAATTACCCGTTCTGCTTTATCCTGCGCCAGGATGTTGACACTACGTGGTCCATTAAGTCATCCAGCTCCCTACTATGTGTGAACAGCTGAAAGCCACATTGTGATAGATTCCCTAGAGGAACTTCATGTAATCTTCTGTGATGTTCTCTCTTTATGCTTGCTGTCTTTATTTCGAGACGGTGTGCACAGGATGCCAGTTTCCGAAGGGCGCCTGACGCAGGTGTTGACAGTCTGTCATGATGTTTCAACATGTCCGTCCTCCCCGAAACCGCGCTGCTTCTGGGATTGTATAAACAAACCTACAGGTGTTTGGGTGGAACACGTCTCTTTCAACTCCTACACATGCCAAGATATCATCCATCACACTTCAGCCGCTGGATTTCAGCGAGTTGCACTCGTAGTCAGTGATCTCTCTAAAATTCTTCTTTTTTTTTTTTTTTTTTCGGCACCAACAACCACATTAGCACAAATGTTTCAAGACTGTTTTCTGCCCTAATCATAACAAACAGAATCCATTTTCCATCAGGAGGCCTTCTGGGTAAATTCTGTTTGGTAAATTTATGCTAATACTGACCCAACTCTTCTAACAAATGTCAATCAAGATAATAAAATATTGGAATGATTTTTAAAACGTAAATGAGCATTTTGTCAAGTTGACAAATTATTCTAACAGCTAACTATTTTTACAAGCTAGCATAGAAACAAGTGTCTTTAATGGAGGCCCATGGTGGCATAGTGGGGTCCAGAGACCCACAGGAATCTGTAATGCCCATCCTGTGTCTTGGCTTCCTGACTATGCTGTTCTTCCAAGAATATGATGGAAATCGGAGGTACAGGGGTATAATGGTTAGCACTGTAGCCTCACACCGCCAGCATCAAGGTTTTGAGTTATGCTTTGTGTCTGTGTGTGTGGAGTTTGCATGTTCTCCTTGTGCTTCATAAGTTTCCTTCTGGTCCAAACAGTCCAAAGACGTGCAGATTAAGCTAATCGGCATTTCAAATTTCTCTTAACGTTTAAATGAGTGTGTGTACGGTTGTATGCTCTTCAATGGATTGGCACAACATCCAGGATGTGCCATGTATAGCATAAACACTATAGAGAATGAATGAGTGAACGATGGAAATCAAGGCTGTTATACAGTATATACATATTATTTACTTATCATAGTTGTTACTGTGGTGACACGTTGGCTTAGTGATTAGCATTGTCACCTTGCACCTCCAGGTTCTGGGTTCGATTCAGGTCTGTGTGCATGGGGTTTGCATGTTCTCCCTGTGCTTGGTGCATTTCCTTCGGGTACTCCAGTTTCCTCCCACAGTCCAAAGACATGCAGAGGAGGCTGATTGGTGTTTCCAAATTGCCCATAGTGTGTGAATGAGTGTGTGTGCCCTGTGATGGATTGACACCCTGTCCAGGGTGTCCCCCGCTTCATGCCCTAAGTCTCCTGGGATAGGCTTCAGGCCCCTCGTGACCGTGTACACAGGATAAAGCATTATAGACAATGAGTGAGTGAGTGAGTTGTTACTGTAATAGACTGATGATTTAAAGTAGAAAGGCTTAGTTCTCCCTGCAAAAAAATTTAAAAAATTTAAAAATGTATGAATGTTATTAATTTTTTAAAAGACAGGAAGTTCCTTTTAATATGATGCATAGTCTTTCTACATCTGGCCAAGTGAAAAGTTCAGGAATTAAAAAAACTCTAAATGGTTCAAATAAATTAATATGTGATGGAAAATATTTGGTATGTTGTTCCTAAAATTAAATTCATAATAGAGTCCTTACTCTCAGGTCACGATTTACACACAGAATTGGGCTAGGTTTCGAATAAATCTTAAAGTAGAAAAGTTTAGTCTTTGGGTGTTTTTTTATTTATTTTTTTTTTAGGATAGTTGTTTTAAAGTAAATAATTGAGATTAATATAAAAAATTTATTTTTGCAATCATAAGCTATGGCAAACAAAGGGAAAGTATAGGGTATCAATGATGAACATTTTTTCTTTTTTTGAAATGCATTTGGCACTGACACCAACTATGGAAGAAATCTTTGGCTGGGAAAAAAATTGTGAACCCATGCTTTAGGCCATAGCTGTCTGACGTGCCCAATGAACAGGCACGGGCCAAGAATTACAAACAAAGAATTACTCCATTATTTATGAACGGTCAGTTTCTTAATAACTGTCTCTCTCATTTTTATTCCTTAGAGCAACCTTTCCAAAGCTTATCTTCTTTAGTGTCAACCTGAAAGGTCACCAGAAGTCTGTTCATGCTTCTTCATGATGCCGTCAGCAATACGTGATCCGGTGGAATTGCCTGGATGTCAATAGTCTCGCCATTTTCCGTGCCTTAAGGTCGAACCTAGAGTAGAAGCGATGGTGAAAATGAGATGTAGCAAAAATAGAAACCTCATAGTCTCTTTGCAAGTCTAACACTGTTGAACGCCGGGTAGTTCTGTCACATGTTGGAATAGGCCAGGTCTAACTGGCTGACCATCAAACAAAAAACTTTGAATGAATTGTAGAAACAGTCAACCTCATCGTTAGCATACAGGAAAGAGAAATATAAAACACAATCTTTCTGGCATTAATCACAGATGACAGAGGCAGTGGTTGGGCCCGAAAGATGACGCGCCAAGATAATCTGGCCTCTTGTTCTCATTATCATGTGCACATGTCATACTTGTGAACCGAGTATTGTTTAGGTATCAATATTATGACAAGAGTTCGTTTGTCCCGGTGCAAGAACCGAGCCAGAATAATCACTTCTAGCCGAAGGACACCGACCTTACAATTAGAGATGATTTCCACCAAACGGCAAATGTCTGTTGCTATTATTTTAATACTTATCGTCTTAACTTTTTTTTCTTTCCTGTCAGAGACACAGAATGGAAAGAATCTGACTTTGCAGGTTCAGTTGTTTTGGTTAATCATATCCTGTGGCATCATCAGAGGATCTGCCGAGTATTCGGCCAAATGTCAACAGACTCTCTGCCAAAAGCTCCCTCATGTCCCAAACACCGAAGGTAAATGAGATCAAGTAGTCCTTACCCCGACCTGAACGGCATTAAGCATAAGCTTAATGAGAAAAGTCATGATTCTTCTTCTTCTGATTCTTCTTCTTATTATTACTATTATTATTTTTTTGGGGGGGAAATCGGTCACTTGGACACCAGAACGGTCAGGTGAGGTTACAATTAAATGTAGACAGAAAGTGGCAAAGGCTGTAACATCTTTTGAAGAAGATGGATGCTTGGAATTGTGTGTTTTTTATACACAAAATGGCATGTGTGTGTGTGTGTGTGTGTGTGTGTGTGTGTGTGTGTGTGTGTGTGCGCGAATGTGCGTGTGGCTTCACACTTGCTCTTATTCACAGCCCATCTGCTGGTGTGTTCTTGATAAAATCCAGAAAATTATGGGAATGATGAATGGCATGTCAGATGGCTCATCTGTGAGCACTTGTGTGTGTGTGTGTGTGTGTGTGTGTGTGTGTGTAAGGCTCTTATGCTTTGTGATAAATAAACCCAAGATCAAAATTCTCATATCAGATTAGGAGAAATCCTTTCTAGCATTGCTTTCATAAACACTTCTTGTTTACATGCCTCATACTGTAAATCTTCCTGCTCTACCTTCATCCACAGTTAAGTTGCGTCTCATTTGCTTTAAGTGTCTTCCTCTGTGTTCAGAGTTAAGCATGCATAACGAAAATTGTGCAAAATTGGTATTCAGAGCTCTAAAGACATGAGTGTTGTGAAAATGTTGGACTTAAAAGCATTTATTTCAGCTTGAGTGACGTTTAATATTAGCACCTAGCTGATAGTTTTATGTAGCCACAATATATATATATACACACACACAGTATAATTCGTTCCGGGAGCATGCTTGTAATCCAAAACACTCATATATCAAAGTGAATTTCCCCCATAAGAAATAATGGAAACTCAGATGATTTGTCCCACAACCCAAAAATAAAACTTATTAATCTGCACTTTATCTTTGAAAAAAATTGTGACTGGTGTGAATGAGGCGTGAGAGGAGAAGGGGGGGGGGGGTTACTGTGTAGAACATTAAACAGAATCATCTACCGCACTACTACAGCCTTTTTAACTTTTATTTTCACAGAGGTTGTTGCAGTGCAGTTACTAAAGAACAATCACTACACTTGGACACACACGCGTGCACTCACTTGGTAGTGAACAGTATGCACGCACACAGACTATACAAGTAGCGCATGCGCACTGAGAACGAGCACGGGAGACGATTACCCATAATCCTGTGGTGTGAGCGAGAGAGAGAGAGCGAGAGAGAGAGAGAGAAGATCCATTAGGTAAGTTGTGATCACGTGACACTCGGCAGCCAAAGAGCCAAATGGTTAAGAATTGACATTGTCGCAAAGCAGCTTTACACAATCAAAAGAATTAAGTTTGTATGAAGTATGAATGTGTATGAATCAAAATTATAAGATTTCAAGTCGTCGCTCATTTATTAAAATTTTTTGCTCGTCTTGCAGAACACTCACAGACCAAGATACTCGCAATTCAAGGTTTTACTGTATTGTGAACTAATATTTAACCTTTGGATTTGCAGTCAAAACAGAGTTCACCTACTCTGTATATTGTCTTTATGTGATAAATAAATAAATGAGGCCAGAGTGCAAATCATTACACCAGTATACTTCCCGATTTTGATTTTGCTAAAATATACTTTATTGTTTTTCTCCCCAAGTCTCCAAGAATTAAAGTGAACTTTATATTAACGTAAACGCCTTTCCGGTTATATTGAACTCAACCCCACAACACACAGATATACCATGATTCTGGTTTCTCTCAAGGTTTCTTTTTTTCTTTCTTTCTTTCATCATTTCAGGGAGTTTTTCTTTGCCACCTCATCAGAAACAAATTTATATAGTCATAGTCTTTCTCATAATTTTTGACAATTCTGTGAGGCTGCTTTGTCAAAACGACCACTGTTAAAAGTGCTATACACTCTGGCCTCGCACCTCCTTGGGTCTGAATGTTCTCCGGTTTTCTCACACAGTCCAAAGACATGCAGATTTGGTTAATCGCCATTCCTAAATTGTCCATAGTCACCCTGTCCGGGGTGTAGCCCACCTCATACCCAAAGTCTCCTGGGATAAGAGACTCTGCGTACAGAATAAGCAGTATAGAAGATGAATGACTGAAAGAATGAATATTGTATAACACCAGTGCTGAATTCATTAATAATATAATTATCCACTGAGAACGTTGAAGGAAATAGAGTATAATTGGGGAAAAAAAAAAATTCTATTCCTGAATGTCTTTGTGTGTTTCTGGTTTGTTCTAGATGCTACTGAAACAGATTTTTCTGTTCATTGTGATTGCGTAATCTGAACGGGAAGCCTAGAAAGTTATCATAAGCACACGTGTCACCCAATTCATAACTTTCTCTGCGTTAATACTGATGTAACTTTTGATCTCTAGTCACTGAAAGCAATGTTTATAATGTGTAGTTTTGAAGTCTAGCAATTTACTCATGATACATGCTGAGTCTTTGATGAGTCAGTCTTTTTTTTTTTTTTTTGTCGTTTCACATTTCTTTTACATTTTGACAGACACCCATACCCAGATGCTTTGTAGTCTCTATGAAAAACATATCCTCATACTAGTTCACTAGGTCAGTGAGTAAGAATACCAACAGTCTAAAAATATTTCATGATTTACTGCTTAGTAATTTAATCACAATTTAGACACAACTCCCTCACATTGTTTTGATGTTCTCTGGGTTTGCCCTTTGTCCCTGTTAAAAAATTTCTACAGCAACCCAATCTTTTATTGCCACATCTGTAGAATATCAGATTACCGTAAAGAAGAACTTTTTCAGTATGTTTTCTTGGATCTTAAGACGGGTGTTGTATAATTAATTTTTTAAGAGCTGAAAAGTTTTTTTAAGGGTTATAAATCCTTGCTTATGGAAGGATATCGTGTAAACTGTTGAAAAAGTTGAAACTGCTTGTTGGAAAAACTTTGCAAAAGCAGAACAATCAAGATTTTTGCTTCATACACAACACTAGTGCCTGTGACTTCGTTCACATGGAATTTAATTGCACACTCATATGCGTGTTTTAAATAATGTCCAACGGCATCCTTTGAATTTTGAAATGAAGTAAAATTTGTTATTGAAAAGTGTGTGGAATGAAAGTGTGAGATTGCGTTTATTAAATTGATTTCAACCTGCACACCTATTGGCGTGAGTTAAAAAAATTATTAATGATTTTTTTCAAAGTAGATTTTTTCATGATATAAGGGCATTTTCTGTTTAAATTTCAAAGTAGCATATTTTCTCTTCCTGTAGGCTGATTGTGATGAAACAAGTCTATATGTTGCCTCAAGCTCGGCCAAATACACCAGTGAAAACCCCATTAAAATTTGTTCAATCGTTTGTAAGTGATGCGTGCACAAACAAACAGACATACAGACAAAAATTCCAAAAATCATCTTGATGTGTCTTATTACTCATCTTACATCCCTGCAAATTATTTTTTGGCAAATATCTTCAATGTACAGGCTCGCCGACTTTACAGTTTTATTATGAGTGTAGTATGGTGGCAGTGGTGACTCTGGGTTAAGACTCTGGGTTACTGATCGGTAGCTCTGGGGTTTAAGCTCCAGCATCACCAAGTTGCTACTGTTGAGCCCTTAAGCCTGTTAAGTACAAGTAACGAATAACTGCATCTTAAGCTTAATTATATAAAAACAGTTTAACAAGTATAGTTTTAAATTTTTAATTCTACAATGTTGTAATACTCCTGAACTCAATCACTCATCGTCTATAGCGCTTTATCCTGTATACAGGGTCGAGGGGGGCCTGGAGCCTATTCCAGCAGACTTGGGGCACAAGGTGTGGTACACCCTGGACGGGGTGCCAGTCCATTGCAGGGCACATACACAAATGTGCGCGCTCTTTCACACACTGCGGGCAATTTGAGGATACCAATTAACAGAATCTGCATGTCTTTGGACTGTGGGAGGAAACCTGAGTACCCAGAGGAAACCCACCAAGCACGAAGAGAACATGCACACAGACCCCGAGGAATCGAACCTGGAGGTGCAAGGGTACAGTGCTAACCACTAAGCCACCATGCCGCCTGCTCCTAGACTTGCATTATACTGTATGCAGTATTTCATTGTACATTTTAAGTCATGGTTTTTGGGGTCTTTTGTCACGACCTGCGAAATGTGATGAAACTTTTTTATAGAGGCAGTAAACAGCACATCAGGTTAAACAACACCGGACTATGACTTTAACCATGTCTGTCCATGTTGTGAGTTCTCTCATAGCCTGATTTCTCCGAAAATTATTCTTGGCTGGTGCTTTAAAAAAAAAAGGGGGAAAAAAATAAAAAAGGAGTGTGGACCATAATCAATCTATGGTTTCAAGCGTTTTTGCTATTGATTAAAAGTATGATGGAAAACTACTGGTCAGTTGATGTATTCATACAGAATCATCCAGCAGATTTATTAATGAAAGCCATTACTCCTTTAACATAAGTTTTCAAGGACGCAAGGATTCACGGACTGATTAATTCACGTTAGAATGCAGGTCAACAT
Organism: Clarias laeviceps; assembly: GCA_030014305.1. NCBI lineage: Eukaryota > Metazoa > Chordata > Actinopteri > Siluriformes > Clariidae > Clarias > Clarias laeviceps. The sequence continues at coordinate 8,002,284 of JAQMYJ010000010.1, forward strand.
GTCGAGCAAATCAATACCGGCGTTCATATCGGTGGTGATGAAACACAAATGAATGAATCTGTGTGTCAGCATCTATTTAAAAGGTTTAAAGCTCAACATAAATTTCAACATATAGAGCTGTATGTGTGGAGGGATGGATAGATTGAAAGATCTGATTTATTGCACATTTTTACTCTTTTAAGTTCATTTATTCACAACAGTGCAGCCTAATCATATATGCCTACACTATTGGTCAGCATGACACTTGCTGCAGGGTGGTTGCGTTTCTTAATTAATCATGTTTGACAGTAAAGATTCAGCTTTAAAAAAGAAAAACATCAAGAGACTGGAAAGTATTTCTACATCTCACAACCTTTAAACAGCCACTGTTTCTTTTCATTACAAACAAATTCATTTCTCGGATTTCAGAAGCTCTTTCCAAATTTTTGAACTGACTTGGCATCAAATTGTTTTGTTCCCCCCAGTGCTGATTGCATTCTTGTTCTATTTTTTTCAATCTCCATTTTCCTTTCCTTTCCATCATGGACTGAGTCAAAGCAAGATGCAAGCACATACGTTTTTTATATAAAGTTTTGTCAGCAGAAATATCCAAACAAAAACATAAGGGATATGGCTGTGCATATGTGCCTCAACAGAGAGAACAATACAGTGACAACCAAAGATGTAAGACAAAGAACCAACTAAAACACAGGCTATAAATAGACAAACTAATCAGAATGTAATAAAACACAGGTCACAATTTATGTGACTCTTGATATGTGCAGTGAATTCTGGGAATTGAAGTCCAGCGCAAATGGCAACATATGAGTTCTAAAAACACAAAAGTTTCCAAACACACATAAAAAAAGAAAAAGCACAGGAAAACCCCATGAAATGTAATAGTCAACAATCTTAAGCAACAAATAATCCCTTAGACAACAAATAAACAAATAATCCAGATAAGAAAAGAATACCCACATACAGCCTATATGAAAAACAAATAGACAGCACATAAACCACTAATCGTTAGATTAAAACATATCATATAACCCACAAACAAATACATAAACATCTTATAAAAATAAACACATAATCCTCAAGCAAAAATATTTTTATTTAAAAAATAAACAAACAATCCTCACATATAGATGTCTTAATTAACAAGCAAATAAATAATCCTCACAGACAAACCTCTTATAATGAAAATAAACAAACAATTCTGAAACAAAAATCTGTTTATTTAAAAATTAAACAAATTATCCCCACAAACAAACACCTTATATTGAAAATAAACATATAATCCTCACCCACAAATATCTTATTTAACAAATAAACAAGTAATCCTCACATAAAAACATATTATACTAAAAATTTATAAATAATCTCACATATAAATATTGTATTTAGCAAAATACTACTACTAATAATAATAATCCTCAATTAAAAGCATTTTATTCTAAAAATAAACAAATGTCTTATTTAACAAATAAACAAATCATCCTCACACACAAACATCCTATTTAAGAAATAAATAGCTAATCCTCACATGAAAGCATCTTATACTAAAACTAAATGTACAATCCTCACATATATGCAACAAATAAACAATCCAGCATCTTCAACAATAAATAAACAAAAGAATACTTATATAAAAACATCTTAGCTAAAAAATAAATATCAAGTTCTCACAAAGAAACATCTTCTATGTCAAATAAATAAATAAATAAATAAATAAATAAATCCTTAAATGCAAACATAAACAAGCAAATAAAAAAAAATCCTTATATACAAGTATTTTAGTTAACAAATAAACAAAGAATCCTCACACAAATACTGCAGAACTTAGAAACAACTAAGTTACTGATGAGAAACTGATAGCGCTGACAAGGAAGAGAAGATAAGAGATGAAGCTATGAATGATTTATTTAAGTCTTTTTTATTATTTAATACAAGCTCAAGTTTTCTATCTGATCTAATGCATATATAGTCTAAGGGCTGTTTTCATGAACAATGCACATCCAGGCCAGGGGTCATGATCCGGATGATTGATTGAAGGAGGTTTTGAGTCAAATGCATGTGAAATGAGAATGCCTGGCAGCACAAAGTGGCCGTGATTAAATATTGATCCGCTGCCGCTATTTGAACAGCTTCCTAATGAGAGCTCATCTACATGTCAATCACTGTTGTCCGGCATCAGAATGACCTACTTGTCGATTATTATTGGTATGATTTTAAATGTACTATGATGTCTTGCTGATAAAATGTAGTCGTTTTTAAACAAAAGCAAATAAAAACTCCACAAATATGCTCCACTGGAGGAAGATATCTCAACTCATCTCATCAGTCAGAATTATTCATACCGCATTTTTTTTTTTCATGCAATCCCATGAGGTGTCAATCAAACCATTCCGGGCTGTTATGAAGCACATCTTTTATATATTTATTTTTAAATCATGGGTGAATGTGCACTTAAAGTGCGAACTATAAATGTGCACTAAAAGAGCTCTGAGCTTCTTCAGAGTGTAGTAAAGTGATGGAGAGCAGGCACATTTCGGTAACAGTGAGCCTCTGCGAGTCCTTCGTGGCTAATTTATGAGTGAAATCTCATCCCCGGCGTGTGATTCCAATGCCTCTGCTTTTGATTAAGTGCCAATCTGTGCCCTCATCAGCACTATCAGAGCAATGATCTCTCTAACTGTATCTCTCCACACACACACACACACACACACACACATTTATATATTCACCTACATATGCACACATATACACACGTCTCTATTTTTCAGTCTCTCCCTCACTCTCTGATGCAGGAGGTAATAGATCTCCCATTTGGCTGTAAACTGGGCCATTATTCAAGACGTCAGCATTAAGGACCCAGGGTGATCACTCTCGACATGGCATTTCAAAACACAGGCACCGACTGCCTGGTACACGCTCGCTCTGACAAGGTCTGAGCCCAAAGATACAAACAGCACTTTCACAGCTCAGGTCTGCTCATGCAAAAACTGCAATTCTAGTCATTATAACATGACTGGGCTGCCTGTATAGATTCCTTTTTTTAAAACCCATTTAACATCTAATCCAGTTACAATTCCAACCTTTTTCGTCCTTGTTTGACAAATAAGGTTAAAGCAAGCCAGACACGGTGCTATACGAAGCTACTGGGTGAGAAACGCATAGAGTTATATATAGACAAGGCAGCCTGTATGTAATCTCGGTTATGAGCTCTAGTAGCCTGGAACTGGAAATGTAAATCACAGCAGGACATAATGGTGAGTATAATGGCGATGTGATGCACGTTCATGCTTATTTATAAAGGAACACTTTATTTTTAAAACTGTTCTAAATGCATTCTGTTAGATGAAGTTGTGTGCTTTCATTCATTCATGAAAATGGATTAATGTGAAGGTTTTACTGTATTATAAAATCTTACCATGAAAGAATCAGATGATCATTAAAAAAAAAAACGCTTTGATGACAAAATGTTCAAACATGGAATACTAGTAAGATGAAAAAAACAAAAACAAAACAAAACAAATATAGTTACAATGTGTACCTGTGTAATGTCTGCACACCCCTATGAAAAATGGCAGGTTTTTGTTTTGCAGGAAAAGAGAGAGAGAGAGAGAGAGAGAGAGAGAGAGAGAGAGAGAGAGAGAACCAAAATAAATCATATCAGATTCACCTTTTCAACCTTCAACATTTAGGGGAAGAGAGAGAAAATATAAAACTTTTTGGTTCCATAAATGTCCAAGGATTGGTATTTGAAGAGATCCAAATGTAAAGATATCAACCTCTATTATAATGAAAGCCTCAGTCCTAGATGAAAAGAAACAGATGCATAACATGATACAGCCACCACCATGCTTCACCATGAGCATGGTGTGCTTTGGGTGATAAGGTGTCTTGTTTTTTCTTTTCTTTTTTTTTTTTTAGACTTACTGTATGCCATTTTTATCCTGCATGTTGATACATGGTTTAGGTGGGATAAATCACTGTGTCCCATTGTGTTTCTTTTTCCTGTAGTCTAGACATAAAAAGAATACAGCTCTTGGATTTGACTTTAAATGTAAAAATAAGCCAATGACTTAGTGGTTAGCACTGTCGACTTGCACAGCCAGGGTACGGGTTTGATTCCCTCCTCTGTGTGCATGTTCTCCCTGTGCTTGGTGGGTTTCCTCCGGTTTCCTCCCACAGTCCAAAGACATGCAGATTAACCTAATTTCCATTCCCAAATTGCCCATAGTGTGTGAATGAGTGTGTGCCCTGTGATGGATTGGCATTCTGTCCAGGGTATACCCTGCCTCGTGCCCTAAGTTTCCTGGGATAGGCTCAAGGGATCCTGAGACTCTGAATACAGGATTAAGCGGTATAGACCATTTTGCCTGCCAAAAATTGGTTTGTCTGAATGTAGAGGAATGCCACAACAAACAATTTTATAAACAAAGGAGACAGTTTTATCAGTCTTTTTTTAATTTTATTATTATTATTATTATTTTTTTTTTTTGAGGTTATCAGCCATCGATTGAGCAGACGAGGCTAAGTCTAAGATGAGCCTCTGTTGGAGATCACAGGCACCATTGTATCTCACATAGCATATTCATGAAATAAATGCTCAGTAAATTTACCGCAATCAATATCAAATATACATGTGTGCGGTACATGTGTTACGTTTGATCATTTAGAGTTCATGCAGGGGATAAACTGGGCTGAGGTTGTTCTCGTGCTTTCAACAGCATCATTAAGCTTCTCATATTTTTATGTTAAAGCACTGATTGCTCAAATGATAAATTAGATAGATTTTGTCCCAGTCTAATTGTTGCAGTAGGGACATGCTCAGGCATCGCCTGCAGGTAACATTTAATGCTTTTCACTTGTGCCGTGTTAAGGTTATTTATTGGTGGTTTTGTTGGCTTTGAGAAAAACCCAGAGAGAGAAGTTCACTTACAGCACCCAGAAAGTGTGTGTGTGGCTGAAAAACAACACACAACAAGTGCCAACATAAAAACGGCTAAACACACCTGTCTGAGCATACGTAGACCTCACTTATATTTCACTCATCACAGATAATAGAAAGACAGATTGGGAGAAAAATAGCTCAGAAACTGGTGTGTTTAATAACAGAAGGAAACCTATGTCGATATTCTGTTTTTCAGTTTTATTTATAGTTTATCATTAAATCTTACTTTACCTGATACGTTAGCTGTGAATATCACAGTATTGTAAATCTGCAAGATTTGTACCCCAGGAAGAAGCGATGTACACCCTGGACAGGATGCCAATCCGTTGCAGGGCACACACACTCACACACTATGGGCAATTTGGGATGGCCAATTAGCCTAATCTTCATGTTGTTGTACTTTAGGAGGAAACCAGAGTACCCAGAGGAAACGCACCATGCACGGGAAGATGATGCAAACTCCATACACACAGAGGAGGGAATCGAACCCAGACCTTGGAGGTGCAGGGCGACAGTGTTAACCACTAAGCCACTGTCCCACCCATTTAAAGGACAGTATATAATGAATTAAATCTCTTTACATGCACCGTTATCTGTGTTCAGTAAAATCCATAGGGATAATTTAACCCAGTGATTCATTATTATTTTAATATCTGAGTCAGACAGATGAATGGTGAATGACAAGGCTTTCTCCTTGTCCTTTTGTCAGTTATTCTTGGTAATATCACTGTGATATACTGTACATACACCAATATATTTACAGGCTGCATTCGTGAGCGCAATTTTTTTTTTTTATTCTTTCTATTCCATAACGCTATACTGGATTAAATCAGTGCCATGGGATGCCACTCCTACATCTTAAATCTCAATTTAACTCCGGCTGAGATTTAATTTTACGCATACAGTAATATGCCCTCACATTATACCACTTCAACTATCACATTCATCTCTTTTCTCACACTCGAAACGTTACGCTTTTTTTTCAACTTCACCTTGGACATTATTATTTTGCCCTTGCATCAATGAACCATTTGATAACTATAAAGGCTGTTCAAGTCAAACTGGGACTTGAATTATTTTTTTTTGTGTATGATTTAAGTTGTAAAAGGAATAGACCTTTTGCTACAAAGGACTTCAAGGACAATATTGTGAAGAGACTCTCAGCCGATGTAAAACATTGGAATGGTGCAAACATTAACTTGCAAACTTCAACTTGCAGAAGAGACGCATCTGTACAATCATTCACCAACACTACTTGCACATTACAGGAACTCAGCTGGGAGTTATTGTCACATCGCCCGTACAGCCCTGATATACGGGAGATTAAGGGAGTTCCTGGGAGGCTAGTGTTTCAGATGTGAAGCTGGCAGTCCGATCATGGCTCTGACATACTGAGAAAACTTTCTACCCTACTGTTGTCCAAGCACTAGTGAATCACTGGGATAAGTGCATTAGTGTAACAGGGAATTATATACAATAGAGATAATAAGTGGTTTTTTCGTTGTTGTTGCTTTTTTTTGCACAAACAAAAGTCCTGGTTTGACTTGAATTCCCTTCCCCACCAATACAATCTCATTTACAGTAAGTATGAAGACAGATTTCAGTGAAAAGAGATCAGTCTCCAGTTTCAGATCTTTGTAAGTCAGAACTATAGTGGTATAATATGACAATCTGCATTTATTTGTTGTATTTACTTCCAGAGCCAAAAAAAGTCTAAGTAAATGACTATTATAAAAAGTTAGTAATAAAAGAAACTAAGTTTTTCTGTTTTCCATATGTTGTCAGATGTAAATGAAAAAAAAAAACATAAAACGTAGCTAATGCAGTTGTGAAACTGCTTAATATATCTGAGCTGCGGCTTCACAACAAAAAATGTACAAAAAGAATAAATAAATATAAAAATCCTTTTTTGGAGCAGGGTTGTTATCCTGTAGTCTATTGGGCTCAGAAATCCCAGCGCCCTCATGCTACATAATCCATATTAAACAGGATTTGGAGAAATAATGAATACGAATATGAGATCTGAATTAAATAAATAAATCTAAATAAAAAATAAAAAAAAGAGCTCAAAGATGCCTCGTAAACAAGACATCAGTAGTGCAGTGTGAAGTACCACAACAAAAGCGGAAAAGCATTGCAATCCATTAATCCTCATGCGAATAGAAGCAGCCTTAATCCATGTGGGGAGAGAAATCCAGGCCTCCAGATGTCTGTGTGAGATTAAAACGTTCACAGTTTCATATGGTTTCGGCTCACTGTAGGATCAACATGTCCGCAGGACTCTCAGGAGTGGCTGTTTGTGCACTTTTTGTTTTCTGATACGTTAATATTTAACGCTGATCCATGTTTCTTAATAAAGAAATATTTACTAAATGATCTGTATATTTTTTGAGAGGAAATATGTGAAAGAATGCTGACTTTATTAGGGCAAAGCTTTTTTCGCTTATTATGGGCAAAGAGAAAAACCATGGCCAAATGTCTAACAAAAATCTGTGCCAGGAAAGGTCTCATACATTTATGCATTGTTAGTTTTAAGCAGAAAATAAACCCATCCAAAATAATTTATTCTGTGAAACTCTTACACCTGCCAGCTACGGTCCAGTCAAGGAGCTTTTACATACTGTATAGTAAGAATACTGCTCATGAATGTTATACATGCAGAGTATGTAAAGACTCCTGTGTTGATAAATGCTGCGCAATAAGAATAGGTTAAAAGCAAGGGGATTATCTAGAGCTAGAGATATGGACGAATGCCAAATATGAGCTTGGGCCAAGAAGATAAAGAGTCTCAAATTAAATTCAGGTTCAACTCGTTGATCATGTCAACAGCTGTGATTTTCTTTAAAGACCTAGCCTTTTTAGGTATTGCTTGACTGAAGAGAGCATGAAACGTTCCCAGAACTTACAAATACTGTATTGTTCTTAAAATATACAAAAAAAAAAATATATATATATATATATCTGCGAATATAATCCAAAACATTCCAAGAACATAATCCAAAATGTTTCCCCAACATAATCAAAACTTTCTCATAATCCAAACTGTCTCAAGAACATGACCCAAACATTCCTAGAATGTTATCTGGAAACATTCCCAAAACATCCATAAAACAGGAACAGATAACTTTTAAGAACATTCTTCTAATCTAAAAATGTAGGTTGGGACTATGATGTAGATGGCACAGTAATCTCCACTAAAACAGAAACAAATAGAGGTTATTCCTTATCTCCAGCTGTACACAATATGATATGAGTTTTCATACGTGTGGTATATATTTTGTTTCTTGGTTTTTTTTTTTCTTTTCATTTTTCACTTTTTTTAACCGTAAGAATTACTTCAGATATCTATGAAATTATTTATAACCTTTTTCACTCTAGCTTGGTGCCATAAGCTACTTAGCATACTGTTGTCTGCTTAATAGATGGCAGGGTTGACTCTGTGGTTAAGGTGTTGGATTGCTGACCACGAGGTCCCTAGTTCAAGCCCCTGCCGGGTTGCTCCTGTTGAACCCCTAAGTAAGGTCATTTACCCCCACATGCTCAGATTTAAGACCCTGTAAATAACTGCCACAGAAATGACATATCTCACCTGATGTGCTGGGCGGCATGTAAACAGACTCATATCATAGCATGCTTGATTAATAAGTTGATGCTTTTTAATGAATCAGTCAGTTGACAAAACCAGTGAATTTTTCGGTTGTGTTTCTACAGACTTAGTTTTGGTATAAGAGATTACATACTTCTTTTTTTTTTTTTTTTTACAATTGAACAACTTTTTGAACATTAATACAAATGTTCGCAGCTTGATGGAATAAGCCTTGATTCACACAATCAAAATGAGCTGATACAGTAATGTGTATTATTAAAACCCATAAATAACAAATCAGTGAACCAAATTCCAACCTACTGTAGGAGCAAATGTCCTGAAATCCAAGCAACATTCAGGCGGTTTGTGAGCAACTCACTCGATTAACACGCTCAGTCAGTTTCTATCATCTTGTATTTAAAATTCACCAGAAAATGAACATAAAATCCATCAAGCAAACTTTTGCAGCGTTCCAGATTGGAAGTTTAATTTTGCCTCGAAATTCAACCGAATCAGTTTGTATCAGCTTGACTGAAATAGACAGTTTGAAAGAATTCAGTGAACGTGAATCGACCTGAATCATCATTAGCTTAGCATTCACAGTAGTTAACTAGCTAACTGGTTCGATTAGTTAACATGCTGTAAGTTATATAGCTTTTTGACTTTGGCGCAGTTTTGCTTGGCTAGTTTAATGTTAAACTAGTTCAGCTAAGATTATTATTATTGTGTTGTGTAAGTGAAGCCATTAGCCACACAGAGATGCTGCTAGGCTTAGTTTTGATGTCGCATGAGGTACAGCTCATAAAAGTGCACAAGTTAAGTTTGTTAGACCGTGGTTTAGTGGGTATCACATGCCAAAGAGTGATTTGGGTACAAATCTATGAAGCTATTTTGGCTGTTTTATCATTGTTATTTATTCCCATGGTATGTCTGTGGTAGGACCTCCGGTCAACATTCCCAAGTAACTCCCTGCACACAGACCCTGGTGTGGGAATTGACCACGGAACCTGGAGGTGCAGGGCGACAGTGCTAACCACTAAACCACTGTACCACCAAAAGTCTGATACAAAACATATATTTAACGTATGATGTCGAATGAGAAAACGTGACTTGGTAATTAGCCTGATACAGAGTCGAGTATATTTGTGTTGCTTGGTATAGACGGTGATACAGTATGTGTGTGATCCTTGTTCACAGAACCATGCATTTCATTCATTTTCATAAAAAATGATATGATTTAAATGGGATGTCAAATGTGAAGTGACATAACTAGACTCTGCCTGTAGAATAATAGGGGAGAGAGTGAGGTAGAGAACGAGAACTGGAGCCATAACCCTGAAAATAATACGATCGTAACTGCACATCTGCTGCTTTTACACACACGTATACACACAGAGGCACACGCCTGTCGTTCTCCCTTCCTCCCTCACCCTCACCCTCACCCACACACACAGACGCACACACATACACATATCGGCTGTGTTTTCCTTGGGCGCCCTCTCTCTCCCTCGGTCTCTCCTGTCTCCTTAGTGACAGTGTTGAGGCCTCTAAATAAGACGCTGCTTACTATTCAGACACGGCTCTGTTGAGATAGTGCAGGCTTTGCAGTAATGGCCTCCCCCTCCTTTTCTTCTCCCCACACTAACTCAAGGCCTATTCTACCATCCTGTCCTATTAGATTACACTGGAAAAATTACATTCCATCAAAGGGACTTTGCATTCATTGTGGTCTGGGCTTCCCTATTATTAAATCTCTGTCGATCCTATTCAGGTTCCTTCATCGGCTCGAAGAACGAACTGACAGACAAAAAAAAAAAGGGACGGCATTATGCTTTCAGCTCATCCACAAAGTGCAGCGCTGACAGAGACAACAGTGAGCATGCAGTACTCAAATTAAGGGAGGTGTATTGAAAAAATATTCAGTCTACCTACTGTAACTAAAGACACATTTTCCAAAGAGAAGCACATTAAAATTATTGAACAGTTCAGAAATTTTTCATGAAATTTTGACCCTCAAGGTCAGAGTAGCTGCAACGTTTTACTTTATACAGTCGTTTATTATACAACAGTTAGTTCTAGATTGGATGAGAGGGATTCCATAAGTGGTGATATAGAGCATTACAGCACTGGGACATTTAACTATACTGTATGTACCACTCTACATTATTGGTGTTCTAACAGTCGTTAACACCTGAACAAGGACATTACAAGGGATCCTAGCTTTCAATTTTACACTATTTGAGATTCAACCCTAGAACAGTTAGTTAGCTGAGGCTATTCTAAATCGAAATAAGATTTGCAAGACTGTCCAACATCTTTTTCTATTTATTCTATTCATCCTATTGCTACACAGTCCTGGTAAGAATTTAAACTACTTTCACCGCTGGTAATTTCATCTGTTCAAAATAACTGGTTAAATAAAAAAAATCTAATCATAATCTGTTGATAGCAAATAGTGTTTGTTGAACTGTTGTATAAAAGCAATATCACACTCTGTTGTACTTAATATTAGCATGGCTGTGGTGCAGCCGTACGCACAATAGCACAGTCCTAGTTTATTTGTAATCTCTGATAGCCAAAGTTTATGATTATGATTTGTTTGTTTATTTAGCCAGTTATTTTGCTCCGCAAACAGATATCCATTTGCAACTGGCAGAACTAACCAACCATATCTGGCAAAGCTGGCGACTGACAATTACTGTACCAATTGACAATTGCTTTAAATTCTTTCAGGTACTATGTAGTCAATAAGTGAAGAGAACAAACCATGGAGGTAAATCTCTTCATGTCTCCACTTATTCCACTTCAAGTTGCTCCAGAAGAGCAAAAAATGGAAAGCTAGTGCACTATGTAGGGTGTAGATTCCCTTGTTCAACACAAAGTAGTGCTCTTCTTAAAAGAGGTTAACGATTTTTACAACACATGTGAAGTGGTGTGATATACGTATATCGTTAGACGTCCCAGTGGTGTCATGCTCTATATCAGCACTCATGGAATGCCTCTTGTCCAATCAAATTGCTTGATCGGAACCAACTGTTGTATAATTTCCTAAAACTGCTCATCACTAAATGTTTTTTTCTTTTTTTTCTTTTTTACAGCAAATTGACAACAAATGTATTACCTAGCCAATAATAAGTCACACACTTTTTAAGTTTAACTTATTCGACGGCCCTTAGCTTTGATTACGGTGTGCAACGTGCTGGCCAGTTCATATGTGAAAATGATTCCTCATTCTCCCAGAAACACTCTTTCACTATTAGTGTCATAAATTTCAGGCCCCATCAGTGAATAAATTCTCTCACCAGCCTCCATTTTTTTCACTCTTGAAGTTTAAAAAGATAAATGCAGCTTATCATTTTTACTGAGAAACTGTAAACCTTTTCTGAAAAGAATTCATACAAATTTTCTTTGCTCAAAATGGCTGCATTTTGCACATAAATTAACAACAGGTGTACAGACAGTATCCACAGTACCGGCCCAAAGAGAGCAAGGACATGCTAATGATTTGCCCATGTTTAAAATGACTTTAAGCTTTACTTTATGTCCATGTTCATAAATATAACATCAGTTGGACACAAATGAAGCCCCATATGTGTAATCATACAGAAAGATATATCGATTTGAGAGGATAAAATGTCTGGAGAAGCCATTGGATCCTAGTTGGTGAGTCATCTTTATTCTGAATCATCACCAATTAATTGCCACAAATGACTCAAGCGACTCCAAATGATTTATTAAGCATCTGGAAATATCGAGTGACGAAACACGAGCAGAATATTCGGACGCAAATCAAACGACCCGTTTGAACTGTTTGAGCGAGCTCAGTTTTTTTTTTTTCTTTTTTGCATATCAGTAGGGTTATGGTAAGGTGACTCAGGAGGTGCGCTTGCCAAACTCGGCTCTTGTGAAATTGCACCCTGGAAACGTTGCTGTTAAGCCGTCATATTTGAAGGTTCTGTAAATGATATGACATGCAGAGGATGAGACATGTTCTCTGAACAACCGCGCAGTGTTCAAAATCATGTCAGCATTAATAATTCGGTTTGTGTGTGTATGTCGGTCTGTTCAAATGGTGAATGCCATGGAGAAACTGTGCGTTCCCACATGTTTGAAAAACGGGCAGGTCAGGACTATTCCGAAACCAGGCCACTGCACTGTTTCCTAGTTACCGAGATGCCAAAATCTGCATCTTATCCACATTTATGATTTCTAAGGACCTTGCAAAGGTAATATTGGAGACAACTACACTGTGCTTTTTTTTTTTTTTTAAATAAAGCAGTGCAAAATAAAAAAAATAAAAATAAAAATCACCTGGCAGAAGCTACTTGCACAAACAATTACACATTCTAACAAAATGACACATGCTTCTGGCTCGTCCACTATGATGACAATGGAGCTCTTTTACTGCAGGAGCTCATTAAAGTAAACATCAATAACGCCCATCATAACACTTGCAAAGTTCCTTTTGAAAGGGACATTCAAGGCAAACTTGGACTTGTGATGATGTTTCTCATGAATCAGGGTGTACAACTGATTGATTCTTAAAGAAGACTTCAAGCACAGTATAGTGATGAGACTCTCAGCCATTTGATCAGTGTAAAAACATTTTAAAGAAGGCTATCCATCCGTGAATGACTATCTGGACTGAGGTGGCTCCGAGCTCACTGCAGTCGTTCCCATGAACCTCCAGGGAGTGGATCTTATACTGCCCATTGCACCACTTTCACACTAGAGGAAATTGGCTGGGAGTCATCGTCATATCCCCAGTCCTGACCTCGCTTCAAGCCATTTCCACATATTTGGGCCATTAAAGGAGTTCCTGGGAGGCTAGTGTTTCAGATGTGATGCAGGCAGTTTGATCATAGCTTAGATGTATTGAAAAGACTTTTTACCTAAATGGTAGCCAAGCACTAGTGAAGTGTATTAGTGTAGCAGGGGATTATATTGAGAAATGAAGAGAGTTTTTACTCTCACAACTGTGTTCTGTTATTCTGTCCAATCAAACGTCCTGGTTTGACTTGAATGTCCCATGCAGTAAACTGGAAAAACGAGTCAGGTTGTATCCTTGATCATACAGTGCATCCGGAAAGTATTCACAGCGCATCACTTTTTCCACATTTTGTTATGTCACAGCCTTATTCTAAAAT
>JAQMYJ010000010.1:8015989-8031568 GCA_030014305.1 Clarias laeviceps
GAGTTTGCCAAAAGGCACCTGAAGGACTCTCAGACCATGAGAAACAAAATTCTCTGGTCTGATGAGACTCTCTGGCCGCTCTACCATATAGACCTGATTGGTGGATTGCTGCAGAGATGGTTGTCCTTCTGGAAAGTTGTCCTTTGATTCCCGCCTCTATGTGCATGGAGTTTGCATGTTCCTCCTATGCTTGGTGGGTTTCCTCAGGGAATTGACGTTTCTAAAATGCCCAAAGTGTATGAATGTGTGTGTGTGTGTGTGTGTGCCCTGCGATAGATTGGCACCCAGTCCAGGGTGTACCCAGTCTCGTGCCCTAAGTCTCCTGGGATAGGCTCCAAGCCCCCCGCAACCCTGCATGTAAGATAAAGTGAGTGAGTGAGTGAGTGATATTATAAGATAAGATTACAAAAAAACAAATATAAGTTTATTATTTATTTAAGCAAAAATAAATAAATCTGGTTTTATTGGCAGATAATTTTGCTAGTTTTAGGAATAAATTTTTTAAAAGAGGCAAAATTCTCCGCCATTAGAACAAGCTTTTTTTGTGCTTAAAATCTTAATAACACTTGAGTAGAAATAAGTTTAATAATCTTATATTTGATTTGTTGTCAACTTATTTTATGAAATTATAGATATTTTGGCTAGATTCAAGAATATTTCACTTGCTAAGGTGCTAAATTTAGGCATTTGGCAGAGGCCCTTATCCAGGGCGACTTTTTATCTCATACAGTATAGATCTGAGCAATTGAGGGTCATGGGATTTAAACCTGGGACCTTCTGAGCCGTAATCCAATGCCTTAACCACTGAGCTTTCTCTTGGCTTGCTTAACCTTTTTTTAATTCAAATGTTTATGGACGACAAAATGCCGAGCCAATTGTGCTAAAGCTGCCGAGCATGCCGGTTTCTGTGCACCTAGTGGAAAATATGTTTGTGCCACCAATTTGGGCTCAAATTACAGGTACACGATCAATAATGTCAATAAGCATGTATGGAGAATGTGACATGATTTCAAACATCTGCATCCAGTACTGTCCCCTTGATCAGCACAGATGATAGACCTACAGTATAATGAGAGAACTATTGAGTAACCCCAGCACTTCTCCCCTCTCCAGAGCGAGCACTATAAACCGTTTCCACCCCACGGCCTCGACGCCCTGTCGTTGATTCATTCGAACATGCGTTCCCCATGGGTGGCTTTTGAAGCGTCCGTATAGGACCTGGCTTTAATGAAAACTCCGCAAACCGCACCAGTGTTTTCGCGAGCTTTTGGAACATGTTCAGTAAGATGAGATCCATTTGGTACCGCGGCAATTAACACCAACAGTCACGATGTCGCTACTTTAAAGGATAGCTACACTGCTCCCCGCGATAAATACGTGATAAATGAGGATTTGCGCCATAAAGATGTTAAGCAGAGGGAAATCATTCCTGAAAACGTCTCTGGCGGGATCGGCCCGTCGTGACGCGCCTCGTCAGAGAGGCTCATGGGAGAGGGGGAGGAAATATCGCTTCCTTTTCAGGCCCAAAGATCGCAAACTATTTTGATGTATATTTCATCTGCTCCCAATTTTTCATCCAGAGAACATTTATTCTCACTCTCTCTCTCTCTCTTACCCTCTTTCTTTGCAAATTTCTCTTGCTCTCACTTCCCCCCGCCCTGCTTTCTCTGGAGCATCATAAACATGTTTGAACCAGTCAAGTGCTCGCGCTCTCTCTCTCTCCCTGTCTCTCTCGGCGCTCATAAATCCAGGCGTATGGTTTGACACCTCACCGAGAAGAGAGGAGCTCTGTACACTCCCAGCTGTACCATTCCTCTCTCTAATGCACTCTCGGCTCACTCCGGAGGTGCATCTGTTTAAAATCATTCTCCATTTTAGCTCGATTAATCATATCCACACTTAGGACTTACACTCGAATAACATGTTAGAAGCTCTGCTGTCAGGTTCGAAACCCAACGTGCCAGGACGGTGATTTGTACCGAGATTAGCAACGTACTTCCCTATCAGTTTCCCCTTTAACAACTCCGGACCTTTAGATGTTAAAAGACGTTCCTACGGGAATTCTGAGAAAGCAATCGGAGGTAGCAGTCGTGGTCACAAGTTGTTTTCGCTTAGCACTTTTAGAGACACTCCCTCGGAGATCCGAGTCAGATAAGTTTCACTCAGCCATAAAACATTGCTTATAGCAGAAACATGGGCAATAAATAAATCAGAATATCAGTCCACACTCAACACACACACTCATACCCCAGGCGCTCCATATGGAAGCCATACGATCTGCTTGAACCATGTGTAATATCCATCATAAGACCGTATCCATCATGCGGGAAAGGCATTTGATTGCGTCCATGATGTTGTTGCATCATATCAAAGATAAAACATAGAAGGTTTTCTGATCGCGTGTAAACTGGCCACTCTTGCAGTCGGGTGGAAACAATAGACTGATTTTATCCAGTCTATAGTGGGGATACGTGCACACACTTGCAGCGTACATACAGTACACACACCTCGGGAGAAATCCCAGGTACATTGTTAAAGCTCAGGGAAAAAAATTGCATACGGATGCAAACATACATGCACACACCAACTGTAATGACAATGTGCCACAGGCTTGAGTAGCGAAGTCCCAGGTGTCTATCTGTGTGTAGTTGTGCATGCATACACACACATCCCATGATATTTGCCACTGCTTTGTTTGCACACACACACACACACACATACAAAGACAGAATCTGCAAATAGAAACCAGGGGAATGAGCAGGCTCTAACAGAGCACTTCTCCCTTGTGTGTGTGTGTGTGTGTGTATAACCCAAGTGAGATCATTATATAGAGAACAGATAGCACAGTGTGTTAGCCATGATGGGATTTTAGCTTGGCTGGGAGTGATGTCTTGCTTTTATCGCAAAAGAATGCAGTATCTGCGTGTGCCAATTCCGAACACTGTTCTGATGGGTTATGGATTCCAGGTGTAAGGAAATTTTTATAGACGTTAGGCAAGCGCAAGCATTACAGTTCATTGCTTGTATCACTTTCAATAAAAAAAGCAATAACAGCTGCTGAGGGACACTAAAGATAGGGTATGGGGATTTTTTTTTTTTAATAATAAAAAATATGTACAGTACACTTTTTAAATCCATGGGAATTTACAAATCTATTTTATACAAAACTCCTCGTGAGAATGTTTATGGTGGAAGGGATACACAGTACATTCTCTCTCACATACACAGAGACATACGTACAGTACACACAACAATATTACACAGATGTAGCAAATACAAATACAAATAAATAAGGACATGTAGTATATACAAGAATTACACGACAGACAAAATCCCACAGCATGAGAAGCACACGGAAACAATATACTCTTAATGGGTGCTTTAGGGGTATTACGGTTTGCTCTGGAACAAAAAAAATAAATCCTAGCTGATCGATTATTTTACCGTACTGTGCAAAAGTCATGAACCCCCCCCTAACCGCCCCCTCATTTTTTCATATGAAATTAAATTAAATAATGTAGATTAAATGAAAAAAGTTTTTTTTTTTTTTTTTTACAGCAAAGAGCTGCAAAGTGCCTGAAGGTACAATATTAAAATTGGTTGTTTATGTACAGTAACAACCTCAGCAGCAACCTCATTTCCCCTCTCATCTGTTCTAACCACTTAGCATCACCAGTATACTAATCACCGGCCTGATCATCTCTCATCATGTGCACCTGTTACTCACTGGTTCATGCCTTAAGTCTGATGTGTTTTTTATGCTTGAATGAACACAAAAAACATTCCTAGAAACTGCTCAGGTACTGGGACCTCACTGAAAATGAGTTTTTTTTAACACTGAAAATGAGTTAAAAAAAAAAAAAAAAAGGTCCTTAAGGAGGCCTGGAGAACTTTTCCTCAAGACTACATTAAACATAGAAGAAAGTCTGGCTCTTCTTTGAAAGCAAAATATGAAGTAATGATGGGTGGCTCGAGACTTTTGCACAGCACTGTATTTGTACGAATGTTTCAAATATCCGTATTTATAACACTGTTTTTATAAGATGAAAGACTAGAAGAGAATGGCTGCGAGACAAAAATGGCACACTTAACCAAAAAACAAATCTTATTATTGGAATGGGTATTCTTGAAAAATGTACACCGTGACCTAACCTGGAAACCGTAACAACCCTATTGCACTTACAAGGAACTCACACGGAATTGATAATCAGCACAGCGAATATGAATCGCAATTTGTATAACAGTAATTTGACACATAGTAAAAGGTGCATGCCCACAAATCATAAAGTCATGATGGGGGTAAATATACATGCAGTCGCACACCACTTCACGAGTCCACTTCATTTATGGGTCAAAGCAAAACGTCTTACATGCAACATTGGACTTGCAGACAATTTTTTTTTACATTTTTTGTTTTTAAACACAGGTTATGCCGAGGTGAAGGTTAACAGTCAGTCTGCTTTGTCGGTTAAGTGCCATTAAAAGAAAGGGATACCTTTTCAAAAGGAAAAAAAAAAAAAAGGACAAAGGACGTCTCACTCAGGTTATAGTTGCATATCAATTTATGATCATTACTTTTTTCCAAGTTTCTGTGTTTTGTTTTTACCACCGTCCTTTCTCCTTGTCTTCTGGCTCTCCTGTGGATGGAAATCCTTCGTTGAGTACGTTTGGGATGGAGTAATGGCTTTCGCGATTGCCTCCTCCCAGAGCCAGATGTTTTCTCAGGGTCCTGATCCTCTCGCTGAATGATCCGCTCAGTGTTCTTTGGTTCTTTCTGTTCTTTGTGTTCCTGAGGAGCTGGGTTTGAGGGCCGGGTGGGGTTGTAATGGTACGTTCCAGTGTGAGCTTCAGTGCTGTTCTACGACCGACCTCAAATGGTGCTTTTTCACCACGGGTTCTACAGATGTAGATGAAACGGTGCAGATTAATTGAGGAGGACGGAAAAAAAAAATCTATCATATCAGAATTCCGAGCAATTTATCTATTTAATTACATTTAGGAATTAAAAAGAACTACTCCCTCCCAATGAGATGAAGAGTTTCAGATACTACTATTAACTTTAATTCACACACCCACAGACTTCCACAGTGAAGAAATATTCTGATATGGATATCAGTGTTTTAAATGAGGTCCTTACTGTAGTGTAGGACAGGTCTGGCATAGCCTGGAGTCTGGAACGTTCTGAATGTTGTTGGGCCCTGACCTCCAGCAGTGATCACTCCCACCTCCAGCCTGTAGAGAGACGCCAGCTGCAAACCAGAGACAACTAGAACTTTTCTTTCCTAAAGAAAAAAAATAATAAAAAAAACACAGAGAGAGGGTGGACGGAGTGTAAATACAGAACATCTGAACTATCCAAGGCTTCCTGGAGGCAATGTTTTGTGTAGCTCGCAAACATTCCGTTAGAGTAAGAATATTTTCAAACATGGCAATGAGCGTTACTTCCTGTATATGATTGGCATGTGTTAACCAGCAACCAAGAACATTCTAGAATTATGAGATATACAGTAGACACTACAAATGCTCTGATTAAACAAAT
Organism: Clarias laeviceps; assembly: GCA_030014305.1. NCBI lineage: Eukaryota > Metazoa > Chordata > Actinopteri > Siluriformes > Clariidae > Clarias > Clarias laeviceps. Next base: position 8,021,529 of record JAQMYJ010000010.1, read on the forward strand.
GCTTTCTCACAATTTTGCTTTAACCTGGATTTAGTAGTAGTAATGATTAAAGAAAGATGAAACTCTGGATGTCTGTCCAGAATTTCAGACAGAAAATGAAAAAACTGTTTTGGGCTGCTTGTATGACTTAACTGTATGCAGCCACAGTTATCAAGATGCATCTCTTTTTTAATATTGGTAGTCAAATATTTTCATCATGTTGTAAAGTCCTTATCCTTATCTCCTTATATTTGCTCGCCAACAAATTTTTGTAAGACGCTCTGGATAAGAGCGTCTGCTAAATGCCTAAATGTAAATATAATTTTTTTTCAGCATCATTAAGCCGATCAGCCATAACATTACAACACAAAAATGTTATGCCCAGTATAGCGTAGCTCTGGGAAGCTCTGGCACCCTCGGTGAGCTTTGGGTGCCCATAATCCTGCCACCAGTTGGTATATAATTCATAATCAAACCATGCTTGTCTCCTGAGAGAAGATAAAAAAAAAAAAAGCATTATTCAGCTCTTTTCCAAAAAAAACTCAAAAATTCAACTTGAAAAATCTTATGTGCAGACAGAAGTGGCCTTACTCTGATTGCCTTGTGGTCACTTCTTACAGGATTATGTGTAAAATGTGAACAAAATGGCCAAGTGTTAAAGCAGCTTAAGTAGTGTCAGACCTCCTGAATCAATAGAATCTTGTGGACCAAGACTTCTAATCAGGGATCCTTTTTCAAACATAAAAATACATAGTTCTGTACGTTTAACAAGCAGCCCATGTTCTTCTTCATTTTTTATTTGTTTTTGTAAAAGTCTGTATGACAAACCCGCACGGCAGAAAAGTGAGGAAGCTGTGGGAAAAAAAGCTTGATTACAAACTCACTGGAGGGAGGATCTGGGACTGAGAGATGAGGCTGTTAGCCTGGTTGGTTTTGCGCCTCTCAGCCGTGACATCCGCCCAGGTGACTTGGTAACCTGTGACCTGCTGAAGGGGTCGGGTTACAGCTACCACCCAAGAGAACAAAGCCGTTACGTTGCCGTCATGCACAGAGAAGACAGCAGTGAGGTTCTCTGCCCTCACCTGGACCTTTGGAGGAGCAACTGAAACAAAAAACAAAACAAAAAAAAAAACAATTACAATGTAGCGGGGGAAACAAAAAAAAACCAAAAAAAAAAAAAAAACACCAAGCACCTGCATGTGCACTGAATGACTTGCATCGTTTTTTTTGTTTTTAAACAAGTTTGTTTTATTCATGTTGTGTAAGTAACTAATAGTGACTAACCAGGATCTCCTGGGCAGATGATGGGTTTGGAGCTCTTCCCTTGAATGGCTGCACATGGTGGGGTTTTGAAGGTGGTGCTTTCTACCTGTGCTCGGCTCTTGGACCCAACAGTCTGGATGATCACTTTATACTTGCAGGAAAACTGTAGACCAGGTAAGCTGGCATAATTCTCCTACAAATTAGAAAAATAAATATTTCATCAAACCGAAACCATGCAAATCACAGTGCATTTACAATCATCATAACATGCTTAAGTCTAACTTGTTCGATATTCCTTGATATTCCACGAAAACCTAATTATTATTTTTTTTAAACTACTGCTTTACATTATATATGTTTCTTGTTTAGTTTGAAAAGAAAAAAAAAGGGCCTCTTTGTGATTGATGCAGGTAAGATTTCCCCTTCAGCGTTTTTCACTAGCAGTGATCAATTGCTGTTTCCAGGAGTAATTTGTCTTGTAGTTGGATTTCTGTCAGGTCACACCCCCTATACCTGTAAATTCATGTGAGGTAAGACAGATCGAGACGCTACCTGTGTAGTGAGCTTCTCTTGCGCTCTGGATCCGTTATGAGCGCAAAACTCCGGGAACCACAGCACGCGGTAACGGCTCACATTCGGGTCTGATGAAGAAAAGACACGGCGGCTTTAGTCTTGACGAGAAGTTAAATTGTACTCAACAGGACCAAATACAGAACACATGTACTGAACATACTGAATCAACAACGTGTATCAGGTTCTTTGGAGTATCACTGCAGCCATCTTGATAATGTACCGACGTGATAAGACATCTCGGATCTGTTTCTCATCCGTTACAGAGATCCTGACTGGATTTAAATTGTGGACAGGTTCAGGGTTTTATATAATAATGATTTATAAACTCCATGCTTGGAACAGTACAGAATGCAGGATCTTTTTTTTTTTTTACTACATAAAAGGATGAGATTAAAAAGATACCATAGTCTCCAGGGACCGTTTAACATCATTCACTAACTGCTGCTATTTCTTTTTAAGTAAAGACAGTCATGTTAGCACATGATAAAGGGGACACTGATTTGAAAAGACTTCTGAACCAAGTCGAGAGGCTGCCATTGTTTGTGTTTTAGCCCTGATCCTTAACTTTATGATAAGCAGGTTGTTTACACAAAGGCAGATCTATGCTTTGAGGTAGCGGCCTTTTCAAAAAAAAAAAAAACAAAAAAAAAAAACAGGGTTTTCCCCTTTATACAGGAACTGATGAAAGACATTATTTTCCTCTTACCTCGTTTCTTCCAGTAGACTCGAACCTGGAGTTGTCCGTCCTGGTAGAATGGTGTGCCAACATCCAGGATGTCTGACTGACCTTTCTGAATCACAGGGCTGGCTGTGGGCTCTGATATTAAAAGTAGAACATTTATGTTGAATACAATGAATATAATATACGTACAAGATCCAGAGTAAAAGTGATGGGAGATTAAAATGCATTGACTTCTTTCTTCTATTCATGACATTCACCATGTTAAAAAGAGTATAATTTATGAAAGACTTGTCCATCAACAAAGATCCACAAAGACTACAGTACATGAGTGGTGCCAACACTGCTAACGAGAAAATCCTAAGAGTCAGGAAAAAAAAAAAAAAAGGCAGAAATTTCCCGCAAACCCACCATAGTGTACATTAGTGAACGAGAAGACTTTGTTATTTCAGATGTGCACCAAGCAACAGTGAGAAATAAACAGCTGCTCCATTTTACTGAACCAGCTGAAGAAGAAGCCACTTGATTTCTCCTGCCTCATAAGACTGCGGCTTCGGACTTCACAGGTCTCATATATACCGTATGTTTTGCATGAGCGAGAAAGAAAACGCTACCAAAACCATGCCAAAATGGCATCTTTTTATCCCAGGCTAATTGGACTTTAACGTTCAACGCGACTGACGCTTTAAAAAGAAAAATAAATAAATAAAAGGGAAATTTTTTTTTTAAAGTTTGATGCTACGAATGTTGGCGACTCTTCTAATGTCTGCACTTAGCACGCTATAATCTTATCCATCATGCTCGAGATGAGTGCCTTAGCGAATCACGCACCGGGCTTTGCTTGCTGTGTCGAGAAGCGCAGGACAGCCTTGGAGCTCTTGAGGGGAAGCTGCTCCCAATATGACACGGACTGGAGCTCCACTGTGTAAATCCTGTCCTCCCTCAAACCCTCCAACTCCACCGAGTCAGAATCCTGCTCACACAAACACACACACACACACACACGATCAGATGTCTAAGCATAGACCATTATTGTACACACGGACTCAATAAACAATATATAAAATTTATAAAGCTTACCAGGCTTGTACAGACAGACATGTTTTTTTTTTTTTTTTTTACTATTATTATGAAAAAAAAGGTCAGTAAGTGGATTTTTAGGAATTACATTCTAGACCATCAATGAGTATGTTCAATGTCAGTATGATGTATTTTTAATATTTCTATGTGGTATTGCATTATGGCCTTGGTAAATCTAATTGCATCGTTTTCCTTTTGTAATAGAAGCTTCAAATGCAGTGCGGGAGGTTCCTTATTAAACCGCGGTTTTGATGTGTCCCAGTTCATCCAGCGCTTATAAAAAAAGAATTCGTTCAACAAGAAAATGTCAACAATCCCCCCTTTCAAACTTTCTTTTAAAAAATGTGGCATGTACATAAAACACAAACATTGCTGCTGCCATCGCCAAAATTGCTGGAGGAGGAGGGAAAAAAAACCCTCCTTGAAAATGATCTCACGCGAAGGAAAACAATTTGGTTGTTATTAAGAGATTTCCCCACTCTCGAACGCAATGAGAATTGATATGCTGTTTTTGGCCATGTGCCGGACAGACTCGCAAAGTGCGGCCTTTAGCCAGTGGGTTTGATGCAATGTGATACCATCCTGGCATCCTATTTAAGGCTTCGCCTGATCAAAGGCAAACTCGTGAGTTGTTTATCTTATGCCTTTTTTCACTGTTATACTTCATTTGTTGTGGCTCGTTGAATGAAAAAGAAAAAAAAAAATTAATGGTGCTGGGGGAGAGGGGGGTTGTCTGGCTGAAACCTTGGTAGGGGGGTTCAAACATGACAGAAAGGTGAGTAGGAATTACCCCGCTGACGGTCTTTCTCTTCTTGAGCTTGGACTGCGTCGTGTACCCTCCTTCACCCAGCGCCAAGCTCCAGGATAGCTTGTAGTGGTGCACCGGGACATCTGGGTCTGCTGGAGACACCCAGCTCACGTGCACCGATACTGAGCCGTCTGATCCAAAGGTCGTGTGACTGACCTGTAGGTCAGAGGGTGGTGGGGGTGGAGACGGATCTGTAAGGGTCAAATAACAACACGGGTAGTTATCAGAGGGAGAGTAATGTTCTCTCGGCAACTCCTTCTCTCGTAGAGTTTTTCTACGACACATTACATAATTAGAATATCTGAATATATACTATTTATTTATTCAAATCCAAATCTACTGCATCAGTTTCATTTTAAACACGCTTTTACGCATATGTATATGTAATAGTCATCACACTCTTCTACAGTGTAAAAGAAAAAAAAGTACTGGTATCACTAGTAGAGAATGGGTTTCTTTTTTAAGACTGGTTGCTCTACTTCCTCAAATTGTCTCTGAAAGATTTTCCAGATTTTGACTCGCTCATTAGGGATCTCAACGTACAGTACAGCCGGATTTCTGTGAAGCAGCTTTCTGACAATGTCTATTGTTAAAAGCACTATATGAATAAACATGCCTGTGTGATCACTCACATAGTCTACGGATGGGAAATGAATTACTCCAGCATAGTGAATTTAAAAGGGGGAAAGAAAAAAAAACCAAAAAAAACTTCTCACCCTGAGTGTTACTTTTACTGCAGAACCGTTGAAGGTTTGAGTGACGCAGCCATGCATTTTTTACATTAATTGTCAGAATTCAAAACCTGCCTTTACAGTTTATCGTTTCAAGTGAAAAATGGTTTCCTTAACATTCTTGTGAGTGGTAACCGCATATGTGGTGATGAAAAAAAAAAAAGCATACGACTATTCCTTTAACGTGTTTAAATTCACCTTCTTTACCTTTGGAGGATCTGAAGTGTCTGCTGGGGGTGGTGTACCCTCTTGTTCCGTGTACATTCACAGCTGCTACTCTGAACTGGTACCAGCGACCTGGGCGAGTATCAGCCAGCCACACACGCTCCTCGGAGGTCTGCATCAAAAATACGGAATTGAGTACAACAGACAGAAGGGACAACATGGTGGTCGATTTGTGACGGAAAACAAAAAAGAATTCCAGGAATGTCTGACTCATTTCAAGGAATAAAGCAATCGGTGAACAGACGGGTGGATAAAAGGATAGTAGATCTACACGTTCAACCACACCGAAAAACAAGCACCAAAACATATCTTTCCAGGTGCGCAGTTGTTCAACTCATCTTTCACGTGGGAATGTGAATGTTGTAGCTTTAATCCTTCTTTAAGGTACACAATTGAGTCTTAAGGACCACTGTTGTCCCTCTAAGGCTGTGTGTACACTGTACTTTTGCTGCATTCAAAGAATTTGCCAGAATAGACAGAATACACAACATAATAGTCGATTCAAAGGTCGGGTGGTGAAAAGAAAAAAAAAAAATTTATTTGCTTCTTCCAGTCTAAGCACCATGAACATGTTTCTATCTGTCCTTGGCTTATATGATCATACAAATACACGCACATGCATACCTGTGCTACCACTTCCCACTCAGTCGCGCCGTCCTCGCTGGGGTGGATCCCGTAGTTCCAGCGCCTCTGCAGCACGTTCAGCACCGGCTCGGCTGACACGTTAAATCTGGAGGACCAGCGCACCTCCAACACTCCAGACGGCAACTCTTCAAACACTAGCTCCTTCCTGGGCTTCAGAGGAGAACCTGGTCAGCAAAAGATATTAAAAATTAGTTTATTTTACAGTTAATAAAGCAAGACTTTTGGGTAGGGATGTTTCAGGTGGTTTAGGTTGTGAGTTGATCGTAGAATCATGATTTTGAACCAGGCAGTGTTGAGTGTAACGCGTTACAATGTACTTGGATTACTTTTTTGATGTAACGAGTAATCTAATGTGTTAGCTCCGCCATTTAAGTACTCAGTTATTTTGTTATATTTTCAAATATACAATCCGTTATTCAGACAATTTTATGTAATCTGTGAGCCAGACAGCAGTGATTCCGTTAATGTGTGTGTGTAAGAAAGTCGTCCTACATGCCCCGCCCCCGATAACCTGCCCCCCCCTCTGTTATTCCTGCTGTTATACCCCTATCTCACCTATGCGGTTTGACTCGCGGTGTTAGGCACCGTGAGCCGCCGCGAGTGACCGCCTGACGTTGCACGAAGTTCTGCAAGGTCTGCGAGGACCAACGCGCGGAAAGATGGAAACCTATTCACAGCGCCAAAACTCGCAGTGAATCATGATGAACTGTACTTACGGCCACCGCACACACCGTGTAGGTGAGATAGGAGTATTAGTAGTTAATAGATTAAGGGCCAAACTTCCCTGAGTGATGATGGTAGAATAATTATAAAGGTCTTGACTAAAACAACATGCATGAGGAATCACCAAGGAGTTTTCATTTTCTGCTATGGAAAAGTACTCAAACTAGTTACTTTTATCAGAAAGTAACGCTGTAATGTAACTGATTACTTTTTAATGTAATTTTGTAATGTACTTTAAAAAGTAACGTCCCCCAACACTGCTGCCAGGTCACCACTGTTAGGTCCTTGGGCATGACCCTTAATCCTACACTCTATACAACACAGACACTGCATGCAGTGCCATGTCTAGAAAATGGGAGGGTTGCGACAAAAAGGGCATCTGGCATGAAAAGCTGTCCAAGATCTTGCAGAGCAAATGATCCAAGGTGGCGACCCCTATGACTAAAGGGACAAAATGATGAAGCATGAATTTTATAAGGTCTTACAGTATAAACCCTAATTCTACAAAACAAATTAGGTCAAGAGTATAAACTCTAATCTCTCTTTTGTTGTCTTTAGGTTAATAGGAAGAAAATAAAATGCAGTTAATCATGTTAGTCACTGAGACACCACGAAGCCCTGCGTACTGCACATTTTCCTGTGTCAGGAAACTTCACTTACAACAGCTTTGACTCTGACTGTTGAAAAGCACTGATACTCACGGCGTCGTCCAAAAATATCCAATGAAATTCTACTCAAAGAAACACCACCATATCATTGTATTTTGATTTTTAGTAATCGGTTAATGGAGCGTCTATCATACATTATGTTCCCCCGTGTTAGTTGCGACTGTACAAATGCTAACATATCATCATAAGCACATTAACATAAACCTTATGTTAGCCTTGAAGTACATTATGTCAGTGAATTTGCTGCTCCTGTTTATTTTTTTTCCTCTCTTTCCACCAATGTCGATCAGAAATCCAGATTTTTAAACCTTGGCAAAAGCAAGACTGTAGGGAGCTGTCTGGCCACCTCGGGAATGTTGGAGTGGCACCATCTAATTACTACTAACATTACTGGATAGGCAGTGTCATGTTATACCTCTGTAGAGGTTTCTGGGTGGTTGGCAAGTGTGGCCGCAACCATTAGCGCAGCACTTCTTGTGTCCCGGGCACTCGTTGTCCTCCTCACAGCTTTCCACGCAGGCGGCCGCGAATCCGCTGGCTCGCTCTGGAGCCGGACACTCGCCCTGTTTCAGCAGCATTATGGAGCGCAGGAACTCGCAGCTTGTCACACACTCGCCATGACGCTTGGCAAACACATGCTGGGACAGAGAGGACATCGGAAACTGCGTCAGCACAATTACATACGTCTGCTTTTAACATGCAGCACTGGTGACCTTTTTATGTTGTCTCGGTTTAGCTATCGAGGTCAAAACTTGGCCGGGAAAAAATTTTTGATTTATGATTTATGAGAAATGCTGTAAAAGAAAAAAAAACTCATAGCTGGGAAAGGATGATTACTAAATTTGACATCTTACATCATTACATCATTCTAGACGACAAAACCAAAAAAAACAAAAAAAAAAGTTGAGTCTTGTATTTGTTATTGGCTATTTGCATGTTTGATGTGCCATGCATTCATAAGTAGCCCGAGCGTTGATTTATTAAGCAAGCACAACGTAGCAGTCTATCTATTTGGCAGTAAATCTATGAGCAGAATCAAACTGGTACTGCATGTGTTATTAATGTAACAGTCACACTGGACGAAGTAGTTGGCATGGATGCAGATCTCAAGATGTTTGAAAATCCCATGGTTCTTGTGATTTTATGAATCGTGTAAGAGGAAAGAAGAAAGCCACAAATCACTTCGTATTATACAAGAAAGTCTCTCTTTCGCTTTCCCTCACACATTTAGAACAACTACAGGAGACATAACGTCAAATGAATGCTGTATGAAAGGAAACAAAAGTTAGAGTTTAATAAACAGACGTTAATTTAAAGTGTTATTATTGTCAGACAGAACAATATCCAATCAGCAGTATTTAGATAACCAGAACGTCAGCCATTTTGAAACTGAGAACTCACTTCAATTCGGTTCCTCAATGTAAACTAAGCGCAACCTTTGAAAATGAGAAGAATTCTGTAGAAGTCAATACCTCGCATGGTTCTCGACAGGATCCGTCGCTCTGTTCCCAAGATTCTTTGCACGGCTCCAGGCACTGCACACACACACACACACACATAGGAGAGTGATAGGTGAGTGAACCACCAGCAGTTTTTATAGAAAAGCCGCCTGTTAAACTTGGCGAAACATTGTGGCGCTGTTGTGTGTCTACAAACTGTTTAGTTCTGAATTTCTTTTCGTTTCTCTCTGAAGTGACACGGAAAGAAACAGAAATCCCGCACACGAGCCCTCAGCAGCGCTTGACATTTATGTTTAGCAATGCAAATGTACTCTCTTTATTCCGGACCCAGTAATACGCCTTGACATTCTGTTTTCTCCGTCTCCTCTCTCGGCCTCGTCTCCGGTGTCCTCTATCCAGTCACCCCGAGAGGAACACTTCTCTTCCTGCATGACTGAGCAGGGGTCTGGGCCGCCTCGGGGGAATTCGCATTTCCAATTTCATGCTGTATTAATGAGACACGCCAGTCACTTGCCATGACACTGTGCTTAAAGGGAGAGCGAATAAGGCAAGGATGCAAGATGAATCATGTTTTAATCGCGATCACAAGCTCGCTTAATTAATTAAAAAGAAATACAGGGTTCGGCTGACTGGAACTTATTGGTCATGATTGTGGGAACATATTTGAATGCATCTTATCTTTGGAATATAAAAAATACAAAATAATAATAATAATATTTAAAAAATCCATCCTTAAAACAATATTTTAACATAATTTTAAATAATAACCATTACTCATTTAGTCTTGTATTTTTATCGTTTTTAAGTTTAACCATTTCCGGATTTATTACTTAAACAATTGAACCACTGGTCATACCACAGCTTCTTTTAATTTTTTTTATTCATTAATATCTTATTTTTCAGCATTCTTACAATTATTTATTATTATTTTATTTTTGTCCCATTTCCTGTTTCTTCTCTTGCACACTCATACATATTGCTCTTTTTTAACACCTTTTGAGCTACATTTTAGTACATAAAATATTTATTATTCCATTCCTTATTAATTACAACAGTGTTTTCAATCTCAAGGTTTCTTCCTATTACCATCTCAGGGGGTTTTTCCTTGCCACTGTCGTCCTCGGCTTGTTCACCAGGGACTATCTGACCATTTTGATTCATACACATTCACATTTCATACAAACTTAAATAATTCTTTTGATTGTG
>JAQMYJ010000010.1:8031668-8047125 GCA_030014305.1 Clarias laeviceps
AAACTTAAATAATTCTTTTGATTGTGTAAAGCTGCTTTGCGACAATGACTATTGTTAAAAGTACTATACAAATAAAACTGAATTGAAAATTTTATTGTTTTTGGCATCGTCTCTGATCACCTGCCTATGCACGCTCATATGCACGTGTACATACTGTATGCTCAAGAGGCGCTATCTGCAGCCAAACTTGCCTTTTTCAAATCTCAGAGGGCAGATGTGTAAAATAGCGCGTGGGCAGGTTGTCGGAAACTATGAATAATGGTGGCGAGACTAAGGGGGTACCGAGAGTGGGCAGGACGGGAGCCTGTTTTATGGAGTACATTTGTGGCTAGGAACCTGCTGAAAAAGTCCTGAGGCGAGAGCACACTAATCACCCCAAACACCATGAACATGCTGGTGGAAGATCCTGCACCCTGCCTATGATTCCCATGCACGCCCCCCTCATAAACACATACAGTACAGTACACTGTGTAGTTCTCTATTTAAATCATGATATCCATCACTGACTGTAACGGCTCACTTGGAGCTGACTATAGTCGATGCTGGGTGATGAATACTTAAAAGAGTGCATAGTGGAGAGTTAAGGGATCAATAAAGGAAAAGTCAGGACAAGTTTTAATATACCAAAAAAAAAAAAAAAGTGTGTGTTTGAGTGTAATACACTTCACAGTGACGAGAATCTCTCTCCAGTCACTTTACAGTTAAGCATTGAGGAGGGAGGAAAAAAAAAGAAAAAAAAAAAAAAGAATGACACTAGCCAGACTCAAATAATAACTTTTTTACGAGTGATGTGAGGACAGAATACCAGAGCTCACAGATGAACTGTTCCCCAACGACTTGCTGACTTTTTGACCAGAATGTGCAGCATGATCATTTCCTTCAGTCCGTTTCAATGCACTTAACTTGCAAACCACACAGCTTTACATTTACCTCTTTTTATCCGAGATCCCCGAGCAAAAGCCTGAGACTGGGTATCACGCTGGGGTTTTCACACTGGAGTGAACTAGCTAATAAATTTATCAACTGTCCTCATCTGCAAGCACTACAAATCTTTTAACCGTCTAGCCGCCGTGGGAGACGTACGTAGTTTATTGCTCTGTTTCTTTGTGATCTGTCTTATCAAACTGACCTTGTTAGAGCCAAGCTTCAGTCACTTAATCTTCAGGCTTTACGCTATTCATAAACCTCTCGCGCTGCCTCGATGGACCCTTGTATTCGGGAGCGCATTCTAATCTGTCAGAGTCTGAGCGGCGGAGCGGTCGGGTAACTCAACAGCTCACTCAGCTTGAATATATCACCCTTATATGATGCATTCCACATTCGGTGGGGGAAAACCACAGGACCTGGCTATTAATCAAACGCACCCGAGCCAAGTCGGTGGCCCTGGAGGATTAAAACCACTAGCCCTGAAAAACACAGGAGTGCAGTGATCACCTTTCTAAAAACTGCCCTTCAGCTCGTGCCAAGCTTTCACGCGAGGCCCGGCTAATCCGCCCGAACGATCCCAGAAAGTGCCGTACCGGTATTATACCCCAGCGCCGGTTAGTTTTCCGCCCCATTTCAGCTGCAAATCGAGCATTCCGTTCCACGCTGCAGAATAAAGGTTATTTAAGACGTGGGGAAAAAGCCTGCACTCCAACAGCACACTAACACTCTGGAGCCTTACAAATCATTACACCTGCGCTGTCCATACACAACTCATCATGTAATTATTAATCCCTTGATGAGGTTTAGTTAAATGTGTTAATGGCTCATCAAACCTCTTCCTATGAGATTTTTCTTTGACTGCTTTAACTTTGACTGTCAAGTTGAGAATTTCGCCGATTTGCTTCTGGTCAAATTCTTCTCTCGTCTGTTGACTCCTGTGACATCGCGTTGCTCGTGCTCGTGTCTTCTGCTTCGCTTGCAAGTCTCTTCGAATAAACGTGCATGTCAATGAACACGCATAAATGTAAATGCAGGGTATGGTTGTGGGTCAGGCTACATAAATGTCTGGGTTATTATTTTTTTCTCTTTGTAATTTCCTGGAGGACACGTAGGTTCAAAAAAAAAAAAAAAAAAAAGGAAAACAAAACAAAACACTACAACTTGCCTTAGTGGGCTAGCTAATGAATTTATGATTTGTCCAACCCTGACATATAATACACACTTAAGCCAAACGTGACTCTACAAGGCAAATCAGAGACGTTTCTGGCTCGGCCAGTTGTTAGAACTGTTTGAGTTGCTGCAGGAACCAAACCGCATCAGCACTGTCCATGCATAATGCTAGCCCTAGGTAAAGAGCAGGACGTTCACTCCAGGGTTTGAGAACATGCCCAGATAATGCCAAAGGACATTGTGTTCATGTGTGATCAAGAAAGAGAGAGAAATGAAGGAGGAAAAGAAAAAAGTTTGTCTGAGGTTTCCATTTGAACAAACTGCATTTGCTTTAGAAAGTTTCAAGGCCAATACGAGTCCTTCGCCATTTTTAGCTTTGCTGAGATTCTCATTCAGCGAGCGGCCGCAAATGAAAGAATGTGTGGACGTGTTTACAGCAGCTCAGAGTGTTCTCATGGTATATACTAATTATTCTGCTGACATTTAAATATGGAGTACTTAAAGGGTTGCTGAAATGTAATAACATTCAGCGGAGAGTGCAGATTGACGACGGATTTTCTCGTGCTGTTAACGACTCTACAGGCCGTTTGAATGGACAAGTCTCTGGACGCGCGAGCTGCAGGCTAATCCCTTTGGAGCGCTGCTTGAGTGTAGCTATTGTGTCTCTCTGTTTTGGAGTGATCGACTCAATGATGAAGTGTGACATTTAATATTCGACATGCTAGACAAATATTTTTATTTGGACATGGTGGGACAAGTTTGTGTTTGTAAAAATAAAAAATTGTGAAAAAAATTACTCCGGTGAATTACTCACATACCACATGACTGCAGAATGTGTATACATACAACACGTTTATATAATCTATGGATGGAAAAACAAAACTTATGTAATTATTAATTATTCCACATTATTATTATTATTATTAAGTTGTAGCGGTACTATTTATTTTTCTGCCTGTTAAACTGCTGTTTTTGTTTAAACTGAAAAAACGTTAATTTATTTACTTTTAATTTATTAAATGGTGTTGTAATAAGCCAGTAATGTAGCAGTATTATCATCATTATGATGATGATTATTATTTTTATGATAATTATTATTATTGCTGTGTTAAATGGCTGATTTTGTTAAGATAAAGTTTTAATTGAAAGTTTAATAAAATGTTAAGTTTATTTATTTACTCAATCATTCATTAAAACTGGTAAAATAATAATAATAATAATAATAATAATAATAATAATTATTATTATTATTATTATTATTATTATTATGACAACTTGGAAAATTATTTTTGTTGTACTGTATGCTGATTATTCAATTCTGGCTGCTAATTTTTCTATTCATTTATTTATTTTGTGTTGTTTGGATGGACGTTCTGAATGCGTGTAAACACCTTGATGATCATTTGTATTCTGGTCACAAATTACAAAAGAGCCACGTGGATGATGACACAGTAAACAGTGCAACGAGAACAATGGCCGACTTTTTACTTTGCGGAGCCGGCGCAGCATGTCGTAGCGATGTTGTCAAGCCGAAAAGACTTTAATAAAGCCATCGGATGTGGAGGGTCTGTTGTGGGATAAACAGATTGACCGACATTCAGAGGCTGATACACCTGAACACACAAAAAAACCCAAAAAAAAACAGATGATGTGAAGCCTCTCTCGTGTTGTACCGGGAAGCTAATCTTAAGTACATGGCTTCTAGACTGAGACTCATAAATTAGTCTGGTTCAATCTTATGAATCAATTGTGTTGCTCTCCCTTACTAATTACTCGCTAACTGCACTTCCTAAGAGCAAAACGCTTCCTAATTAGCAAAAGAGACCTTTTAATTATCCAATTGAAGGAGTGTTGGGAGGTAATAGTGCAATTAAGCTCAGTTGAATAGGTGCAGCGTGGCCTACAGGCAAAAGCTAACGCCGTTACTCCTGACACACAGGCTTTTAAAAGTCTATTCGTCTGCGCTTGATGGATCTCTACACCAATAACCGGCTGCTCGAATGAAAAGAGAAGAATCTGTGGTGTTTAAAGTGAATTTAAGAAGAGACTCTCAGGAGAGGACTCTGAAAATGTGTGTGAAAGTCAGCCAAATGTCTTCATGGATGGAAGGACAGAGATCAAACCTCTGGATGTACTGCAAGACTACATGGGGGTGATGTGGGAAAACATGTGTGTCAACAGAGGGGAAGAAAAAAAACAAAAAAACCTCAAATGTCTGACCAGTGACAGTCTGTTTAGGCAGCCTGCTACAATCGAGAGGAGAGTACGACTCCTGTGACACATTCCTCCCCCCCTTGTTTATAGTGATCTTGACCCGAGATCAGCTGGGGAGACATTTCTGAGGTTTGTATATATGACCGTTAGATTCTACCTCAATTCATGCAAATAAAGAGTGCATGAGTAAAATAGAGGCTAGTGTACTTTACTATCAGAGATACTGTAGAGAGAGAGAAACGAAGACGCGGATGGCGCTCCATATATTAAACTGAACAACATTGTAATGACAATCAGGGGAAAAATCAGCAGGAGCAGCGTGTCAGCTTTATGCGTCTCTGCTATAGCATAAAGCTGACAGAAAACATACAGTCAGCCGACATAAAAACACTCCAGGACATGCTGATATTGGATAATAATCAACGACCGAGCAGTGTGATGTGGTTTAACACAATGTGGTCAGACTGTTACCGCCACGAAGTTGACCATCTTCCAATAACAGCACGTCCTGAAGTGTTTAACTCTTTTTACACCGTGGTCATTTTCCAACTATTCATTTTTTCTGAACATTTTTTTTTAAATAATCCATTTATAGTCCGGTTCAGTATTGTGGAATGTCTCCTAAACAAGATAGAACAGTAAAAGTTCTACCCTAAGCTAAAAAGAAAGTAAAACAGTTTATCATGTTATTAAGAAACTGCAAAGCCCTGAAGACTACTGAGTGCAGGAAAACGTTAAAGTTATTACTTCTGTTTTACTAAAGTTAAACTTTACAGTTTTACTTTTGTTATTCAGCACTGACACTGAAAAAATCCTGATGACAATCCTCAAAAAAAATGCAGTAAAACTAACCATACAAACAATTATCATTAGTCATTAGTATAGAAACAATATTGTATTAAAATTAAGGTGTTAACATATATCTAGGATTTGCCTTTTAGTTTAGGAACTACTTTCAGAGTAGGACCAATCAGAATCGAGAATTCATCAGCATAACACTATTGTTCATATACTGACAGATATGCAGAAAATCATACTCCGTACTGCATGAAAATGTCCTCTAAATATGTGAGAATATATATGTGATATTTTGTTACATCCATCACCCTTTATTCCTGGAAGGAGTATTATGGAAGCTGGAAATTGTTTATTGGCAGGCCATAGCACCTTTGCGTTACAGTTTAAAAAATTGGAGCTGAAAGTCATTGAGAAATACCAGAGCGCTCATTTAGATTTATCGTTTTTATTTGATTGCTAAATGAACTTGGTCTTAGGTTACATTTAAAATGCCTGAAACTGATTTGAACTTTGAGGAAATGCTTAAGTAAGATGCAAAACATTTGTACTAAATTTTCAATTCAATTACTAAAGAGTTGAATAATAAACTAATGAAACTAAGACAGTGAGTGGAAATTGGAAATGAGAGGAAAAAAAATATTCAGCTACGTTTTAAAATTATTGTGTGTGGCAATTCATCTAAAATCAATTAAAATCATTTTGTAAATAAGTTTTTGATTTAAATACGTTTGCATTTAAGGTGGGAAAAAAAAAACGTCAAAGCTCTATAATCCTTCAGGTGGTGTGCTCGAAACTATTTACACTTTGGCAGACAGCACAGCATCCTGTGTGGTCAGAGTTACCTTATTTGTGAAGTTTGTTCAGAATTGTAACAAAATCTAAAAGTATTTTCAATTTGGGATATTTATAAAATCATGATACTTATAGGATAGCAATACGGATGATATCATGATGATATTGTATCAGGAGGTCCATGGTGATTCCCATCCCTAATGGAAATATTGTTAGTTAAACACACACTTTAAAATCTTTTGCTGTCTGTATGCACATAGAATGCACATTTTACTTTATACATGTGGACATTTTATAGGTATTTTATTTTTAAAACATTTTTTAAAAAGCACATTTTTGACTACATTTTTAGGCATGTCTTTCAATCTCGTTCGTGTCACACTGATTAATTTTCCAGGAGCTTAGCCAATACATCACGCATTTGCGTTAGAGCTTAGAGCACCTAAGAATAATGGTCAGCACTAAGAACCGTCACGACGCTCTCAGCGTGATGTATGATGTCATTACAGGAGGCGGGTGAGAGCAGCGATGTTTTAAAGTGACCGATCTGTGCTGGCGGTGTGTCAAGCAGCGACGTAATGCTGTGTAATTTTGACAAAAATTACCTTTGCGCATTGCTTATGGCCTTGACACCAGCCCAGGGATCCATTACTCTGTAGAAAAAGAAAGAGGCATACAAGTTGTTATAACTAAACAATTTGGGAGGAAAAACACACACACACATTTAGATTTATGTAAAACATGCAACTGCAGCTGGGATTAGAGCTACTGTTAGACTGAGCAAGAGAAACAAAGAGGCTTTGTTAAATTTGAAAAAAAAAAATCTCTTCGTTTACATGGTAAGCATTTCCAATTGTCTGTGTAAAAGTAGACGGTACAATAAATAGTTATTAGGCGCAATGGACAACAACATGTCACCTGAGTAACCCTGACCTCAAATCGAACCTGACCCTCATCGCATCCACCTTCAAAGACAAACATTCACCTAGGAGACGGTTTAAACTGCTTAGAGCTCAGTCGCCTAGGTAGGATTTAAACTTCTCGCAAGCTCTTCTTATCACAGAGTGTGTTTGCATGTTAAATCTCGTAATGGTCCTGCCAGGAACTGTCACAAATACAGGTTTCTTTAAGCACAGCTCTTATGACCTTTTCAACAGAATGATCTCTTCTGCATACTCTGAATATGTAATTAATGGAAAACGAACTGGATGGATGACTTTATTCCTCATACATCTTTAACCAGACCTGCCATGGGCAGAGCCGGCCAAATCCTTTGTGACCAGTGAAGCAGGATCGATAGCCGAGGCTTCAGGCAGGGATACAAGGTGCTTCTCATGTGTTTGCGCCATAAGCGTCATGAGCTCAAATCTTTTCCAATGAATGCATGATGTATGAAGTACATTTAAAAGAAAAACTGCACAGTGATTTCATAATGTTCAAACATCGAAACATGGTAAGCATAGTTTTGCCTGGTTTACGTAAATGCATAAAGTGACCACTGCAAATTTTTTTTTCTTTGCCGATAACACAACATTCTGAAGAGTTGCACTTTTTCAGTATCTCAGTCATACAATTTTGTTTCATTAATTGATAAGTGATACCCTTTTAGATAAAAATAAACTAAAGAAGCAGCTTTGCCTCCGACACTGGAGACTCCTTCCATAAATATTACAGTAAATCATTTTTCAACATATCAATGATTATACATTTAAAAAAAAAAGTACCCTAGTGATTTATTTTAATTACTTTGCACAGGGATCCACTGTCAGTTACATAAAAAAAATAAACAAATGTGATTCATCCTATTAGAGCTGCTGATATACAGTAGAAAACAAATCAACTGCTTCTGATGAAACGGATGCGAGAATTCCACAGAGATGTGATATGAAGTAAAATCGGACAGCTTCTTCTTGAATGAGATCTCTTAAACAGAGACTACACTGGCTCAACATGAGTAATAAACAGACCACCTTGCCTCATTTCCTTAATCTCTGATCAGCATGACCCTGAAAATGTTGTGACCTTGAAAACTGCTCACTAATAACCCCATTTAAATCAAATTTCACGGTCGCACTTTTTCATCTCGTGTCTAAAAAGGGAAATAATTGACAAGACACAGTAGTTCTGAGAGCCTTCCAGAAGTGGGTGCTGTAGATTGTGGTCACTGGCAAATCAAAGGCATTCACTGAGGGATCTACAGCGCAGATGGCTGTTGGAAGAACACTGGCTGTTGTTTGAAGAACAGTGGCCTTTCTTTTCACATCCTCGATGAGCATCATGTCCGTTTCTGATAACGTTTCCTTGGTCACCGAAGCAAACAGATAAGCTTGTGCGGTAAGCCACATCGATGCGATCGGCCTCGGCTGAGTGTGCTCTCAGCCAGGACGGCTCAGACGGGATGACATCACAGGTTCTCACTTCTGAATAAACGTCATTTGGCTTTGAAAAGTTTTTTTTTTCTTCAAGCATTTGGAAACACAACACAGGATTGCCTTCTTGGGTTAAAGTATAGACCTGCAATATAGCCATTATAATACGGATTTGTAGAATGAATGGAAAAAATTGCATTTGCAGTTTCCCTCCATGTGTTGAATCACACCACACAGACTCTGAGGTATGGCTTTCTCAAAAGGGCATGCTAAATGAGTCTGGCTGCTCTTTAGTGGGGCAGCTGCTGTTTGCTGAAAATGGCATGATTCATGAATATGCTGCAGAAGAAAGGATGAGTACAGGCTTAATTGCAATAACAAAGCAAGCACACAAACACACAAAAACATCCTTATTGTGCATGGATGCTTGGACACACTCAGGTAATCTTGTGGTGATGAAGTGTACAGGTCTGTGCAGTCATAAGATTATGAGCACAAGGCCAAGCACGGTTTTCTGTTTCTGTACATGTTCTCATCATTTTCCATGGGTCCTCTGGTTTCCTCAGACCTATCCACCAGGTTGCGGATAGGCTACTCTACATTAAATGTGTCAGCATCAGGGTGTGCAAGGTCTTGTAAAGAGCCAGGAATCCATATATCCCGGTATATCCAGGATAGTTTTGGGATCCACCATGCCTGGGGATATAACGCTTTGTGTAGATGAGTGAAAATTATGAAAAATTAAACTACACAAAGAAACAAGAGACAGCAGAGATTTAAAATAAATAAATAAATAAATACATAGAAATATCAGGGGGGAAAAAGCAATCCATTCATTGGTCATTGATATAAATAAAAAAATTAACTATCTAAAGGGTAAGTTTGGTGCTACACCAACTTTATAGAAAGGTTATTCAATTCGGTATTGGGATATTTTGGTCTGTTCACATGTCATGGGGGTTGAATCCTTCACACCCTGGAGATATATCAGTCATTTCTATTGCAGTTACTTAAGGGGTCATGTTCCCAACTTGACGCCCCATTATCGTTCACACACTACGGGCAATTTAGGAACGCCAATTAGCTAATCTGCCTGTGTTTGGACCGTGGGAGGAAAACCGATGAACCAAGAGGAAACCCACCAAGCACAGGGAGAAAACACATGCACTCAGACCCCGAGGCAGGAATCGAACCCGGACCCTCCCTTGAGGTGTGATAACCACTAAGCCACCAGGTTATTCAAATAGTTACCTTTATTTATCTTTTGAATATGTAGCCTGTAAATTGTGTAGTTGTATTAGAGATCTTTAATATAAATCTTTCGATTAAAACTTTTACATTTTAGATGTACGCTTGAGCAAAAGTGATTCCTTTTAGAAAACTATAGGTATAGATTTCTATATACATATAGAAATAAAGGTATTATCATGTATTATATACAGTACATGTATTAAACGACATGTTAATTTAGAAACATATGTCTGTTGGTTAAAAAAATAATAACAAAAACAAACATTTATCTCTCAGCGACACTTTGGCTGCAAACAACAACAAGACAGACGAAGGTTATTTTAAAACACTTTTGTCTTTACTTTGATCCTCATACATCTACAATTATATGTATTATATGTAAACATGTTAATTTATATTATAAGCCTCCGTCGAAGCTTCCAGAACAGCCGTTATTACCTGGAAGTGGGTCGGCGCGTGAGCGATGCGCGCGCTGTGAAGGCTGAGGCACCTGGCGGCGCACCTTGCGCGGAAAATGCCCACGAGAGCCGTGGACGCGTCCTGTTTCCTCGCGAGCGCAACTCCGCAAACCAGCGCCAAAATAATCCCAACCGGCGCGGCGGCTCCCATCGCGCGCATCTCTCAGAGCGGGAAGTAGAGGGCAGGTTCGGAAATAAACAGGCGGCTCTTACTCTACTTTGCTCTCTATGTCTGTCCGCACACCGCGACCGCGAAAGTGAATTTGAGCGAAAACGACGGACGAAGCGAGACTAAAAAAACTTCAATCAGAGAGCGAGAGGGGAGGGGCGGAGCCAAAAGCGAGGGAAACTCTGACAGGCGATTGGCGGAGACGCGCGCTGGGGGAGACGCGCGCGCTCTCAGGTGCCACTTGGAGCTGATCAGGAGAATATATAGACCAAAGTTAGTGTAAGAAATGATGTGATGAAGGTTTGAGAAGGTTATTGACCTCTGTATGATTTTTTTTAGAGAGAGAGAGAGAGATTGTAATTGCTTTATATATTTATTAAATCTAATAAAGATGTATGTAATGGAAATGGATATGTGTGGAAATTGACTTATAATGGAGAAATATTGTATAATTCTTAACTTTCATTATTATTTACATCATAGTCCAATATGTTATTGCTCAGGTTCCTTCCATTGCTTTCCCAATCCTATTCTGCACATTTCATTTAAGTTCTTTCCTAGCACACTTAAAACACCAACTTTACTTTTTAATTATCTGATTGATTAATTAATTGCATCTGTGTAGGATATGAATTTGCGTGTTAATGACTGGAGACGATTTCTCTCACTTTAGCCCCGCAACTTGGGTTGAAAAAAAAAAAAAGCAATATGATTGCTGCCCTCTTTTGGTGACACAGATGATAGCACCCACCTCTGATAACAGTGTTAATGATATTACTCATGAACTCCCTGCCATGAGGTAAGAAAAATTAAGAAAAGTCCAAATACAATCCAAAATTCAAGTTCAAGATGGCTTTCCTGAACACAATGTGTGTGTGTGTTTTAAATGTGTGGTATGGGGAATTGTTTATTTGAGCTGTTAAAAGCCTAAGTGCCTGTGGTAAGCAACGCTGCCAACCAATGCACGCATTTTCCATTGAGCCTCAGCTGTGGTGCTGAAATACAGCTCTCTCTCTCTCTCTCTCTCTGTGTGTCAGACAGAAACCCAAACAGCTTCCCTGGCCAAATCCCAAACTCTGAGCCTTGACTCGAAGAAGCCAGTCAGGAAGCATCCAGGGAACCCCACAACTATTAACATCTTTTTGCCGGTAGCTTAAAAACAACAACTGGTTTTATGTGCAGAGTAATTAAAACAACCACTACCATACGGCACGGGGTTTCTCTCGATGGCCTGGCACCGTGCCCTCGCCCAAGGAATGGAGCGAAACATGACGTGTAGGAAACACTGCACGAAATACTACACGTTTCTCACTCTGGCATGCAAGCTGGCGTAATGGATTTGCGCCCGGCGAAGAGAGAGACCCCAGGGTGTTAACGAGATGTGCCGTTTTTACGAAGTAACCGAGCATCCTGGTGGCTGCAACAGCTGTTCCGTCATCGATTTATTATGTTATTTATACAGGTGGTGAATGTTGAATGTCCTCCCTGCATCAGGCCAAGGTGAAATCACACTTCTGTAATCATCAGCAGCTGATGATCCAAACAACCTCAGCGTTAAAGGGGAAATCCACTCAGAGTGGCGCGTCTAATAATATTTATAAATAACGTTGTCTTCAGTGGCATTTGATGTCGATTTGATTTCGTAATAAAAGTATACGTTAAAATCGGCGACACAGTGGTTTAGTGGTTAACACTGTCGCTTTATACCTCCAAGGTCTGGGTTTGATCCCTGACTCTTGTCTGTGTGCATGGAGTTTGTATGTTGCTTGATGGGTTTCCTCTGGCTACTCTGGTTACCTCCTACAGTCTAAGAACATACAGATTAGGATAACTGCCATTCCCAAATTGCCCATAGTGTGTATGTGCCATGCAATAGATTGGCACCCCATCTAGGGTGTACCCCATTTCCTGCCCAAAGTCTCCTGGGACAGGTTTCAGATCTCCGTGACTTTGTAAAAGATAAGCAGTATAGAACATTAATGAATGAATGAATGAATGAATACATGAATATTAACATCTATAGTTAAACTTCATTTTCACTCACTCACTTACTCAACCATTTTCCATACCGCTTATCCTGTACTCTGTGGCGAGGGGCCTGGAGCCTATCCCAGGGCACAAGTCTAGATAAACCCTGGACGGGGGACCAGGCCATCACAGGGTATAAGCATCAGCACTCACAATTTGGAAATGGCAATTATCCCAATCTGCATGTCTTTGGAATATGGAAACCCACCAACCCTCGTTGTACAAGGCTACAGTGCTAACGCACTACACCAAAAGTTTCCAACATTCCCCATGATACCTTTTGGTTATCTACAGATAGCAGCTCATTTGGTATTTGTTTTCTACCAGATAACAGAGGACTTAGTTTGTCCAGCTCTCTAACCTCCTTATATGTACTGTACATTCTCCTTAAACAGGTAATCTTCCGAAACATACCCTTCTTTGTTAATAAACCCATTAACATCAACAAATTTATCATCTTTAGATCACTAAACTTACAAGAGTCTATTTTTGTATCTCAGTGCTACTCTGCTGTGTACTGTAGATGCATTCAAAAAATATTTTGTCCATTTTGCTGGCTTCAATACATTTCTGTATTTCAGTTGGATTTCTCATTCATATATCATTAAACGTTCTTGGAAATGGTGAGTGGGAAAACAAGCCCTTGTTAACAACAAAGCCTGACCCTTATCCATTATGTTTGAGATTTTTAATGGAAATATAATTGCACTGGCAATTTTTTTTTTTTGATGAGTAAGAGGAGACAAATCCGTACTTCGCACAGCAAACACAAAAAAAACATGAAAAACATGAAAAACCATGAAAATACAGTATCAATCACCAACCAGGAGACATAAATACATCACTCAGTAAACACCTGTACATACAGTGCCCCTTTCCGATTTTTAAAATTTTTTGTACATTTGTTACACTTCAAATTATTAAACACATTTTAATAATACACAAATTAACCAAAGTAAATACAAAATGCAGTTTTTTAAAAAGATGATTTACTGTTATTTATAAAGGATAAAAGCTGTCCAAACCTGCTTGGCCATCACACAATTTAAAGGAACAAAGTAATTGACGTGTATCAGTCTGGAAGGGTTACAAAGCCATTTCTAAGGTTTTGCGACTCCACCGAACCACAGTGAGATTCATTATTCACAAACAGAAAAACTTGGAACAGTGGTGAAGCTTTCCAGCATTGGCCGGTCAGCCTCTTGTGTGCTCTTGCTACAAAAGCACAAGGACGAATCATCCAGTAGCTCATAAAAGAACCCAGAACAACTTCTAAAGAACTGCAGGCCTCACGTGCCTAGTTAAGTTCAGTGTTCATGATGCAACAATAAGAAAGAAAGAGTTCAAGGTGAAAGTCACTGTGGACCAAAAAGAACACAAAGGCTCATCTCAAATTTGCCAAAAAACTTTTGAGCAAATATTCTGTAGACTGAGGAGACAAAAAAACTTTTTAGAAGGTGTGTCCTATAACATCCTTATAGGAACAAATGAAATTGAAACAAATACTTTTTCATGGTACTGTGTACTCATTCAAGCAATGATCTAGTCAGCAAATTATGTGGTAGCAGCACAAGGCATCAAATCAAGCAGGTACAGACCAGCAACTTTAGCAGTTTAATGATGTTCATGTCAACCATCAGAATGAGGAAAAAATGGCACCTCAGTAACGGTATATAGTTTTTAGTCCCAGAAAGACTGGTTTGAATGTTTCTATTGCTGCCAATTTCATCGATTTTCATGCATAACATGCTTTAGAATGTACTCAGAATTGTGCAATAAAGAAATAACATTCACTTCTACTGATAGAAATGCCTCTTTTATAAAATAAGTCAATTGAATATCCCCATACTGGTTCATGCTGTTCAGATACCCACCATGTTCAATTGGGGTGATCAGAAAAGCATCTCAGAATGCACAACAGCAGGTGACCATGTTAGGTTCCACTTCTGTCAGTCAAGAATAGACGGCTGAAACTGCTGTGAGGTCAGGCTCACCAAAACCGGACAGCTGAAGACTGAAATAATGGTCAGTTGAAGTCTGTTCCGATCAATCTTGGTTTCTTCTCAGGGTCACAGATGGCAGAGTCAGACTTGACGTCTGATAACCAACAGCATGACTTCATGGACCAAACACTTACTTGTATCAACAGTATAGGCTGGCAGAGGTGATGTCACGGTGTGGGGAACGTTTTCTTGACACACCTTGGCCCCGTTCACACCAATCAATCATTAGTTGAATGCCACAGCATGTCTGAGTATTGCTGATAACCATGTAGTTTCTTTCATGACTTCAATTTACCATCTTCTAATGGCTATTTTGGCCTTTCTAGTCACCGCATCAGGATCCAATAAAACACCATTGAGAAGTGGTAGAATGTAAGATCATGCAAGGAGCACCTGTAAAATCTGCATGATACAATCATGTCAAAATGGATTTGAATTTCAATCCATTGAATTTCAATCCACTGAATGTGGAATCCATGCCATGAAGAATTGACGCTGGTTAAGAGCAAAGGGAGGCCATGTCTAGTCTTATGATGGCGTTCTTTAAAATGTCAAATGTGTGTTTTTCTGGCACATAAAAATAACTGACTGTGACTGACTAATGGTGTGTACAGCTGTGAATGTGTCGAGGAAACACAGAGGCAGTGTGAGGTCTCGTTGTTTCCTGTGGATCACCATTCGGCCTTCCCCGTGTGCCCCTCCTGCTTCTCGGGGAAATGCCTGTGCTTGTAAAGAATAAAGTTCCGGGGGATCCTCGAGAGTTTATTTGAGCCACAGGGGGAAGAAAATATGAGGTGGTCCCCTACGTCAGCCTTCACCATGAGAGTTTCCACTGACAACTCAGGTTTACCCGTGTAAACAGCTATAAAGTGTTATTTTTGGAAAAACAAGAGATCACTTGTGGTATGTTGATCAGCCAAAAGTATGAAATTGTGTTTTAGGAATAAATGGCATCATAGCAGCCCATCCCTGCCCCTGCAGGGTGGTGATTAGTTCCAGCCCTATTTTAACACACCGAAACCACGCAATCTAAGTCTTTATTAGCTTCTGAATAATACGTCACTTAGTAAAGAGATGGGAATATTACAGATTTTTTTTACAGGTAAAAAAAATGGCATCCATATGATCTGTCAAATGTGATCTTTTGTAAATATGTTTAATATGGTTAATATCTGAAACGCTTCATAATTGATATGGGAAAAAAAAGGTTGAAAACGCTTCAGATTTTCTGGAGTTGCCAATCAAATTATGGGCGTTGGCGCCATCTGGTGGAACTAA
>JAQMYJ010000010.1:8086171-8100567 GCA_030014305.1 Clarias laeviceps
TTTGTGAAGCTGCTTTGAGACAATGACCATTGTTAAAAGCGCTATATAAATAAAATTGAATTGAATTGAATTGAACTGTATTTTTTATTTTTTTGGGGGTTACAGTTATGTTCAGTTTCAAAGTTCCTATGGAAGTTGCCATTGTATTTTAATTGCCCCCTGCTGGGGCAGTTTACCACTCGCCCACTAGAAAAGTCATGTCAAGCTCCCCATTCCTGAATGATTTGACACCTCTTTCATGTGTCTATGACAACGGTACAGGACTAGTTACGCAACAAAATCTCCATTATAAGTCAATGGGGCATATTTGGACACCTCTTGCGCCTCGGGGGTAAAACTAATACCCTTGTGCGGGGTTTGTTCTGACACAACTTGCAAGCCTCTTCAAATGTGGTAAATTTGAGATTTCTATCAAATTCTCGCTCTGCACTAGAATCTGTCAAAGTTGGTATCAGTGTTAAGTCTATGTTTTTTTGGGGGGAGGTTAATTGCCCCCCTGTGAGGGCAATTTACCGCCCACCACTTAGAAAAGTCTTAGCACCCCAATCCCAAATAAACCGCATGGTTTGACACCTCTTTTATGGGTCTACGACAAGCGATACAGTACTAGTTACACGCCAAAGTCCGCATTATAGGTCAATGGGGCAAATTTGGGCACCTCTTGTGCTCCAGGGGTAAAACTAATACCCTTGTGCGGGGTATGTTCTGATACAGCATGCAAGCCTCTTCAAATGTGGTCAATTTTATCTTTCTACGAAATTTTCGCTCTGTGCTAGAATCCGTCCAAATTTTTGTCAATATTAAATCTATGGGATTTTTAGGGTATGACACAATTGCCCCTCGCCTCCTTACAAAAGTCATACCACCCCATTCCCCAATGAGCTGCACAATTTGGCACCTCTTTCATGGGTCTACGACAAACGGTACGGTAATGGTTATGCACCAAAATCCCCATTATAATTCAATGGGGCAAATTTGGGCACCTCTTGCGCCCCGGGGGTAAAACTTATACCCTCCTGTGGGTAATACAAATTGATATAAATAAACAAATATTTAGTAAACATTTAAATATGTGCAATAATACATTGAAATGAATAATACATAAAATTAAATAAAGGTAAAGAAAAAAATTCCATTGTTCACAAATTCGGGTCAATAATCAGTCTGTATTTAAACTAAAACTGTTTACAATGTTGTTCCAGCAGGTTTAGTCTAAATGCACAAACAAAGTTCAAAACAATTTACAAATAAATAAAAACTAACAAACTTATACAAACAAACATTAAAAATATTTTTTTTAATTTCTGACGCAGACAAAACAAATGGAAAAATAAGTAAAGAAATAAATAGTAAACTGCCGTAAAACAAAAAGAGCGAACAAACAGATGATCCTTAGAGCGAGAATGTGTTTGTTCCTTTAGTGCAGAATCAGGAAGCGGAAGATTGATTCGGTTTTGGCGTAGAGGGTCAGAGCTCCAAAAATGCTCTTATCCGGAGCCCTCGGTTCTCCAACAGCAGTTGAGTTTGGTACACTAGCGACTAATATTCACTCAGTACATTTTGTTTTTTACTTGTTCTTGTTAATATTATTTGAGTTATAAATGATTCTTAATTAAAACAATTCTGCAAATAAGAAATGAGAGTGAGCTAAAATTCCTCCACAGTGATGTAAAGGACTCATTGCCAGTAATGACATCTGTGTGCGTGATAGACCAACACAAAGTGTCAAATAACTAAAGTGGAAATAAAATGTTAATTGGTCTTCAATATTTTTGTGAAAAGTTTGTGCATTTGTATTCAGCCCCCTTTACTCTGATCCCCCTTACTAAACTCCAGAGAAATCAATTGCCTTTAATAGTCACCTAATTAGTAAATAGAGTCCACCTGTGTGTAATTTAATCTCTGTATAAATACAGCTGTTCTCTGAAGTCCTCAGAGGTTTGTTAGAGAACATTAGAGAACAAACAGCATCATTGAGCCCAAGGAACACACCAGACAGGTCAGGGATGAGGTTGTGGAGAAGTTTAATGCAGGGTTAGGTTATCCATCATTCGAAAATGGAAAGAGTACGGCACAACTGCCAACCTACCAAGACCTAAACTGACAGGACGGGTAAGGGGAGCATTAAGAAGAGAAGCAGCCAAGAGGCCCATGGTAACTCTGGAGAAGCTTCAGAGATCCACAGCTCAGGTGGGAGATTCTGTTCACAGGACAACTATTAGTCGTTCACTCCACAAATCTGGGGCCGGTTTCTCGATAACGCACACTATTCGCGAGCTAAGAAGACTCTTAAGATATATCTTACGTAAAGTGATAACTTTTCTAAGTGTATTTCTCGAACTGTCCCTTAGGAGTCTTCTTAAGTCACTGCCTCTTACGTCCGATGTTACAGGGCGCTGTCTACAGGTGAAGGTACTGAATTAGCTGACATCGGTTGCTCAGGAATCGATTTTTCACTCCTTTTGCATGACAGCGTTAAGAAAGACGGCACTTTCTATGCAAATTAAACATTGCAATAAATTATTTTAATAACGAGGCGTCTCATGGTGCCTAATACCCTTATCTCACCTGTGCAGTTTGACTCACGGTGAGATGCGATGTTAGGCACCGTGAGCTGCCGCGATTGCCCGCCGACGTTCCGCTAATGTTCCGCGAAGTTCTGCAAGGTCTGCAAGCTTCCGCGAAGACTGCCAAAAAAAATTAAACATTTAATTTTTCCCGCGGAAAGATGGAAACGTAATCACAGCGCAAAAACTCACTGTGACACATGATGAACCCTACTTACGGCCACTGCGCGAAACCGCGTAGGTGATATACTGTAAAGATATAACACCGCATCTCACAGCGAGTCAAACCGCATAGGTGAGATAGGTGTATTAAACATTACACTCATTTAGAAAAATGAATGGATGCGGGGTTTGAAACTCCCACGTTTAAATTTCATAAAATAAAACGTGTCAAAAGAAAAGCCCCTCCAGTCATGAATGATGGCTAATGATCAATGAAACATATTTTAAACAAAAAGCAGCAATCAGCTGGACATCTACAAGCGTTGGCCTGGCTAGTGCAGGTCTGAGCAGGTCAAGAAGCTCCATAATCTGTTGCCTTGAAGGGCAAAACTTTTTTTTTTTTTTTTAATAGCAACCTCCGGCAAAATATGAAAAGGGCTGAAGTTTTGTCTAAAGACAAAATTTACATGAACCACACGGCTCCGCGGACAGCGCTGTCTTCAGTTTAGCACAACAACACGCTGTATCGCTGCCAAATTGTTTGCCACTGGTACAGTATATTCAATCATTAATACGACTTTGATAACGTGCCATAATGTGCTTCCATACACCGCTGATTTATAAAGACTGCTGCTCAGTGGCGGCGACTAGCGTCTTGAGCTGAAACTACGCTAAGAATGTGTGACCTACCTAAGAGATACTTAGCGTAAGAACGTTTCGGGAAATGCGCCATAACGTTAAGGGAGAGGTTAAGGTACAACTTAAGAACTATTTAGCAATAAGAAGCTTTTGAGAAACTGGGCCTGGTCAATTGCAAATACTAAAAAAGTACACTGTGTGGGTAATACAAATATACTTTATTATATAATACAGTACACACAGTCTTCTATAATATTGTACTGCTAATCTGTACATAAGATTTAGCAACAACACATTAGACAATATATTCTATAGTTTAAACTATGTCCTTAATTACAAATTACCTAATAAAAACATGAAATTTACCTTATGTCGATGAAAATAAAATAATAACGATACGAACTAACGCACGCAAGGATGCAGCTTCCATCATGAATTCAAACTAGAAGCGGGGGACTGGGGAACCAATCAGAAAACAGACAGTCCGAATGTGCCCACCTCCGGTTTCTGATTGGCTGGTGTTGGCCAATTCTAGTCTGTGGTTGGCTGGAATAGTTGCAGCGTTATAACCCTGCTGCAGTTCGTGCAAGTGTAGCTTTTTGATGGTGAGTGCACAGAAGAGACAGAGTTCAAACACACAAATGATCTTGACTTTCAGCGCGCAAAAACTAATCTGAAAGCGCGCGAGCACAAGAGAGTAGTGCACTAAATACAAACATAAATAAGTCCATATGAATAAGTACATATGAATTTAACTGGAAATATACAAAACAACCATATATTAAAATTTGTATTCTAATTCTAATTTATTTCAAGCATATTTTAAAAAATATATATACAAAAAATTAATTGAAAAACAAAGTTTAAATTAGTGTGCTTTGGAAATTAGACCAATCTTTCACTTAAAGTATATTTTCCTATAATATATTTTTGGAAAGTGTACTATTATACAATTATTTTGAAGTATGTTTAAACTTTAATTCCAAGTAAAGCATGTAAAAGCACGATGTTAGTATACTTTTTATATATTATAGTTCAAGTTTTCATTAATATATTTGCAATGTACTATCAAAGATTTCAATATATTTGTAAGACATTAAAGTGTATTTTTTCTTTTTCATTGGGGAATGCATACATTTAAATCTGTTTAAACCTAGACACTGGGATACTCTGAAGTACACGTGAAAGATCAGAATCAGAATGTGACCCATGTCTATGATTGTGACCCATTAATGATTTTTAACTTAACAAAAACAGTATGTTCTTGTTCAAAAAATACAAAATACAAAAACTGTTCTCTAAAATCAATAAGTATCTATTTGTGATTCATCTATAGGTTATAATCATTCTCTTGTTTCAGGTGTTACTTTATGGGATAAGAAAGCATTGAATAATGACCTTGATGTGCGTCAGCAACCTAAAACAGATCTGAAGTTTGCTGCCTCTGACACTCTTAGTGATAAGGCAAACCTCCTAGATATAAGCGCTTCCCTTAAAGCCAGTTTCTATGGTGGTTTAGTGGAGGTTGGAGGATCGGCCAAGTACCTGCAGGATACCAAATCCTCAGCACAACAGTGCAGAGTTACTATGCAGTACAGCCAGACAACAAAATTTGAACAACTCACTATGGAGGAGCTTGGCAAAATCACTTATCCGCAAGTATTTGACCAGAAAACAGCCACTCATGTAGTTACAGCTGTCCTGTATGGAGCTCAGGCTTTCATGATATTTGATTATACCAGTAAAGGTAAAAAGAGCAAACAGGCTGTTGAGGGACATCTTCATGCAGTGGTCAAAAAGATGTCCATTGGGGGTGAAGGGAGTGTAAAGATGACTGAAGATGAAAAAAAACTAGCCACAAAAATCAGTGTGATTTTTCATGGTGACTATAAACTCAAACAAAATCCCACCACATATGATGAAGCCCTGGAAGTATACAAAACTTTACCTACTTTATTGGAGAAACAAAACTATGATGGTGTACCCTTGAGAGTCTGGCTGTATCCTCTCAGTCTTTTGAAAGATAATGCTGCCAAGTTGGTGAGAGAAATCGAATATGATCTGGTGAATGAAACAGAAATAATTATGGAAGAACTTGATGAGGCAGAGAGAAGATGCAAAGATTTGTACAAAAACCAAACAGCAGACAATTTCCCTGCTGTAAAAGACAGGTTGGAAAAGTTTCAGCAATTACACAGTAATTATAAAATAGTATTTCAGAAGAACCTGTCCAGGGTTTTGCCAGCTATCCGTAGTGGGGCAAAAGAGGACAAGGTACTGGGGGACCTTTTGAACATCCACTACACATCACCATTCACTGCTAACAACATGAACAAGTGGTTAGAAGAAATTACAACTGAATTAAATATATTGAGTTCCTATACCAATGGGCTGGAAGAGCTGACAGTTGTGACATCATCAGAGTCACTTAATTCCATTCTCTTTGATCCTGAGGTTGATGTGGTGGTATGTTTGTCTTTCACATCCCTAAAGTATGAAGACTCCTACCTGGAAGCTCTAGAAAACTTCCTTAAATCTAAAGAGTTTTTATCTCTCAAAGTAACACAGCCTTGGTTTACTTCTCCTGAACAAATGAGTCAGAATCTCTCTCTCTTTAAAAGTTTTTTAAAGGCCAACAAAAATGAGAAGAGAATCAAGTTCATCATTGGTTCTATCTCTGACTCCAACAATCCAGGAATATCCATCCAACTTTATCAGAAAGGCCATAACCCACAGCTTAAGTTCTATCCAGTATCCAAACCCCCCCTACCTGTGGTGAAGACCAGTGATGAGAAAGTCATCCTGACGCTTTCAAAATCACCAACTGGAGAGACAGTACGCTTCAGAGTTGAATACAGGATGACATCATCAACTGATTCAGCAGCTGATGATGCTGATACATGGAAAGTCACATACACTCCAGGTGCACAGAGCATCTTTACTCTGACTGAACTCAAGCCAGAAGAACAATACTTGGTTCGTTACAGAGCTGTTAGTGATGTGGGAGTGAGTGAAGCCAGCGAAACTGTTTCCTTTTCATTTCATGGGAGGCTCACAGTGAGCCAATGGGTCAGTAATTATATATGTTTATATAACGTACCAGTTAAAAGTTTGGACACACCTTTTAATTCAATGGTCTTTCCTGATTTTTATTTCTTTCCACATCATTTTATTGTTCTTTTTCACAATGAAGGCATCCAAAGTATGCAATACTCTCCTTTAAACAGTATATACTGAGATGTATCTGCTACTTATGATCTATAAAACATTCATAACGGCTCGAAGATACTGTTAATTGGTTATTTTTGAAGGTGGTAACTCTAAATGTACGAAATTAATGTTTGTTTGTTTTTTCCTTCATGAGAGCCAGTTTCTTCATGGTGCTTTATGGTTTTTGCAAAAGTATTTGACAATTCTGTTCTAGTAAGGACAGTTCCAGAACAGCCGACCTTCTTGTCTTAAAATAGCAATTAAATGTTGTTGTTACTTAATTACATAATTCCATATGTTTTATTTCATTGTTTTGAAGTCTCCAGTATTGTTTAAGGATGTAGAAAAATCACTTAATTAGAAGTTGTGTCCAAACATTTGACTGGTACTGTATAATACCTGTTCATGCATGCATACTGGTTTAATTAGATATTTTATTAACAATATTTATAATTTGATTTTAAACTCTAACCTATGATAAATTCTAGTCATAAAATGAAAGAACACTCTTAGTTATTTGTATATCAAGACCATTCAGATAATCTACTGCTCACATGAAATCCAAATGTAAAAAAATCTAAATCAAATCAGTATTTGGTGTGACCACCCTTTGCCTGCAAAACAGCATAAAGTCTTCTACGTGCACTTGCACACAGTCTTTGAAGGAACTCTGCACTTTGTCATGATTCAGATTTAATTTGGATCCAATCAGATAACTCCCTGATGGTATTGCATGATGGATAAGCATCTGCCTGTATTTTTCAGCCGTGAGGACACCATTAATCCTGACAAAATCTACAATGACATTCATAGAAAGGTAGCCCCAAACATGCAAGAAACCTTCATCATGCTTCACTGTTTGAAGCACTCCCTGCAGACAATCACTATTGCATCACTCTCCAGGCCTTCGGCAAACAATCTGCCTCCTGCTACAGCCTAATATTTCATATTAAAGTTTGACTCATCAGTCCAGAGGACCTGCTGCCATTGTTCTGCACCCCGGTTTTTGTGCATAGTTGAGAAGTTTAGCCTTGTTTTCATGTCAGAGGTATGACTTTTGGGCAACAATTCTTCCATGAAGACTTCTTCTGGTCAAACTTCTCCAGACAGAAGAGGGGTGTACTAATTGATTTCCACCATTTCTTTGCTGATGACACTGCTGGGAATCTTTTGATGTCCAAGGGAAGTAAGCATGATGTGTCTTTTATCTGTGCAATGATGTGCAATGTTTCCTTGATCAACCACTCCACAAAATTGCCAGTTTCTTTGTACTTCTTCAGTATGGCTTGAAGATAGAATTTTTAAAATCACTGCCTGATGGAGAGACCTTACTGATGCCATATAATTAACTTATCTTATCTTGTTGCTTTGCTGTCTTGCCGTGGTGTATGACCTGTGACATGAAACGTGATATTGAGGTGATGGTCCACAACCATCACCTCAATAGCAGTGTTAGGCTGTTCCTCACACAGATTAAAGCCTCATGCAAGGCTGTTTCTGTTTCAGTTAATGGCTTTTTCAACCTACATATGAAATTGATTATGAATATCACCTGCTTGGTGTAATTGGTTAATTATACACCTGACCTGATCCTACAAAATCCCACACTTTCTGTAAGTTTAAGAATTGATGCTGGTTTGAAGCCAAAGAGTAGTCACACTAAATATTGATTTGATTTAGATTTTTCTTCTGTTTGCTTATGTTGCATTTTGTAAATTGATTAAAAAATAAAATAAAAATATATAGTTTGTCTAAAAACCTACAGTACCTAAAACTTTTGCACAATACTGGACAACTCTCATTAAATGACACGGATAAAAACTAAACTTAATAAAATGAGGTGATGTTTAATTCAATTTGAATTGATCACTATTAGCAAAATGTAAACCTGTATTTTCATCTATTTATGTAGCATATGATTCCCTTTCCTACAGAACTTCTCCATGCCGTCCCTCTTTAATGAACTAAGGACTAAAATAATGACCAGCATGGGCATGTCACGATGGTCTGTCTCTACTATCAAATCAGAGCTCACAAATGTGGTCAACCATCCTGTAAGTAAGAACAGTTTGAAATGAATCCCAAAATCACATCAAACACATTAAATAAAACTAAATAAATGTTTATTTGTATCAAAAGAGAGTGAAAGAAAGTGTGAGAGAGCGAGATAGAGAGAATTGCACTATGGTGGCAAAGTTAGACCAGATGAACAGTTATATTTATAGGCAAATTTATAGGCTGATAAGGTTAAAATAAATACACAAATGACTTACCTACAGTGTTGGGGGATGTTAGAGTACTTTTCCATTGCAGAAAATAAAAACTCCTTTGTGCTTCCTCGTGCATGTTGTTTTAGTCAAGACCTTTATAATTATTCTACCATCATCACTACCCATAATCTGTTAACTACTAATACCCCTATCTCATCTGCGCGGTGACCGTAAGTACGGTTCATCATGATTCACAGCGAGTATGTGATTAGGTTTCCATCTTTCCGCGCGTCGGTCTTCGCGTAGTCAAACCGCATAGGTGAGATAGGGGTATAACAGCAGGAATAACAGAGGGGGGCGGGTTATCGAGGGCGGGGCTTGTAGGACGACTTTCACACACACACTAAGGGATTGGGAATGACTGCTGCCTGGCTCATGGATTACATAAATTGTCTGAATAACGGATTACATTTTTGAAAAAGTAACTAAATAACTGAGTACTTAAATGGTGACCTAACGTGTTAGATTACTCGTTACATCAGAAAAGTAACCCGAGTACTCTAATACGTTACACCCAACACTGCTTACCTATATAATTCACTTGGTAATGTACTTGCCTGGATAGATAAATAGAAATGAAGAAATAATATTGTGTGCATAGAGGCCCAGTTCAGTACTTGATGGTTTGGTTTCTATAAAATCTTATGATTAATTGAGGTATGTTATGTGCTTATTCTCACCACAGAGTGTTCCTTACACTTACAAAATTCCTGGAGGGCTGAGAGCAGGAAAGGCTTTGTACTTTCAAGGGGTTGTTTTTGCAACAGGACAAACGTATGTATTCATATTATGCATCACATGACAGAAAAATAATTCACCAATATTTTTTTCAGGAATGGAAATGTATTCGATAAAATGTATGTTATCACATTGACTATAATCCTATTATGTACTTTTTACACACAGGATTATATTTGATGTTCTAACCGGTGAGGGTGACATCGCTTTTCACTTCCGGATTGACCTTGATAAATGCACTACCTGTGATAGTCACAGAAACGGAGTGTGGGAGAAACAAGAATGGCCTTCAGTGGGTCAAATCTCCAAAGGATCGGCTTTTGACATCTTCATTGTGACCAAAACAGAAGGCTATGAGGTGTGATAATCAAAATAATAAAAGAATGCACATAAGTGTACATGAGTTCAAAAGAATTATCCTTATTATCTGTTCTTTCCAGGTCTATTTAAATGGAAAATGGTCTTTCCTGTTCAAGCACCGCATGCAAGTGGAGAAAGTGACTGCACTTCACATTCATGGACATGTCGTAATGAACACTGTTGGCCTTGTTGAAGTAAGTTAAGTATACAAAAAAAGTCACACACTGATATTTGATTGGACTGCATTATGTTTTGGCGTGTATTCGCGAAGGCATTGTTTCAATAAGCTTATGCAATGTCACAACATTAATTTTCCTTCAAGTATGTATTTTATGCATTTCTTTCTTGTATTAATTATGGGAGTCTGAGCACTGTTTAAAGTCTTGTCTAGCACATTCCAAAGATTCTCGATGACGTTAAGGTCTGGACTCTGTGGTGGCCAATCCATATGTGATCATGATATCTCATGCTCCCCAAACCACTCTTTAACAATTTGAGCCCAATGGATCCTGGTATTGTCATATACATCATATACTTCTTTGCCATCAGGAAAAAAAAAAAAACATTAATTGAAAAACCTGGTCATTTAGTACATTTCGGTACTGAACTAATTTCAGCTGAACTCATTTTTTGGCACATAATGCTGCTCAACCTAGACCTGACCACAGAAGCAACCCAAGATCAGTACAGTAGGCAGTAGGCATGACGGGTGCATTATTTCATCCAGCTCTATTTTTTCCCTGGTGTGCGATTATTTTGGATAAGGGTAAATCTGAACTCATCAGACCACATGACCTTTTTCCAATGCTCAAACAGTGCATTCCTTATGCTCCCTAGAAACTTGAAGCCTTTTTCTGATTAGCCTTACTGCATAAGAGGTTTTCTTAAGGCTAGACAGCTGGTCAGTCCTAATGCCTTGGGTTCTCTTCACATTGTGCATATGGAAATGCTCTTACTTTTATTACTAAAACATAGTGAGTTTTAATATTGTTGTTGTTTTTAACAATTTGATTTCATCAAAAGTTTAAGTAATCTCTAATCATGATCATTAAATTTTTTTCTGACCACATTTCTTTCTCATAGATGATGGTTCACCATATTTCCAAGTTTTAATAATGCATTTTATAATTCTTAACCCAATATTAATAGTTTCAGCTATCTCCTTAGTTGTTTTCTTTTCTTGATGCAGGCCAATAATTTGAACCTTCTGAAACAGAGTAACATTTTTGCCATGACCACAGGATATGATATGTCCTCCAACATGGTTGTTTAAGGAATGAGAAGTTACTCCCTGCATCAGATAGGGTTAAAAACTTGGTGCCGGTTAAAACATATTAATCACTGCAGTAATTATCTAATGGAAGGCTCTTACCTTATTATTTAAATCAGGTGGTGACTCTTTTTGAGGGGCAGTGTATTACAACTGAACCAGGAACAAGATATGCACCATAAATAGAACAATTTGGGATTAAACAATTCATAATGACATACAACGTGATTACTCATGCTCATGGCACATTGCTTTTAAGCAATAGTTATGTATATACTCTGTTGATGTTTATTATTGCCAGCATACTGATTTTACATTGTAAAATAAACAACTGAAAAAAAAATTAGGCACCTTTATTTTATAATTAATAAGAAAATACAGTTTTCATTTTGAAAAGAGTTTAGATGTTGTTAGAAATAAGCACTAAATCTAGTATGCCTTTTTTAAAAATGTTTTAAGTTGAGCTATCTTTCTTTAAATCAGAACTGGATTAAATCTACTTTTGCTAAGGAGCTATACCCTGGCAATTCACACACAAAACATTCTGATATCCAGTCTGATGTACTACACCCAGTCTGCAACCCTGTGAGTAACATTATCATGTTATCTTCAGAATGAACAAGCCAAAAGACTGTATTTTTGTAATAATATAATTATATGATTAAAGATATATAATTTAAAATGCTGCTTAACCACAACAGAACAAATCATATTTGGGATCAATCCCTGGAAACTTGAGACCTGGTATGGCTTTGCTCTTCCAAGGAGTTGTTTCTTCAGATTATCAACGGTATGCTAAATGTGTTTCTCACTGCACCACAGTTTGAATGAAACCCAGTATATAATCTATAATCTGCTATAATCTGTCACATAAAATGAAATGTTAAAACAATTTCTTGCAGCTTCGAGATAAATTTTCAGACTGGAAAAGAGTACCTCCATGACATCGCTTTCCACTTTAACCCCCGTATGAACTCTGTGGTCCGTAACAGCTGCAGCAATGGGACATGGGATAGCAATCACATTGAGACACCAGGAGGCCCATTTGTCAAAGGAGGAGCCTTTGATATCATCATGGTTATTAAACCAGAATGTTATGAGGTGTGATATTATGAATAAAAGAATTGAGAGGGTCAAGGCTTTAAACATTTGGATTAAATAGGGTTCAATCTTATTTGTTCAGGTGATAGTGAATGGCCTGGAGTTCTGCACGTTTGATCACCGTATACCAGTGGACAAAGTGACCTTCCTTAGCATTATGGGAGATGTCTTCATGAACACCCTTCGCTTTATTGAAGTATTTTTTTTCTTTTTTTTTAATCATGACATACTCTGGCACAACATTGTAAGGTCTCCTGTACATAAAGCATGAATAAGTTAAGAATACAAATTTTAAAAGGAAACTAAAAATATATGTCATAATTTTATGTTTCTTTATAAGTAATATTATAAGTAATACATCTTTATGCTTGTTTGGAATTCTCTTGTCTTAAAAGTTAAGGAAATTAAATTTAAGATATTTTTTTTTTTACCAGGTGGAAGATGTTAATCTGAAAGTCACCATTCCTGCCAGTATTTGAAGATTCCAGTCTTCATAAGAAGCCCAAAAAATGTTTTCAAGAGCTTTGTTTTTATATTTTGCTAAAGTATATAAGAACATAAAGTATATAAGACTAGCAACAGTTCATTTATATTCTCCTGTCTTATCTTTTTTTTTTTCACTCTCAGTTTTTTTCTCAGTTAAGTTTTTTTTTATATATATTATTTTATTGTAGCTTTGTTCAAATTGATGTAGGTTTCTATGGATAAGCTGTGCACTGAGTGTTGTTTTTTTTTTGCAATAGAGGTCTAGTCATCAGCTATTTTAATCAAATTTATTAATAAACCTCTGAAAATGCTAACTATAGTGAACCAGTTGGATTAAAATGATTCACTCCAGTCACAAAAAACTGCATTGTGAAATTCTGGCAGAAATTAGCTCATCCTTCAATTTTACAACAAAAATTAATTTGATTTCTTCTTTGTTTATTTTTTTTTCTTATTCAGATTTGCAGTTCAGGTAAATGCTATTGCAGATACAATAATATGCGTGTCATTGACCATTGTATCTGTGTACAGTGTTTTTAAACATCATTGAATTAGGCATTTATTCCACTTACCAAATTTATCAGGTGATTTAAATTTTAATGTTTTTACACACTTGCAAACATTTTTTATATGCATAAACTATTTTAACAACTTTATCATAATTTTTATAATGATCGCAATAATAAATATATGGTCTAATGCACTGTCTGGACTGTTTTTTTATTTTTTTCCTTGACCAACAAGGCATAATGTGTCACACTACTTTTCTCTTTGAAAATGAAAATAACACCATCAGGTAACATTGAGAATGTGATTAGTTTCACCTGATTGCCTGATTGCAAAATGTGATTATTTTAAAGGGAGTATTCTTTTCTATACCCACTGTAAATAAGATGCAAAACATGAGACAATGACAAGGTCGGCTCAGTCAGGGGCATGTGACATACAGGAGCTGATAAGAACTGTGGTTAATCAATTTCATAATAAGCTGATGTAAATTCCGCTAACTCTCTGTTAGGTTTAAATGAAGAAGTGTGTCCGAGATAAGTTTTAAGCTAAAAGAAGAAGAGTTTTAGCATGTTGTGTCCGCCGCATCTTGATACACTTACTGGTCCGGCCCCGATCGACCGGGAGAGACAAACACGCACACACACAAACGCAGGCATAATGTCTGAAGATCTCTGTTTATTCTCAGCAAAGAGAGAACATTTAAACGGTGCTACGTCCCGAACATCAAAAGAACCAGTCATTAACATGTCAGAGGGACCCGGAGACAGACAGGAGAGAGGAAATACATTTGCATTCTCCTGATTAAACAAAAGGGTTCTAGCAGACATACTGTAAGCCATTTGGATGTATATCTATGAGGCGCCGTATAGGGCTTAAATCAGTGGTTCTCAAACATTTTCTGTCATTCCCCACTTAAGGAGGTGGGCATATTTTCAAGGCCCACTTGTCAACAAAATGATAACGAAATCGGCCAAGTTTACTATTTATTGAAATATCAATGTTCAACACAGATTAAATACATGTGCAATTGTTATAAAAGGCTTACATTGTCACTTATCTTTGCATAATTGACCCCATGTCTAC
>JAQMYJ010000010.1:8139829-8151095 GCA_030014305.1 Clarias laeviceps
ACACAAGGGTAGACAGGTGCTCTTAATTTCGTGCTGATAACAATACAGGTAGACATGCACACACAGACACACTAGGGAGAGACAAAGCAGCGGCTCAGTAATCCGGTGACCCAGATCTTAACCTCCCGGACTGAGGTGGCCGAGATGTTATACTTATTACATTTTATGTTTTTTTTTTTCCTTTTGTATTGTACTTTTATTATACTGTAAATGATAATCAATTGCATAAGTAAAAATATATAATTCATTGCAGCAGAAATAACAGTCTTCCAATAAATAAATGTAGGCATGACAGGTGAAAATTTCCGCTGTGGTGTATGATTATTTCAGAACGCAAAATTTTGCAAAAAAAATAAAAAAAACAGCTTAAAAGTCAGCCTATCCTTCATTTTCACATCAAGAATGAGTGTAAAGCTGGTGTTTTGTATTTATTTTCTTTTAATTCTTGCACTTTTATTTAGGGGATTTTGGGAGAACATTTAAGTGAAAAAAGAGGATTTTTACACTATACATAGTTTGCTCAATTGATACATCTATTTGTACCCTTTTGCTTCTGTTGTCATTTGCTATATAGGACCAAAAGGACCAAACTTAGAAAAAATAAAAATAACTTTATAACCAAATTAAAGTGCAAGATAATTTAGAAATATGCACAAAAATGAAATAAATAAATAAATAAAATGTACTTACTCATTAAACATATTATTTATTTGTCTGAAATTATTCTTTTCAGTTCAAATTTTGTCTGACTTCTATTTTGTCCTATTAATTTTCCTATTTATTCATTCCACAATTTAATTATTTCCACATTTATTTATTGCCATGTTTATTTAATCCCACATTTCCTAAGCCATATGTTAATGAGGGGTGTGTCTTCATTATTCAGGCATTAAAACTCACTACTGCACACTATCCAGTAGGTTTGAGTAATGTACCTTAATAATGGCTGCCACCCACTACAAAACAGAAACTACAGTAAATAAAGAAATTCATTCATTAAATACAGAGTGTCTATTTGCACCCTGTTGAGAATAGCTAGACAGCAGCTACTCTCTTCTACCAAATTCCCTTATATACACCTGTAATAAATTGTCAATCGTCACTGCCTGTCATACTGTAAATAAAATCTGAATTTAAAAAAAGTCCCAGAGTGCAAACTTGGGATACAAATAAGTAATTCTACAACATTCCATGTCTGTTGATAATAATAATAATAATAATTATTATTATTTTCTGGTCACCCAAGGTCGCCTCCCAGATCAAACAATAATAAATTAAAGAGTGAAACAAGATAAAATTGATAAGAGGGATAACACTGAGTAGTAATAAGAGAAGATTAAAACAAAAATTAATTGAAAAGAGACAGTATTTTAATTTCTGACATTTAAAAAACAATGATTATTCAGTTTTAAATGGAGATTTAAGACATTTATGATTTGAGATTTGAGTGCAGCCTTACATCATGTAAGCGTTTCTGAATAAATGGGTCTTAAAGGTATGTAGTTATGTACAGTAGGTTTTAAGTGAGCTTACAGTACTTTTGATGAAGCTATTTAAATTAGTCACGTTAACTTGTTAACTAGCATGGAAAGAAGCGTGTTAAATTCATAATTAACACACCATGCTTTTCTAGTAAGCTAGCAAAAAAAAGGAATTGCGAAGATGGACATTTTAAATAAACTTTTCAAACCTGTAATCTCAATTAGATTCAAATTAAATCGGAAATTTAATCTAATTTGGAATACATGCAAACCCCTTAATTTTAAAACTTAGCCAAAAGTCTAGAATGTTGCCTCTGTAAGAAGACTTCACTTCATTATATGACTACATGTCTTCAAAACTGAAAGCAGAAACTTCCATGTTGCATGCCATATTTGGTCAGTACTTCATTGGTTGATGTGACTATACATATCTTACGAAATACACATCATCTTCTGACAGGCTCTGACTGGAAGACAGAAAAAACATCTACTACAATCTTTGCAGTCAAAAGTCTAACTTCAAAAAGACCTACAAATAAGGTATGATAAGATTTATTGCATGATTATATACCTCTAAAGCACTGTGTGATTTTATATCATCAATGTTGGTATAATAATTTTTCTTAAAATAAAAATGGGTTCAAACTTGAAATAGCAGCCCTGGGAAGACCTCTGTATCCAGACATGCTGTGTGTCTGCCGCAAGGACACCTTTATTCCAGGTACACTTTATTTGACTGACAATGTGTAATCTTGATTAATTTAAATAACTTTGTTTCACTGAGATTTTGTGCAAAATAGAAATGGCATTTTCTAAAGATTTTAGTCTAAAGATGATAGCTACATACTGTATATTAAATCAACTCTTTAAAACAGTGATATTGAATGTCAAATCAATGGATATAGTCATCCTGTATCCATACATGTGCAATAATTGAATATAAGAAAACACTTGACTTACCACCAAAACTGTCTGAACATTCACTCTAAAATCAAATAAATAAATAAATAATTGAAACTATTTAAATTTCTAGCCTTTAGGTCACTTCCCTGTGATTGGAGGATTGAAATAGCAAACTAATATTCTGATGTTGTTACAATAATTAAGAAATTATGTATGTGGGTCCTCTCAAGGAAATAAGACACCTCATCTACAGTATATAAATATGCACTGGGTACATGTGGAA
Organism: Clarias laeviceps; assembly: GCA_030014305.1. NCBI lineage: Eukaryota > Metazoa > Chordata > Actinopteri > Siluriformes > Clariidae > Clarias > Clarias laeviceps. The sequence continues at coordinate 8,142,497 of JAQMYJ010000010.1, forward strand.
ACATCTATAAATCTGACTTCACAACTATGGCTAAAATCACAGCTGCACTAGCATTAAGTACTGCAGTGAAAAGGTGGCTATATGATGTAGTTGTTTAAGAATTTAGAAGCTAGTCACAACTTTATTGACAAGTATGTTTGTACATAAAGACACAAGGAATTTGTTTTGGTGACAGAAGCTTTGAGAGATGATGACAACAACACACACACACACACACACACACACATTCTACACACAAGCTACTCAGATGCTGTGTCTTATGGGCTAAAGATTAGGGAGACTTTCTAGTGTATTATTGGCGTTCAGTTCAAAAGGCAGCATCTCTGATAGTATGGGGGGTGCATAAGTGTATAGGGTATGGACAACTTGCATGTTTTGGAAGGCACTATGAATGCTGAAAGTTATATAAAGATTTTAGAGCAACATACATGTATGCTCCCCTCTAGGTGACGTTTATTTCAGGGAAGGTCTTGTGAAGGGCAATGAAAAACCACATACTGCAGCTATTACAAGAGCATGGCTTCATAGTAGAAGAGTCCAAGTGCTGAATTGTCTGCCTTCAGTCAAGATCTTTCACCTATAAAGAACAGTTGGCACATCAAAGACGACCACAAACTATTCAGCAGCTGGAAACCTTTATCAAGCAAGAATGGGAACCAAATTCCCATGCCCAAACATCTTCAAATTGTTTTGAAAAGAAGAGGAGATGCTACACCATGTCCTAAACTGGGGAAACAGCTTACCATGGTGAACTATTTTGAGGCCTTTAGCAGGTGTCAAATTTAAAATGAGCTCATTTTGTGCATAAAATTGTAACATTTCTCAGTTTAAACATTTTTGGTCTCTATGTTTTATTGTAAATAATATCTTTTAGTTTTCATTTTATTAATATTTATTCAAATTTAAGAAACATTTCCGAAATTTGTGTTGTAAATATGCAAAGTAATATCATCCACCATTAAAGTGTGTGCCCTTTCGGTTACATGCTGCCACATCTGTGAGTAGAAATTTAAAAACATAATTTCACATGACTGTAGTTACTAAAACAAAAATATATGTCTAGTTAAAAACTAGTATATTAATAAATATTTAGACATAATATTCAACATAATAAAGTCTGCTCTCCTGAACATGTAATCACATGGTTTGAATAACTCAACATATGTATTTATTTATACTTATTATTATTATTATTATTATTATTTTTGAAATAATACGTTATATGATCCCATATAGAGTGGAACCTTGAACTGCGAGCATAATTTGTCTCCATATATCAAAACACTCATTAATCAAAGCAAATTTTCCCATAATTATTCGTTCCACAGCCCCTGTGGTCTACACAGAAACACTGCTCTGTCCCGATTCTTTTTAAAGGTAAAGTGCAGGTTCATTTGTTTTATTTTTACTTTACAGCAGTGATTCCGTTAGTATGTCGCTCAATCGAGTGTCATTAGATAGGTTTCTTGTTTACTTTTCCGATTAAACAGTGTTTCCATTGTGTGCACGCGCGTGTGAAAAGAGTGGAGGAAGGGTAACTGTGTAAGACAAGAAGGGGGAGAGAGGAGGGGCTCCTTACTTTAGCTTCACACACACACACACATATACACAGCGCCTGCACGCACAAACGGAAATACTTATCTGTCGGGATTTACTTTATTTTACTTTATATTTTGTGTTAATTATTTTTATGGATAAATTTTTTGGGACAAATAATTTGAGTTTCCATTATTTCTTATGGGAAAATTCAATTTGGTTTATGAGTGTTTTGAAATATGAGTCTGGAACAAATTATGCTTGTAATCCAAGGTTTCACTGTACTCACTCACAATATAATAATATAATCACATAATATAATAACAACATAATAATAGCTGGACATACCCTCTGTGACATCACCCCTATCTGATCCAAGCACCTAACACGCCTTAAACTTACAGTATGCTAAAATTGCTCCTGAGTGACATTATATTCAATGACATCATGCTCAAAAACTTATGGAAATCAGAACACAGGTTGGAATCTGCTGCCATTAGGACGCCTGCAAGTCCCTCAAAGGAGATATTTTGCTGCATAGCACACACTACACATACACATCCCACACACACTACCCATCCTACACATACACACATACAGTACAGACACACGCACACACACACACACACACACACAAACACAAAACCCATCCTACACACACCCCATCCTATACACACACACAACTCATCCTATACACACACACACACACACACACACACACACACACACACACAAAACCCACACCAGTTTACGATAGAGACTCTCACTCACACAAGCATGTGCGCACACACACATACAAACACAAAATAAAAGATGCTTTACCCGCACAAACGTGGTCACAGTGTTAAACAGTACACACGTGCACGGATGTTGACTATACGAGTGACGCACGTGCACTGAGACCAAGCATGGGAGACGATTACCCACAATTCCGCAGCACAAAAGAGAGAAGAGCCATTGGCTCAGTTGTGATTACGTGACGCAAGCGCACAAGACAACAAGACTCACTCGTTTATCAAGTAAATTTTTTTTTAAATGTTTGCTCGTCTTTTGAAAGTGGGTTGCTCACAATTCAAGGTTCCACTGTATTTATATTGATTCTCTTTTTAAATTATTTATATACAGTAGATTAATGTCTGCAAAAGTTACGTCAACTAAGTTACAGTACTAACAAAATTCCATCCTGTAACTTAAAAATGATTTGTCCCAATACCGACTGACCAGCATAAAATTGTTATTTTTTAAAAATATATCTTACCTATAATTCCTCAGTGTCATTAAGTATATTAATTGACAGTCAATTATATTGTACATTCTTATGGTTTATAGATTTTTTGTGATTTTAATTATTTTATTCACATATCATTTTAACTGTTCATGAAAATGGGAAGTGCTCAAGTCCTACCCAGTAGTGTACATAATCAGTCAGGGAAATTTTTTTAATGTTTAATCTTTGCAACTAACATCTTACACCGAAGAAATTTATTAACTTAAACCACTATTTGTTATTTGCACTATTGAGGAAGTGACTCTAATGTGGGTGTATTATATTGGGATTTCTCTCTCAGTCTAGAGAATTAGTGCAGTGGTTCTCAAAGTTAATACTAAGTTACAGTACTCATGGAGGTTATTCATGGAGGATCATTACCCTATATATTTTAGTGTTTTCTACCACACCCTACCACACCCTTGCCCTACCACACCCACTACAATTAAGAAAAGGCTGTTAATTAGTCCTCCAGTGAATTAATATATTATGGAGATGCATTGATGAAAATCTGAAGTTAATAGGGCACCTGTGGCCAGTGTTACCAACAGACATATCTGTTCCTGGTGCAGAGCTTTTACTTGTAGGTAAATGAAGTTTGTGTAGTCTGTGGTGGACTCATCTTTAGTATGTCCTTCATTAATCATTGAATGCTGAGAGGTTGTAGACAGTAAATGAAATGAGAGTTTAAGTTATTTGGTGGTGTCTTGTCAATGAGGTTGCTGGCAGCTTCCAAGTCAACCAGCAGTTTTAAGATACGGTCTAAATGCATGAGCTTGACATTCGTGTTGAAAAATAAAAGAGCAAGAGCCTGAACGAGACACATTGTAGTAAGGTTTGAGATGGCTCCTCACCCTCTCTGGAAGAATGTGAAGCCCAGGAACAGAAGAGTGCACTGATAAACAATATAGTCCTCTTCATGACTAAGTTCAAGATCTCCCATAAGCTGTGCATGGTTGGAAAAATGTTAGGATTTAGTATGCGTTTTTATTTTTGTGACAAATGCTGCTCTCAACAACATGCCTACTGACACATCTATCGCGCAGCTCAGAGGCACTGAGGAATGACTTCACAACTCTACTCTGTACGGTGAGGAACCAGGTGCTGTCTGGATTCTCTTCTGATTTTCACAATGAAATTGAAAACGAAGTGCTCATTAAACATTAATTTCTTTGGTCATAGCACATAAACGTTATTTATTTATTTTAATTATTTACTTTTTTTATGTGTTTATGTACACTGTGAATTAATCATACAGATGTAAACTATGAATAAATAAATGCAAGAAATATAGTTAAGTACAATGAAATACAAGAACTGCTACAACTAAATATAATGTCTGCTAAAATAAAAGTTCAACAAATAGCATATATACATATAATAAATATCTAATCATGTATTTTCTGTTCGTCCCAGAAGCATTTGGGTTGAAAAGAGGTCTGCTGTGATGGCAGCATGTCCTTGTGACCTGGAGAGACCAGGAATGGCTGCCAAATTTTCCTATCAAGACCATATTCCTACAAGAGGGATGTTTGTGCTCTTTTTTCCCTATGTGTAGCTTTTCAAACTCAGCTGAGGTGCTGCAATTATTAAATTTGAAACCTCACCGTGCATCAATCCATGTTTTGTGTTTAACATGTTTTATTTGCAATGTGTTTATATTGTGTTTTTGTGAATGTTAAAATAAATGTGTCATATTACAGTTTTATACAACAAGTTTCTCAGCACAAAATTTTCATTTTTGGATCCAATGGATCAAATTATCTTCAAATTATTTGAAGCAAAATGCCACGCAGTATAGTAGTTAACCGCACTAGGAAAAGTTCATAAGAACGATTTGTCATTTACAACAGAATGGACTGAAAATTGTAATTATAATTATGAGACAAATTATATCATAATTATAATATACCATAATTTGTCTTTGATTACAGAAATTTACAAAAATTCCATTATGACAGAAGAACATGGTACTTCCCATGGGAATTTAAAGGGTTTAAGCATATAGTGTAAGTTAACCACTAAATTTAACTGGTCACACATACAACCTACACAGATGTCGTGCAGTTAAATGTCATTTTTTTTATTGTCTGGTGATGTATATAAAAACAGTTACACAAAAGTGTTGCATGGGCATTACAATACTGTGCAACATCAAGTCGCTTTTACATATTGATAGTAAAGAAATGAAGTTTGAAATTGACTTAATTCTATTCAATTAGTTTAATTAAAGCATACAGATCTTTACAATTCTTTACAATATTTTACTTGATTGAAAATTCTGCCCATAATTTAAATATTTCATACATGAATTTTGTGCTTGTTCTGTGCTTTTTTAAGCTACTTTCTCATACATTTTGTATCAAAGTGATAAGCACAAAATTGCAGGCAAAAAGCTTAATCTAATTATCTACGCTATGAGTCTATCCTTGTCTTTATCCCTCTCTATGGAAAAAAAAATCTACAAAGCCTTTAAATGAACATGGGTAGAAAAAAGCATTGAAGGAAATAAAAAAAGCCTTAAAAAGTTCAAGGAAAATGGCCTTTATGTTTTCGAATTTCGAGACCTTTCAGCATTACCGATTTAGTCCAGCAGGTGGCAGTAATGCACCTACAAGGGGAGCGTTACCGATCCAGTGAGTGGCAGTAATGTACTTAAAAGCTGACTGCCGTACTACTAGGATTAGCATTTGGAGCATCATTACTTCTATCATCCTCACAAGGCTAAGGTGGTGAGTTAGAGCATAAAATGAGCATAATAAATAAGGCTACACTAAAATAGAGTATATAGATGATCTGATAACAAATCTGGAAATGAATTTTAATTTACGTTCTACGTTTTTACTTCAAAAAGCAGTCAGGGTGTAAAACAAGACAGATAAAGCAGAAGAAATAAATATTAATAATCAGTGGCGGCCGGTCAATAAGGGGCGCTGGGGCGCCGCCCCCTTAAAGTTAGGCAGAGAAGAATGCTACTTTAAAATTATTTAACATAATAATTATTGGTTTTAATAATGAAATAAAGTCATTTAGTCACATAAACAATAATATTTGAAAATATTACAATGCTGCTAAGGACATATTATAATTAATAGAATGAGTAGCTCACCTCTTATATCCTCCAAACTGAGTCGTTCGTTCTTTTGAATATATTTCACTGCACAGCGTCTATTGGAGTCACGTGACAAAGGAACGAACGACTCGGGACTTGAAGATTCATTGAGAACCGTTCAATTCTGTTTCCTGTGCACTGCATTGAATAGCGTCTATGGGAGTCACGTACAGTGGCGGACTTGGCTCATAAAAGTGGAGATTAATTTTTAAAACTACTTACTAGTATAAAAATATAACACAATACAAAAAACGTGAAAAAAAAAGTATCACTGAGCATATATTGGATCATATTTGTAAAACAAAGAAACAAAGGAAAGAACAATAAGACAAACAACATATGAAACTACGTATAAAGACAATATTTTCAGTGTCCAGTAGCACCAGTCTCCAGGAGGCTTATAAACAGTTTGACAGCTAAATTAGACATTTTGGCAGTATTGTGATTTTTTAAAATGTATTTATTTATTTCAAAAGATGCAAGACAATACTGGCAAAATGCATCATTTACAGGCTGTTAAAAAATATTCTGTGCATTGTCTCTCATTGAGTCACAAGGGTGTTAAAAACCATTCGTAATTCAAAGTTATTCAGATCAGTGTAAAGTTAAGTATGATTTTGAAAGTACTATAACTCCACATGGCACAGTTTCAGTGGAACAATCTGAATACATGTGCAGTGCCATGAAAAAGTATTTGGCCCTTTCTGATTTTTTTTTTTTTTCTTTGCATATGTGTCACACTTGTATGGGTGGAATTTCACCTAAACACCTTATGAGGAAAAGACAAATTGGCCTTTTTGTTTGTGAGATATCATGAACATTTCGCAGGGGGTATCATTGTGATGCAGTGTAAGATATACCACTTATCAGTGTAAGCTGCAAGTGCAGCAGGTCAGTGATGATGAACCAGTGCCTGCTGATGATGACCAACACCTCTCCCCTGATCTACCAGAGCCAAGTGAAAAGAATCATAAATCAAACTAAAGAGGTAAGCTGGAATAAAATCAGTAGCAGCATTAACTCGTGCTAGTAATTAGTAATTCAAAATAACGTTTCTCAGCATTATTTCAAATTAAAATTGACTACCATAATAATTAAAATAAGTAACTAGTTTACTAGCGTGAGCTAATGCTGCTATTGATTTTATTTCAGCTTACCTGTTCAGTTTTATTGCCATTCTTTTTTAAATATTGTCTTTATAGATTTATATGCTGTTTGTCTTGATGTCCTTTCCTTTGTTTATTTGTTCTACTAATATGACCCAATATATGTTCAGTGATACTTCAAATAATATGTTTAAAAAGCATTGATTTCTGTATTGTGTTATATTTTATATGCAACAGTTGTGTTCATAAAGCTGTGAAATCTTTTTACCTTAGAAAGCCTTGTTTACTTACTTTTGGTAAGTTGTGCTGCATTGGCTCATCTGTGAGATTGGATCAGGCAGGGTAGTCTTTGCTTAATAGAAGCATAAATGAGCCTTGCAGCATTTTTACATTATTTCATCATAATAAAATAATGTTTCAATATTTCAACATTATAATGGGAATGCTGGGAAGTATTGAGCCTAGTGCAAATCAATAATGCCTAGTGTGAAAGTGTCCTTAAGCGCCCAATATCCTGTCACCCACCAGTTTACTGGTAAATAATTGATAGTCAATGCTAATGTGTTAATGTTATGGGCGATCTGTGTATGATATAAATAGAGAATGATGGTGAGAGAATGACCTAAAAAATAAGAAAGTATCCAGTGAGCAGCAGTTAATTTTCATCTTCCATGCTGCCTATCCTATACCCTGTTGCAGGAAGTCTGGAGCCTATGCCAGGAAACTTTGGGCACAAGGTCGGGTAAACTTTAGACACAGTTCCAATCCATTACAGGGCACATATGCACACACCACAATTTGGGAACACCAATTAACTTAATCTGAACGTCTTTGGATCGTCGTAGAGTAACCCATCATTGGGAGAACGTGCTGGTGAGCTGTATTTTTTAATTTTTTATTCTGTTGACTTAAATTATTAATTCTGTCTTTAACTGGGAGAAAATTAGTGAGTTTTTTCTTTAAATAATGTTTTTTTCTCACACGTTGAAGAACTGTGTTGCATGGTACTATGTGATTTATACAGGATACTGCCCACAGGAAATGCGTTTGTGTAAAACCTCTGCACACAGAAGATATTTAGGCTGTTATTTATAGTACAGGCATGGGAACACTCGGAGAGTATAACACTCCACACACCTTGTAGTAAAAATCTCTGAATTGACAGGTTATTTCATTTATTTATAAGATGAGATGAAATTAATAGAAGTGCTTATACTGATAGGTTATTCTAAGGTTCTTAAACACTTAGCATGTATTATTAATTATGAGACAAAGCCAGAGTGACACAAAAATATTAACGATAGAATTAAATAGTTATAATTATTACTGATAAAACCTAACACTATGTTAGAGGAATATATATTTCTCTCTCTCTCTCTCTCTCTCTCTCTCTATTATCATATATATATATATATATGACAATTGGTCGGGCAGGGGGGGCTCGTCAACCTTGGATGGTAGTTCACCTAGGAGAAGGAAACTCTGATTCCAAACCTCCGCCGCCTTGCGGCATACCCTCTCATGGGAAAGGCTAAGGGAGTAAACCCCGACAGAAAATCCGGAACTGGAGTCCCTAAG